>CM032452.1:74376481-74892897 GCA_019049505.1 Pachyrhynchus sulphureomaculatus | reverse complement strand
AGTTTTCATATTTTTTTTATTAATTTAAATTTAAATTATCAAACGTAATGTACTCGTGAAAATTTTCGCTCAAACTACACTTCAAGGAGAATATTCCAGAATTTTTTCAAAACTTTTTGATTAGTACTGTTCGATATAGGGGGGACAGCGATCTGCAAAAATAACAAACCGTACAGTAAAAGGCCGACAGGAGAGATAGAAAGATAACCTACTAACAACAACAGAAACGGAATAAGAGGCAGATAAATAGGAGCAATCCTAGTCATGCAAAGAAGAAGGAGACTATTAAGAACCTCTTAATGAAGAGAAAGTGAGATATAGAACAAAGTTGAAAGTGCTGTGGAGGCTTATGTAGCTTATTCAGTGCTGAAAGGCGCTGCAGAGGTAAGTCAGTGAGAAGAGGAAAAGATGAGGGTAAATTCCAAAAAACACTGGTAAGAGGAAGCAATCATTGATTACAGCTCCCATAATAAGAATCTTAACAAAAGTAGTTACAACCATTGGCAAAGAACACTTTCGTGAGTCCAGTTTGCGTTTTTTTCCTCATCCAACCGCCATGATTTTTTCGAATTGGTGTACACACCGAATGTATTGGAATGTCACTGGTGGTTTCGTCTAATCAAGTGAATCCATAAATTATTTTATTGAGTAGTTTTAGCGCTCTTACACATAATTTTTCTATGAGCAGAGTGCAACCAAGCTTCATAGTTAAAATGATTGCAAAAATATCCCATTTTTTTTTTTTTTTTTTTTTTTTTAATTAATATTCCAAAGCTGGTTTAAAAGTAAACTCGGGTCGACCGAGTGCTTTTCATATTACGGAGCCGACAGTCATAATTGAAAATACGGTTTTGTAATGAATTTTTCGTCTTTTTTCGTGAATCGCCAACAGCAAGTCAATTGACTTTGTTGATCGAAACTTAAATTTTCAAAATTTAAATTATATTTGTATGTTAAAGTAACAGGTCTTTTTAGATAAATGGTATATTTTATACACTATCGATTTATGAATGCTCGCGGTAAATCTTAGCCGCCGACGTAACTTCATCATCATCATCATTAGCTTATTCCATCCATAGTCGGGTGTAAGCCTCTCCAAGTTGTCTCCACTGAGCTCTGTTGTTGCTTTTTGCATCCAATCGTATCCCGCTAATTTTCTTATTCGTCTGTTCATCTTGTCTTTGATCTACCTCTGCATCTTTTATGTTCTCTAGGCCTCCATTCAACCGTACGGCGGTGTCCTCTGTCATCATTCATCCTTGCGATATGCCCCGCCCAATTCCACCATAAATATACATATTCTTTTTTTTTTTATGGGTCATAGCACACGTGCTCAGGAAAGAAGTCCCTAAAGCGCTACAGGAACGACACGTGTGCGGAAAAAAAGCGAATTCACGTTGTTCTTGAAACGCTGTAAATTGTACTCGGTGGGAAGCACAGTCCTGGGCAAATTATTCCAAAGGGATTGATGTTCTCCATAAAAAAGACTGCTTTGAAAAGCGTTGTACGAGGAGTAACAAGCTGAACCTCATACTGATGTGAAGTATTAGCGCGACGTGTATTTCTAATATGCACCGCTCTGGGAGGAATTAAGCCGCCACATCCTTCGAACACTTTCCAATAAAAATACTTGTAGCAATAGGCTCAAGTTGCCAACCGTTTTCTTCGATGTTCCAGCGAATCAAGGCCGCCGGTCAGTTCCGGGTCTCCAATCAGACGAAAGCTCTTCTCTGAAATAGAATCCAACAAATGCAGTGTATGTTTGGGAGCCCCAAATATGGGAGCAGTATTCCATAGTTGGTCGAATTTGAGCGTTTGTAAGGAATTAACAGTTGTTTGTGGAGTGTACGAGTAAAGCTTTCTGGTTCGACATAATATTCCCAACTTTTGAGAAGCTCTCCTTGCTATGCCTGCAAACCTGTTGATGCCAGGACATATTTGCTCCCAAATTAACGCCCAACAAATTGAGTGACGATGTTAAAGGAATGGAGTGCCCCGACATAACTATGTCGGGTTTCAGCAACATTAACTTTTTTAGAAAAAACTGCCGCCTGGGTTTTTGTAGCGTTAAAATTCCCTTGGTTACTGTCACCCCAAGATAAAATTTCTTCTCCAGGTCTTTGTTAAGCTGAATGACTTCCTGCTGTCTGCGGATATTCGTCTGAGTAGCCGATGTCCGAGCGTTCAAAGTGAATGAAGAGATAAGCTGTACTGCAAAGCTGTAGATTGGATTCTCGGTCTTTTCCAGCAGATTGTTTAATGTAAATGAGAAAAAGAGTAGGAGACAGTATGAAGCCTTGAGGTACACCGGCGTTGATAGTGAAGGTGTTAGAAAGAAATCTGTCGGCTGCCACTCGTAAAGAACGCTTTCTGAGGAAACATGAGAGCCACAAACAGAATTTCAGGCATACCATACGAGCGTAGCTTAGCCAACAGCCCATCGTGCCAAACACGGTCGAATGCCTTGGATATGTCAAGAGCAACCGCTCGAGACTCTCCAAAGTGTTCAATTGCGTTGTTCCAAACGGGTGTTACATAAGTCAGAAGATCTCCTGTTGATCTGTTTTTACGAAAGCCATATTGATGATCGCTAATAATGTTGAATCCTTTAAGATATTTTAGAAGATGCTGATTGATAGCCTTTTCCATGACTTTCGATATGATTGAAAAGCAGTGCGATTGGTCGGTAGTTATTTGGCAAGGTCGTCTTGCCTTTTTTAGGTATCGGCTGAAAACTGTGGCACATTTCCAGCAGGAAGGAAATATTCCCTTTCTGTAGGATAGGTTGAAAAGTCTACAGAAAACTGGTGTTAGTTCCCTCGCACAGTTTTTGAGAACTATGGCAGGTATTCCGTCAGCGCCAGAAGCTTTTTTGGTGTCTAGCTTCATTCATTCGTTGTATTACATCTGTCACTTTTGATTTCCTTCGTATCTCAATGTTAGGCATACGATCTCTTGGAGTCTAATATTTTTCATTCTCCTCTCCATTGCTCTTTGGGTTACCTGGAGTTTATAAATTATACTTTTATTTAAAGCCCACGTTTCAGTGCATATGTTAATACCGGCAGTACATATTGATCGGACATTTTAGCTTTTATTGTATTTGAGATGTCCAGTTTAAATTTGGATTGTAACCTTAGGAACGCAGAGCAAGCTAATGGCTATCCAAGCCAGTCTTTAAATTATTTTTTGATTTTCGACATAACTTACATACCACCAATGAGATTTACACTGTCATCGTAAAGTCGCCGTTAGGCTCTTCCGACCATAAGCTGCTTTCGACATGGAGTATCCTGCCGGCTAATGGTAACATAGCACCTAAAACTCGTAAGATTTGGCAGTACAAATTTGCTAAATGAGAAGAACTTATGGAATATTTTCGAACTTTGTCTCTGGTTAGATCCGACGAGCCATCTGACTGCGTTAAGGAGGTTTCCGATGTTATTATCTTGGCTGATATGGAAGTTTACAACCTCTCTCACTTCTTCGAAGAAATGTCCTTCCCACCTACCCAACGGCAAGGCGTGGTTCAACCGAGAATGCAAAGAAGTCGTAGCTGCTAAACATGGCATGAAAATCTTAAAGTCATAAATCGTAACATCTTTGTTCGGGTCCGGAACAAATACACAGGAATTATCGACGAAGGAAGCACACAAACAAACGAATTCAAAAACAAACTTCATGCCTGCCCAACAATTTCTGGTCCTGTTTGTCAGTCGCTAAGTACTAAGTCCCCAAGTGGGATTTTCCCTCCCCCCCCTTTAAACCCACCCACCTTTAACTTCATATTTATATAGGGGAACAGCCGGAAGTCACAGGATGTCAAATCAGAGAAAAGGGGAGGGTGGAAGATTACAGCCATGGAATTGCATGCCAAAACCTGTCGCGTACAGAACGAACTGTGCGCCGGTGTATTGTTGCGATGCAGGAGGAAACGCTTCTCGCTCCTCAGGAGCCGTTTTTCTAGCTAATAGAAAGTTCGTCAGAGCTGTTCAGAATTGTCCGACGACGGTCTTTTTATGAAAGACTAGCTGAACGTTGACGATAATTTCCGTGTGTAATAGCAGTTTTTGAAGGACTTGCGGAACGCGCGTTACCTTCCATCGAAGTTCGAAGCACCACGAAAACCACTTGAAAGCTTGTGCATGACTCGTTTTTCGGATCCATTGTAAAAATCACAGACAGACACAATTAGAGTTTGCGCAAATGTACATATAGAAGAAACTGAAGTTTAAAACTTGCCCTGCAGCGTTGTTAAATGTTGTATCTACCGTCACCTATCGGCGTGAGTCGATACTATTTTACGTTCTTGCGTTATAGCGTTAGTCCGGGAATTTTTGGATTACACTATGCATGTGTTTTATTTATTATCTTACTGACAGGAGGTAACGAAGGGAAACGTCAAGAGGATTACTACAAGAAATGTCCAATATATAATTATTGGACAACCTTATATATGTGCAAGACTATTGATTATAAATGAATCACCCTTCTAACTAGTTTGTTTAAAGTGTTAGGCAGAAATGTTAAATAACGAAGTTGTAGCATCTTTAAAGATTTTTTTGGAGTTAAAACAGAAACAAGCGTGCAGCGCGTTTTCGACATATTTCACAAACGTCATATTTTTTAAATGGGACACCCCGTATATGATTTTTAAAGTTTATAGAACTCTTCTTTCTAGAAACACCAATGTGTTTTTTCTAACTTCACTGAAATTTGCTATTTAGAGGGTGATAAACGTGATATATACGAATTATTTATTAAAAACAGGCCAAGTGCAAGTCGGACTTGCGCAATTAGTGTTCCGTACGGTGACTTTTAAAATAAAATAAAATCCTTATCTAGGTTAAATTAATTAAGTCCCTGACCATGTATATATTTTAAGATCCAATATGTATTTGCACATTTTTTTCTTAGTCAATAATGTTTAATATTTATAGCATCTTAGCTACCTAGTAGCTTTCACTATTTTTGTAAAAACTTAAAAAGTAGTCCTCATATTGTTATAGCTCCAACGAAACCTTATACAGTTGGGCTTTTTCATGAAAGAGAAATTATTTACTAAGCGTTAACTTTTGAATATGCGGTTTATTTTAGATGAAATTTAACAGACATTAAAAAAATATATAATAATTACCCGCCTTTTTAAATATAAATAAACACAGACTTACTTAAATTGATTTTAACATATACGAGGCTGGTTTGAAAAGTCCGTGCAAAAATTAAAAAACTACTTATGTGTTTGGGGTAAACCTTTTTTTTTTTCGACATAGTCTCCTTTTAGGTCTTATACACTTCGTCCAACGATGTTCTAGTTTTGTTGATCCCTTCCGAATAATAGGATTTGTCCAATAAATATCCATTAGTGTTTTGCAATCACCTCCTCGTTTGAATAAAATCTTTGTCCCGCCAGCCATTTCTTCAAACTGGGGAACAAATAGTAGTCCGAGGGAGCCAAGTCTGGAGAATAGGGGGGGATGTGAAATGAGTTGGAATCCTATTTCCATTAATTTTTGCGACCACAACTGCTGAGGTGTGTGCTGGTGCGTTATCGTGATGGAAAAGGACTTTCTTGTGGGCCAATCGCGGGCGTTTTTCTTGCAGCTCGGTTTTCAAACGGTCCAATAACGAATGAATGAAATATTCACCTGTAATAGTTTTACCCTTTTCCAGATAGTCGATGAGGATTATCCCTTGCGAATCCCAAAAGACAGTCGCCATAACCTTTCCGGCCCGAAGGAAACGGTCTTTCGCCTTTTTTGGTGCAGATTCCCCCTTGGTAACCCATTGTTTAGATTGTTGTTTGGTCTCAGGAGTATAGTAATGTATCCATGTTTCATCCACAGTGACGAACGACGCTTAAAGTCCTCCGGATTCTTCTGGAACAGCTGCAAACCATCCTTGCAACACTTCAACACGATTCCATTTTTGGTCAAGCGTGAGCAATCGCGGCACCCATCTTGCGGATATGGCTTTCTCATGTCCAAATGTTTATGCAAAATATTATTATGTACCCGTTCAGTCGAGATGCCCACAAGCACTAGCAATCTCACGCACCTTAACTCTTCTGTCATCCATCACCATATCATGGATTTGATCAATGATTTTGTGGAGTCGTAACCTCCACAGGCCGTCCAGAACGTTCAGCGTCACTTGTACGCCATATGGTCAGTCCGAAAAATTTTGAAACCACTTATAAACTGTTCTAATAGAAGGTGCAGAGTCACCATAAATGTTTATCAAGCTTCTCTTTAGTCTCTGAGGCGTTTTGCCTTTCATAAAGTAATGTTTAATCACCACACGAAATTCTTTTTCGTCCATTTCTTGAAAAATCACTCGACTTCCTTGGATTCATACGAATGCCAAACACAAAGAAATAGACCAATATGGCTGAAACTTGGTGTGCGTTCATTCAAGAGATGCTACTAACTAAACACGACCTCGATACGCGCCGGTGGTGCCATCTCTCGGACTTTGCACGGACTCTTCAAACCAGTCTCGTATTTCCGTCATGAATCATATCAAAATGTTCAGTTTTTGCTTTCCTTGCTAAATAGAAGTACTTTATTCCTGGAAAAAATTGCCCTTGAAAATTTTTGTTATTTTCTCAGGTTTTAGGGTTCCTAGATCACGAAAATAATTAATAAGAATGATATTATTGGAGCTGTTGAAGTCTTCTACACAAGATTATAGGCATCCCCATCAGATAGACGACAAGAAAATATAAACATGATGAACGTAGGGTCTGAAGAATTCTCAAAGATTACAGAGGAGAAAATACAAGCTGCACTAAAGCAGCGAAAAAACAATAGATGCCCTGGATAAAATCAAATCACTGTAGAAATGCTGAAATTGGGTGGTAAATCTCTAAAAGGTGCATTAAAAGTCTCTTTAAATAAATGTATCTATGAAGGAAAAATTCCAATAAAATAGTGTAATTCGGAGGTTATACTTCTCTTTAAGAAAGGCGTTAATACTGATATGGAAAATTATCTGCCGAAATTTCTTCTGTCGCCCCTTATATAAGCTCTTCGCTATATTCTTAACAAATCACGTAACAGCAAATCTAGATTTCTATCAACCTGTGGAACAGGCGGGTTTCAGAAACGGATTTAGCACAATCGACCAGCTCTATACAATACGTACGGTAATAGAGAAATGTACTGAATGTAAGGGACCAATACATTTGACTCGCATTGATTTTCATAAGGCATTTGATACTGTTGAAATCTGGTCAGTTCTAAAATCCCCGGCGAATACAACAATAGATTCCAGATATAAAAACTAATAGAGAATATCTCTAATAAATCAATCTAGCTTAATCTAGAGTCTAGTGATAAAAGTGTAAAACTTTACTACCTAAACATTTAATTTTCAACAAATAAAATAAAATTATTTTTTCTCGATACAACGACGCGCGACACGGTAGCAGTAATGTAATGAAAATTATATTAAAAAAACCGGTCAAGTGCAAGTTGAACTTGCACAATTAGTGTTCCGTACGTTAATTGCTTTTAAAATAAAAATTTTTGTTAGGGTAGTATAAAATGATCAGTGAGTTCACAAAACACACCCCAAATGAGTTTTCAACAAAGTTTGTTTGCAATCTTTACTGAAAACTGATGACCTTGAAATTTTTGTTTTTTTTATATACCAGATAAATTATTAAAGGTAATGCACTCGTGATTAATTTTCGTTCAATCTATAGTCCGTGGAGAATATTTTGATCTGTACTTTTCGAGATAAGGTAGGGGACAGCAAATTTTTCGCGATTTTTAAAAAATAATACAAAGAAAAGTGTGCCCAAGTATAACATTATATATATATTTTTTACTCGTGTTTTCACAAGCTTTCATTTGACACCACACTCGATGACCTAGTAAAAAATTTTTTTCTCACTTCCGATTTCACCCCTCAAAACTAACTCCTTAAGTCAAAATTTAACTTTCAAAACTACACGGCTCTGATGAGGCATCAATTCCTATATTAGTACCAAATTTCAACTTTCTATGTTAAATAGTTTTGACGAAAATCGGGTGTGACAGACAGACAGACAGACACACCGAAGTGATCTTCGTACGGAACACTAAAAAGCTTGTCATGCAATATAGTTTTTTTTATACCAAATAAACTATCAAACGTCGTGCATTCGCGATAATTTCCGGTCAATCTACACTTTATGAAGGTTATCCCAGAATTTTTTCAAGATTTTTTAATCAGTACTTTTCGAGATAGGATGTGGGACAACGATTTTTGGCCATTTTTTAAAAAATAATACAAAGAAGTGTGCGCAAGTATTACATCATATATGATTTTTACTCGTGTTTTCACAAGTTTTTTTTCGACTTCCGATTTTCGCTCTCAAAACTAACCCCTTAAGTCAAAATTTAACTTTTAAAACTACACGGGTCTGATGGAGGCATTAATTCCTATATTGGTGCCAAATTTCGACTTTCTATGTCAAAAAGTTTCAGAGAAAATCGGGTATGGCAGACGGACAGTGACCGAAGTGATCCGATAAGTGTTCCATACAGAACACTAATAAAAATAGTGAAACCAAAAGGCAGTCACAACGGGAATATGGAAGGCAAAGATTAGTCCCCAGCTTAAACATTTCCAATTTTACCGCATCTTAACTGGAACAACGTTTAAATGAAACAAAATACGACACAGAGAGGAGAAAACTACGAAAACTGGATTTAACAAAAGAATATGCTAATCTCCTTAAGTAAAATCAATAATAATATTGGTAAATAGCCACATCCACATTGTAATAATATAACAATTTTCCGTACGTTAATTTCGCTATTTAGATTTAAATATTTCTCACCTTTAAGCACCAATTTGGCTTATCAGGATCAGCTTTTTTTCGTTCAAACACTCTGTATAATATGTTTTATCCTTTTGTAAAACCTAAGTGAATTTCGTTAACCTCCTGATCAGTTTTCAAGATAAATATCTTATATTTAGTGTAGGAGTAACAGGGCATGGCTTTACGCGCTTGCAATTACCTAATCATTTTATAAAAATACTTCCAGAACGCTCATACAATTTAGTTAATCTCTATACCACACAAAAAGTGAAAGAAGGTAGTAGTTGAAAACTTAAGGTTGCGATGTACTTTTCATAAGCGTGCTTAAGAAAACTGAACTTAGGCGGGGTCCACATTGTTAGTTAAAGACTAAGGAGGCATGCATCTTTTTTAAGTGCCTGGCGCATTTCGTCCATTATGATAAACCGTTATACCTCAAATTTAAATCATACATACGGGACATAACTCATCTTAATTTTATAACCATGAGAATTATTGAGGGCGATAAAAATGTTTTACGAGAATATTTTACAACTTTGTATATTAAGAGGCGAAACTGTAATATTTTGTTAGCTTTTACGCTGTTTCTTGTAACAATAGTTAGTTTTTGGGATACCATGGCCGTAAATTGGCAATCTAAATGATAATAGAGCTTTTAAACTGATTTTTAAGTCAAGATCTTAGAAAAAAAGCTTTTTTTTTTTACTTTCCTCACTTACTTCTTTTCCACAAAGGATCCTTTACAGAGGTGCCAACAATAACCTCATAAAAAAAGGAATTTTTTTTGCGGTTTACAAGATATAGGCGACATTTTCTTACTTGACCGACTTTCACGGGTCGGAAAAATCGACTTTTTAGGAAGTATCCCATTGGAAAGTATTATATTTCAATAATGTTCTCGGAAAATTTCAAATATTTTCGAAGTTATAGACGATTATAGCGCCAAGTGTAAGGCAGGCTAAATCGACCGCGCGGCGTGCTAACTTACCTTTCGGCCGCTTACAAAGGTTTTGCTCTACCTGCGTCGAACATCTGCTGCTACTTTTATGATTCTCAGAAAAATAGAAGCAGGTAAAAGGAAAGCTTTTTATAACGGGTATAATATATTTTCAGTCTGAGGCAAAACTGTAACTCCAAAGTAAATGGTACGCTGGCCTGCTCAGTTCGAAAATATCGCTCGCAGGGCTCACATCACTTAGTAAACGTCTTGGCTAATATTGTGCAAAATGGATAAAAAATCCGGGAAATTTAGTTCGAAGCGAGGATGTAGACCACGTAAAAGTTTTATGGTAATCGATTTTCAGATGAAAGTAATTCTAATTTTGCAGGACATCTGCAGAAAAAATTGTAAAAACTTCTGATTTGGGTCCAAGCACTGATGCAACTTTCAGTTATTGTATAGTACAATTTTTAGTTTTTACAACTTTACGATAAAAGAGACGAAATAACACTTGAGAACGAGGCGTATGAGGAGTCGGAAGGAATTTTGTATGCAGTAGGCATAGCTGATTGAACGTAGTAGATACGTGAAAATTCGTTTGTTAAAACTTTAAACGCGTTTTTCTCAAGACAACGTTTTTGTAATCGGCGTGCACGATAACTTAGAAACCATTTAACCAATCGGTCTGAAATTTTAATATGTTTTTCTACACAAAAATAACCCCAGTATAAACTAGAACAAAAAGATTGGTTAATTTTTTCCTCAATTTTTAATGTTTTTTTTCCGAAAAAAATGCTATTTTTGAGACCACCAACTCTTGGGGCCCACCATTTTGTGAATTTTTGCTCAAACAAAATAATAGTAGTCCATAATGGAGCTATAGTCATACTTTTTCTAAGGATATATTTTTTTCAGACGTTCCATTGAGCCGTCATCATGCACACCAGCAGATCAAAATTTTCAAAATGGCTTCCATGAGGCTGTAAAAAAAACCCTATAAAAATTTTGAAAAAAATTTTTTCTTGTACACTCCTGGACAAAATTAACGCAACAATATATTAAATCATACAAATCTCTATAATGAATTAATTGTAATAATTTTTTATGACCATTGGTTACACTAAAAGTTAGAAAAAACTTATTCGGATACTTTAAAAGTGAATTAGCTACCAAATTTCTCTATAAGATTCGAATTAAAATTATTCTTAAGACCTAATAACAAAACCGTTGAAATTATGTAATAATGAAAAAAATAAACTGGAACACTAGTAGCAAAATTAATGGTGTAACTGGGACACTAGTAGCGTGTGTTGCCTCCTCTACTTCGGATGACAGCGTTTATGCGCCTAGGCATGCGTCTAATTAAATTTTGATAAAATCTTGAGGAATTTGCTCCCATTCTGTGATAACTGCATTTTCAAGTTCCCTCAGGTTTCTAGGTGCAGGTATATGACGTTTCACATTTTTCTTAAGGTGATCCCATATATGTTCTATCGGATTCAGAGCCGGGGCTTTTTGGTGGCCATTGCATAATCGGTATATCAACTTGATTAAGATAATCGAGTACCTCCCTAGCCACGTGAGGTCGAGCGTTGTCTTGCATAAACAGGAAATTGGGCCCCACAAAATGACCGAAAGGCATCACATGTTCTATAACAATATTCTCAAGATAGTAGTCAGCATTCATGGATCTCGTACGGACAGGAACTAACTCTGTGCGAGCACCAAAGCAGATGCCACCCCAGAACATAACAGAGCCACCGCCGAATGGAATCCTTGCAGAGATATTGCAAGGAGCAAACCTCTCTCCTGGTCTTCGCCATACTCGCTCACGATCATCTGGATGTTTTAGACTAACCCTAGTTTCATCTGTGAAGAAAACTTGTGTTTACAATCATCCACAGACCAGTTTTCGTGATTTCTAGCAAAACGTAACCTGGCAACTCTGTTCTCTCTCGAGTAAGCAAGGGCGCAGTGGCTGGTCTCCTACTGTTTAATCCAGCTTCATTTAACCGTCTTCTAACTGTTTTAGAAGAAATTGTGACATTGCGAACAGCTTCGAGTTCGTTTCTTATTATAGAACTAGTGACGGTCCTGTTTCTTAAAGCATATTGTCTTATAAAACGTTCATCTAGGTCGCTAGTGCATCGTTTTCGCCCTTGCCCTAGCCTTCTAGAATAAGTTCCTACTTCATTTAAGCGTCTTACCATACGACTTATTGTGGAACGATGTTTGCCTAACAAATTGGCAACATAACTCTGATAATATCCCTCGTCCAATAAAACTGAGGCTCGCACTACCTCGTGTTCAGTTAAATTCCTTGTTCGATTCATTTATCTAATTCTTCGGGGTCAAAAACGTATTACTTTGAAAAAGGGAACAATTTATAAGCTTACTGTTAAAGAAAATCTATCGCATTATTACAGAAAATTGTTTATCTTCTTTAAAACTGTAAATCTAAACGAATTGTTTTGAATTTTGTCATGAACAACGAAACAAAATATGCAGAGCCTACTATTCAAATACTCGATAAACTTTAAAACTGACATAAGAAAAAGATAAATTAATTTTCAGATTGTTGCGTTAATTTTGTCCAGGAGTTTATTTGAAGACACAGAATGTATATCAGAAAAATTACGGACTCAAAAAATTCATCAATCCCATAAAGATTATTTAAATTTTCGACCGAGAAAGTGTAATGTTCCCTTAAGAATGATTGAAAAATCGTTTAGTTTACGTCACTTCGTTTTTTTGTTGCTTCCATTTCATCTATCGAATATTAAAATATATTGGCAAACGGAACCATTTCCTTACCTTTCTTTACTGATATCACCATCATCATTACTGTGGTTAATTAATAAATATATCGTGAGATATAATATGTGTGTCGATAGATCTGTGTGATAAAACGCCCATTAATATAAATAATGTTTTGTTATGATAAAATTATAAACCTATCATATGCCATAAAAAATGTAAAACAGGTTCAAAAAAGTGTTATGTGAGATTTAAAAAGTAAATGGGCGAGATATTCGGAATAAGAAAGTAGTGTAATAAATAAAGCGTTCGGCGACAATTAATATTGCTTAATATAGTAAAGAATTGTGACTTCCGTACGAAATTTCGATCGTGACCGTATAAGGAGGACCAAATGCACTTGTTACCCGTATGGCGCCGTAATCTTATTTAATTTTAAGAAATCAGGCTTTCTTAAGATATAAAATGGTAACAACAACAACAACCTTGTTTCTTTTTTGTTAAGTAAATTTTAATTGGTTTTTAGATTATTCCGCGATCACTCAGGGAATTGTAAATTTAACATGATGGAGATTTTGTACCCGAAAGCATTTATTTTTCCTTCTAACCTGTTCATTTTCTAATAATTCAAAGGAAAATATTGTTCACAGGATTCGTGTGTAGGAATAGTACTACTTTCTATACTCTGATCAATGGATCTTTGCAGACTTGTGATCAACGCGACGTCAAGAATATTCATACGATTCAATCGGCTGTCAATTCAGTGTCGGCGGTCTGAGTTTTAAATGACAATTTCAAAAGTCAAAATAGAATTTAAAATTTTCCATCCGGTTTGGTAATTAACGAAAACTACCGATATGTTAAATGTGTAAAACACCCTAGTTCTTACTTGTGAAGAACATTTACCTCTCTGCATAAACCCAACGTCTAATATCACCTATTTTTATTTTTCAGGTTGCTATTAGATTATTTAGTGAGTAAATTTACTTTATGAAAAGTTTACAATTGTTTTCTGTTAGTTATTTGAAGTTTGTGTAATGTTTGTAATGAAATTACCATACACACTTAACACAGCTTTATCAAAGTTACATATAAGGCATTACAAACACTGTAAAAGTTGCACCGTAGAATTCATGAAATAAAATTTTAAAATAGAGAACCGAAATATAATACTTTTAAAAAAAGAAAGATATTTCAAAAATTAAACATAAAGATGACGTAACCTCAATCCGTCAAAGAATTATCGATTATTTTTATTGCGTATAAGCTCGGCGGTACTGGCTTCTAAAACATGAAGCTATACCCAAATTCCAGGTTGTTCACTTTCTTGCATATGTGCAAATAACCGAGACAGATAATAGAGCGAATGTCGTAAATAACTTCAGATGACAAAGACCTACGTTACCTGAATCAGAAATTCACTTCTGAGGAAGCTATTGTATGGTGAAACAATTGTCAAGTCATTTTAAATATATTGGAAATTTAAAACATAGTGTTGTTAGTGTTCCGTACGGAATACTTATAAGATGACTTCGGTGTCTGTCCGTCTGTCTATCACACCCGATTTTCTCCGAAACTATTTGTCATAGAAAGTTGAAATTTGGTAATAATATAGGAATTGATGGCTTCATCAGAGCCATGTAGTTTTGAAAGTTAAATTTTGACTTAAGGGTTTAGTTTTGGGGGTTGAAATCGGAAGTGAAAAAAAAAAAATTTTACTAGGTCATCGAGTGTGGTGTCAAATGAAAGCTTGTGAAAACACGAGTAAATAAATATATATATATATATATATATATATATATATATATATATATATATATATATATATATATATATATATATATACATACATATATACATACATACATACAATATAATATATGCACTTTGTATTATTTTTAAAAAATCACGAAAAATCGCTGTCCACCCGCCTTATCTCGAAAAGTACTTACCAAAAAATTTTGAAAAAATTCTGGAATATTCTCCACGGGGTGTAGATTGAACGAAAATTATCACGAGTGCATTATCTTTAATAATTTATCTGGTATAAAAAAAGACGAAAATTTCAAGGTCATCAGTTTTCAGTAAAGATTGGAAACAAACTTTGTTGAAAACTCATTTGGGGTGTGTTTTGTGAAGTCACTGATCTTTTTATACCACCGTAACAAAATTTTTTATTTTAAAAGCAATCAACGTACGGAACAGTAATTGAAAAAGTTCAACTTGCACTTGACCGGTTATTTTTATATAATTTTATTATGAATTTCCAACCAGTATCGGCTAACATAATCAAAGATATCATTTTCTTATATTAAAATAATGTATTTAGACGACGACTTACGATGCTGAATTACTGTGAAACGTTTAAATCTGACAAATGTAGGGGGTTCGTAACTCAGGAAAAACGCTATTTTACAACACTATAGACAAAAGCGCGCGGGAAGAAGAAGTTTATAGCAACGAGAATTTAGCAGGATTAACAATACCAATCATCAAAACAATTAATGCCGCCAAATTCCATTTCCTGTTTTGATCGATATTGTTAATTCCGCCAACTTCTGGTTGCTATAAACATCTTCCCCGCACTCTTTTGTTTATAGTGTTCGTAAAATGGCCTGTTTTCTTAATTACAAGTGCCCATTAGGATTAGAACTGGATACTTGGTTATGGTTGGCTGTTGGCGGAATAAGTGATTATGCACTGCTATTGTGTTCCCCTCTCTTGATTTTAGGAGCGTCGTTCCTTTAAGAAGATTTGTTAATTTCCTCCTAAGTTCTTCATGTGGTATTTTATCACCCCGATATATATTTTCAAACAATTTGTGACTGTTGCAAGTCAGTATTTTGCGTTTTGTGAAATCATTGCGGATTCTAAAAATGTTTACAGATGGTCGAAATTTAACTGTATATATATATATATATATATATATATATATATATATATATATATATATATATATATATATATATATATATATGTTACTTGAGGGATTTCGATAGATTCTGATTTAAAGAAATTGGTGACGTCTGCTGGCCTAGTCTTTGAGAATTTTGATTGTTTCGAAACGATGTTCAGTCGCAGGTTGTAAACGAATCTTTTTGAGAATACTTTCTACATTAGAAATTATTTTTTCTCCTGGAATTTTGCGAGAATCCAGCGTTGTCATGTTGTTGGTGCTTGTGATATATTTGCTTGTTTTTGTGATCATGGAAAGGCCTACGATACAATAAACACGACGAACTTATAGAAATTCTAAAAAAAGTTAGGACTCGACATATACTTCGAAAAGTAAGCCACTGTAAGCCACGTCATCTTAAACTAAAACTCTGGAAACCTTACGTTGATGACACTTTCATAATTTGGCCACGCGGTCACGAGTCTCTTCAAAGTTTTTTTCTGTCATCTCAACATTATTTCGCTTTCGATATTGAGAATAACAATACGCTTCCTTTCTTGAATATTCTTATTAATCGAAAGTCAGAGATGACACGGGTTGATATTGAAATGCCTCCTCGCATCACCATCCCTCCCAAAAACACTCAGTCATCAACTTCCTTGTTCATAGAGCTAAATCACCCTCTCAATGATAATCTCTTCAATTGGAACTAAAACACCTTACTTCCGTTCTTCACTAAAAAAATTTACAGTACCGAGATATAAAAAAATCTTCTATTCAAAAACATACATCTCCCCAGGTGTTCAGAAGAGCACAGAGGGACTATACGTCCTTTGATACATTAAGAATGTCATAGATCGCATTTCGTAAATTTTCCGGAAACATGAAATAATAAGACGATTATCTACGTACCTTTAACTCGTAACATCTTAGATCTCCCCTTGAAAATCCAGGGGTCTACAGTAGTTCATGTAGCTATGGTAAAACCTATATCGGCGAAACGAGTAGAAAAATATGTACTAGAATTAAAGAACATCAAAGGGTAGTACGTCTTCGTAACATTTCCACTTCAGCATCTGCCGAACATCAGCACGAAACAGGACACCAGATTCACTTTGACCAAAGATCCTTACAATAAATTTCCTTATCCTATCCTAGGAAAACTCGGGAGTCCATCGAAATATCTAAACATCTCAACAATCAGTTCTATGCGATATTCCGAAGAAGTCAGTCCTCGCAACGAGCTCTGAAGAAATCTAGAAGAACTATACCTATACCATTTATATTGTTCTGTCTGATTTATATTATTATTATTTTTGTACTTTTGTTCTTCTTTCTCACATTTGGTCAATGTGGTTCCATGTTTGGCTGACCAAGCTAAGTCAGCACAAACGCTGTTACCGAAAGTCATGGAAAAGGCTATCAATCAGCATCTTCTAAAATATCTTGAAGGATTCAACATTATTAGCGATCATCAATATGGCTTTCGTAAAAATAGATCAACAGGAGATCTTCTGACTTATGTAACACACGTTTGGAACAACGCAATTGAACACTTTGGAGAATCTCGAGCGGTTGCTCTTGACATATCCAAGGCATTCGACCGTGTTTGGCACGATGGGCTGTTGGCTAAGCTACGCTCTTATGGTATGTCTGAAAAGTTCTGTTTGAGGCTCTCATGTTTCCTCAGAGAACGTTCTTTACGAGTGACAGTAGACGGATTTCTTTCTAACACCTTTACTGTCAACACCGGTGTACCTCAAGGCTCCATACTGTCTCCTACTCTTTTTCTCATTTACATTAACGATCTGCTGGAAAAGACCGAGAATCCAATCTACAGCTTTGCAGATGATAGTACGCTTATCTCTTCATTCACTTTGAACGCTCAGACATCGGCTACTCAGACGAATATCCGCAGACAGTAGGAAGTCATTCAACTTAACAAAGACCTGGAAGAAATTTTTATCTTGGGGTGACAGTAACCAAGTGGAATTTAACGTTACAAAAACCCAGGTGGCAGTTTTTTCTAAAAAAGTTAACGTTGCTGAACCCGACATAGTTATGTCGGGGCACTCCATTCCTCTAACATCGTTACTCAATTTGTTGGGCGTTAATTTGGGAGCAAATATGTCCTGGCATGAACATGTTGCAGGCATAACAAAGAGAGCTTCTCAAAAGTTGGGAATATTATTTCGAACCAGAAAGCTTTACACTCCACAACAACTGTTAATTCTTTACAAAGCTCAAATTCGAGCAACTATGAAATACTGCTCCCATGTTTGGGGCTCCGCTCCCAAACATACACTGCATTTGTTTGATTCTATTCAGAGAAGAGCTGTTCGTCCGATTGGAGACCCGGAACTGACCGGCGGCCTTGATTCGCTGGAACATCGAAGAACGGTTGGCGACTTGAGCCTATTTCTATAAGTATTTTCATGGAAAGTGTTCGAAGGATGTGGCCCGCTTAATTCCTCCCAGAGCGGGGCATGTTAGAAGTACACGTCGCGCTAATACTTCACATCCGTATGAGGTTCAGCTTGTTACTCCTCGTATAACGCTTTTCAAGCAGTCTTTTATATGGAGAACATCATCCCTTTGGAATAATTTGCCCAGGACTGTGTTTCCCACCGAGTACAATTTACAGCGATTCAAGAACAACGTGAATCGCTTTTTTCCGCACACGTGTCGCTCCTGTAGCGCTTTAGGGACTTCTTCCTTGCAGCAGGCGTGCTAGACCCATAAAAAAAAACCGTTGTGTATTAAGGAATGACCTGACAATGTTACATGTTTTCAAAATCACTGACTTCTGAATGTTTTTGTGTATGTTTGTGTTGAGTCCTAGTGTGTTGTGAATGTTGTTGGTGTAAGGCCTGTGGCTGATATGACGAGGGGGACATTGATGACTTTCTCTTGTTTCCATAGTCTTTTTATTTCGGTGGCAAGGTCTGTGTATTTGGAGACTTTTTCTTTCTTCTTTTTCTGCGTTTTTTGTTTGGATGTCGTCGTTGGGGATAGCTGTCATTTAGATAGGTGACTTTTTCTTTTTTGTATTAAAAAGTAATATCGGATATATTGGCGGGGACTGTTTTATCTGTATGTATACTTATGTCCCAGTAGAGCTTGTAATCTTTATTTTCAAGTATGGACGTTGGTGTGTATTTGTAGTAGGGATCTGTGTTTGCTATGAGTTTTCTATCTATATTATTATTATTTAATACAGCAGGTTAAAAAAAAAGCCTTAACGTATAAAAGATGTATCTTCAAGTTTTTTAGGACGTTTTAAGAGATAGTTATGAGCCTCTTAGAACGGACATTAAACAGTTTTATTTAACCGGGAGCCGTTAACGTTCGCAGTTAAAGTTTTATAGTTTCTTAAAATGATAATTACGAATATATTCATTTATTTAAAGTTATATTCCAATGTATATTTGCAAGTATATTAAGTTTTAATGCGCGCGAAGGCCGTAACGTATTAATGTTTTAAACCGTAACATTTTACACTATACAGGGTGCTATAAACTCAAATAAGAATTATTAAGGATTCTACTCGATCTCCTGAAGGTGGGGTCTTTAATGAATACCACTATTCCTCTGGGTGTTGGTAGTAGTAAAAATGGTCAGATTTAATGAGCCTCATTTATAGGTAGATTCCCTCCCAAACCCTTCTTCTACCTAATGGGTATTTCCCGGTAATTAAGGGTAGGTATACAATATTGCAAATAAGTGTGGTATATATAGCTGATATATAGCTTATAATATTTGTCAATTTGATTTCTAAATTCCATCAGTAAAAAGAAAGACGCGAAACATTTTCTTAACGTGAATCCCAGTATCATTTTAAGTGAAAAAGGAAAATGGTTATATATGTTCGTATGGAATATTATGTATATTGTTTTATATATATATATATATATATATATATATATATATATATATATATATATATATATATATATATATATAATTTCTTCTAGATCTTTGTTAGGCTGAACAACCTCCTGCTGTTTGCGGATATTTGCATGAGTAGCCGATGTTCGAGCGTCCAAAGTGAACAATGAGGTTAGCGTACTGTTATCTGCAAAAAGTAGGAGACAGTATGGGGCACACCGGCGTTGGTGTTAGAAAGAAACTCGTCGATTGCCACTCGTAAAGAACGCGCTTTGAGGAAACTTGAGAGCCATAAACAGAACTTTTTAGACATACCAGAAGAGCTTAGGCAACAATCCATCGTGCCAAACACGGTCGAATACCTTAGATATATCAAGAGCAACCGCTCGAGATTCTCCAGTGTTCAGTTGCATTGTTCCAAACATGTGTTACATAAGTTAGGAGATCTCCTGTTGATCTATGTTTACAAAAGCCATATTGATGGTCGTTAATAATATTGAATCCTTCAAGATATTTTAGAAGATGCTGATTGATAGCCTTTTCTCATTCCCAATCAGTTGCGACTTAACTCAGCACATGGCACAGACACCAACATTCAAATATAAGATTTACAATGAAAACTAAATCAAATGACATCTTCGCTTCCTAACTAAACTGGTATAAATGAAATATAACGGCACTTTGGGATAGTCAGTTTACCGAAACCCAACCCATGCCAAGCGACCCAAAATGGTCAAATTTGTGTAAAAAATCTAACTTTCGTACTAAGTTTCAACGCTTGGAAGAAAATTTTGGAGTGCTTGAGATCAGTCAAAGATACAATTCCTTTACGAAAAAGGTATTTATAAAATTCGATGTATAAACAACAAACAAATTATACATTAGCGTACACGTGCAGGGAAACCCCTAAAGCGTTGCACGAGAGAGACGTGTGCACAAAAATGGATTCAAATCGTTCTTGAATCGCTGCAAATTTAGGATAATCAGTCCAAAGTGATGAGGTTCGAAGAGTAATAAGCTGAACCTCATACAAATGTGATGTATTAGTGCAACGTGTGTTCCTGACATACACTACTCGGAGGAATTACGCGGGCTACATCCATAGAGCCCTTCACTTGTAAGTACTCATAGAATAGACTCAAGTCTCGGACGATCCTTTGATATTCAAAGGAATTTGGCGAGTTCTGAGCCTTCATTCAGGGTTTTAAATACAATCTTCAAACGCAGCGTATGTTTCGGATCAGAGCCCCAAACATGGCCGCAGTATTGAAACGTTGGTCAAATTTGAGTTCCTAAGTCAACGCGCAGCAAGTTGGGTGACGATACTAGATGAATGGATAGTCCTGGCATAACTATATCGGGTTCTGCAACGTTAACTCTTTTGAAAAATACTGTTGCCTGGGTTTTTGCACAGTTTAATTCCGTTTGATTATACTGGCCTCAAGATAAAATTTCACCCAGGTCTACGGAGAGAGATACATTCAGTTATAGCTGAACTTTAATTATCTGCAAGACCCATTATCAATGTAAAAACAGCCAAGATTCTTGCTTTAGGGAACTTGCCCGGATGCTTTGGCAACGGTAAAACTAGTCGCATTAAAGTACGAATTTATGGAACATCCACCGTATTCTCCATCCGTCTGACTTCCATCTGTCCCCATACCTCAAAAGATTTCTACGTGGGAAGCGTTTTTCAACAAATGATGAGATAATAGCATCAGTAGATGGGTATTTTGAAAGCCTTCTAGATAAAAACTTCAGAGATGAGGTAAATGAATTGGTAAATAGCTGGAAAAAATGTAGTGAGCTTAAGAGAGATTATACTGAAGAATAAATATAATATTTCGACTCATTAATTCATCTTGTTTCCTTTCCGCTTTCAAAACTGATTGACTGACGATATGTTTGACTGTAAATAATCATGTTTAGAATTTGTTCATTCTTTCAACCAAGAACTATATAGAATAATTCTACTAAAACTGCATTAAATTTATCGTTTTCCGAACCCATTTCACCTCCCTTTTTATTTAATTACATCAAAAAGTGTATTCTTGACAGACATTACAGAAATTACGTTTTTTTTTTTACTTTATTACACGTATCCATTATTAAAAAAATAAGACCTAGTAATTTTCAAACCAAAAACAATTTTGGCACACCTGCTTGTTGGATCGTTGGTTGTGGGTGTACATAGAGGTCATCACATCATCGTTAATTCCGATCGCCAATTTATTATCAAAGTTTTTGAGGTACCTTTAACAAGCGGCAACCACGTATGATGGGCCTAATGACTGTCAGGTGTTCGATTTAGCGGTAAAGTAATTCGTACCATCGAAGGAGACCTTAATAACACTGAGAAAAAATTGAAATTGACCCACTTTTCCTAATGAGGAGTGTAAGCTTTATTTATGTATCGGTACGTATACAAATTTTTATTAGTAAGAATGTCGTGGCTCGGTTGGCTTACATTTCCAAATTTAGAGATATCATTGGTGCTCTTTTGCTCTTCTTTAATAAATATAAACTCATTAACTGAAACGACCACCTGTTAAGAGTTTTGACCCGTTTACTTCGGGCGTAAACGAGCCCGCAAACATTATCGATTAACAATATTTAATAGAAAGGGATGACTTTCTGCTCAGACGGAAGGCACTACAAGCTATAGAGGATCAAGTTATCTTTAAAAAACTATCTGAAACTTGGGACCCCTCTGTATAGAATGATCAATGTAGGTATGAGGACCAGACATCAGATATAGTACAACGTGATTGCCAGACATTTGCCGGTTAAGAGTATAAGGAAAGTTACGATATACTTTCTAAGATGCCTCATCGGCACACAGTGTGTCGACTAGTACAAGTCAGCTGGACAAAATTATTTTTTCACTTATTTCAATTGTTTATGTATATTCTAGGCATATTAAGTTATTTTAAGAAAAAATTCATCGCGTTGGTTTTTTTATGGGCGTGGCTAATTTTTTCCCCTAAATTAGTCAGCTACGCAGATATATTTAACGATAACTCGGGAAAAACTTGTCAGATTTTTATAAATAAAACATTAAAAATGCGTAACAAAATTTTATTAGAGTTGATTGAATATTATTTTATTCTATCTTTATCGTTTTGGAGTTATTTAGAAATTAATGGAGAGAAAAAAATTTTTTTCGTGTAAAATTCATTATTTTTTTCGGTAAAAAAGCGCAATAACAAAAGAAAAACAAAATATTATTTTTGTTTTTGTTTATGTTTTTATGTTTATGTTTTATTTAATAAGGCTTGCAAATTTATTTCAGCACGAGTTTCTGTTATAGCAATGTGCTCCTCTGCAGGGTAACAGGCCTGTTTGGACTTTTTTAAACTAAAATATGACGGAAACACATTATGCCCCGCCTTCATGGACCACTTCCTAGTTTGTTTGTAAGAATGCGTTGTTGACTTAGAATCTATATAGTAAGCTAAGGCTTCGTCACTACTTAATTGCCTAGGATTAACGGAACTGGTATTTTTAGACTTAATAATATTATCTGGGCTCTCACTAATGTCTCTAATCACATTGGCAATTTTCCTTTGCCCTGCCGAACGCACAGCAATTTCGGCAGCAGTCACCAATTCACTGACACTTCGGATTCTACGAGATCCACGACGCGACGTTTCTTCGTCTTAAACGACGATTCCTCGAAATCTTTACGAGGTCTTCCTGCAGGACTCACATTATCACTTGATGTTGAAGGTTGTGGCGCAAAAGAACTCGCAGTAAACTGTATGTCTGCTTCATCCAACAAATTCTTATTTTTAATTAAAAAACGCTCCTTCGACTTTCCTGAAGCCAACCATTTGGCAACAAACTTATTAGACAAGTTGGATATCTTCAACTTTATTTCTTTTTGGCTGCTTTCAGTAATGTCACCAAAGTGAAATTTTGAAGAAAGAAAGTCATATACACGCGAGTTTTTTTCATTCTTCGTGTGTTTCAACCACTCCTCAAAAAAGGCTACCCTTGAAATAGAGTAAGCGTGTTCTGGAAAAAAAAAAAAAAAACATGTGTGCTAAACAATATGTTTATTTTTACGAAGAATAAAGTTATTTCTGTGTAATATCTAAAAACTAGCCCGGATAGAGGTGAATGTCTGTATATTCTGAACTTTCAAAGTTTTTTTTTTTTAAAAAAACACGCTAAAATATATAGGCTATTTAAAAAAAAAATACTAAAAATTCAAATAATAGATTCTGATTAAAAAAATACATTAAAAAATAGTACTTACCCTCAGTATTAATATTCATCACAAAAACTTTCATAATATTACAATATGTCACTATAAGATGTGCACGAAAGTGTCGCTAAATTGCAACTGATTGATTGAAAGAGCTGCATTAAACTCATTACCTGACTTCTGACGTTTATGACTCGCCACTTGCAAATTTGATAAACAACCTTTTCTCGGATTTCGGGGTTTGGCGGTGTTGTTTACGTTTTGCAAATAAGATTTCCTGGAAATCATAACATGAATTTTGTCCACCTAGCATGTTCTACGCGACACACTGTGCGGCAGTTAAAAAAATTGAAACTGTTAAAACGAGCCAATTTCTGAAAACAACAACAAGGTATACTGAGACCAACGCTCTTAAGAGATCAAAGTCACTAGCATTAGACCAGACCTTGTATTAGTGGATAAATCTATAAGGTATACAACGTTGAGCAACGTCGCCACCCCAAACTACGGACGCGATATCAGGAGAAGGTTACCAAATAACACAATAGCAAATTTCCCCCATCTTTTTAACTGTAAATAATTGGGCTTACAGGTTTTTTTTCATCTTAACGGAAAACCTAGAAAAAATCTCGTAATAATGAAAATATACAAATTTATCGATTCGTGCCCCTTTTATCCTGTCCCCATGAAATCTACATCCCTCAAAATAGATTTCGTTCTTACGTCAAGTATTACATGTATTCCAAATTTAAAATCGATATCTGAAAGGCTCCATAAATTTACAGTAAAAGGTAATCACGCCTCTAACCTGGCCAGAAACTTGTTGATTGCATAACATGCGAACGAATCGGCCATATGTACAGTGTTGTCATATTTCTAAAATTTAAAAAATCTTGGTCCACTGGCTTTCTCAATGTCGTTAAAAGTCCAATCTAATATAATGCAGCTATATTTTCGAAATTTGCATTTTATTAACCACACATAACCTGCTATTAAAACTAATAAATATAAGTGACAACACCGGTACGTGTCAAAAGCAGGTTTTACTATCAGACCACGTGCGATTATTCAGTTTTTCAGCAGTGTTGCAGGGAAGCTCAGTAAGGTAATTTTTTCGCATAAGGCAGGGTTGTAATTCTGTCCAGTGTTTTCTACTTGTTCTTACCGCGCTCATTTAGGTTTCTAATGGATCATTGGTTTGGCGGGAAACGATTTTATGAATAACATACTTTGTGTTCGATTTGTTCCATAATGGCGGTATCAGAACGTCTACGAAATGCAGATTCGTCGAAGAACGCAAGTGGATGACATTGTGAAGATTGCACGCTGTAAGTGGTAGTATGCCGGGCATGTTGCCCGATGGCTGAAAAGAGTTATTGAGTGGAGAGCACGCACCGGTAAGAGAAGCAAAGGTAGACCCCCAACACGCTGAGCTGATGACAAAAGTAAGTGTCAGGGCAAGATCGCGTATAAACTGTAAACATCTTCGGGAGGCCTACATCCTGCAGTTGACGTGGGAGGCTGGTCGAAGATGGTACTTTGTCTACTGGTAGAATATAGACTATTTTTGAGTATCTCATTTCGTTCGAGAGTTACTGTGTCAACATATCAACAGACAGACCAACCAATGGAAATGAGAAACTATCATTTTTGTGACTTAGGGTCCTTGAAACGCATAAATCTCAGAGGGTAAGGTGTTTGCGACTATAATACTTGATTTTAGCAAGGAATTATTTAATGTAACGCACAATATCGATAAGAATGTTGTTTTCATATTTTATAGGTGTATTCATATTTGGATTGCAGCAACTATAGAATAATCGCTCTGGTATCACACACTACTGAGGTGTTTCTGTGGATCCCAAATGCTGCCCCATATATCTACCGAACAAAAAGGCTTCATTCCAGGAAGAGGGACTAGAGAACAAATTCTCAACATACGCCAGATAATAGAAAAAGTCAGGGAATTCCAAATACCAATCTATATGTGTTTTATTTACTATTCTAAAGCTTTCGACTGCATATAATGGAACAAACTCTGGTCGATGCTAATCAGCATCGGAACACCTATACATCTTGCAAACCTTATTCGATCTCTGTATGAGAACACAAATGGCAAAATTAAACTGAATATTTTTTTTTCCGATCCCTTTAATGTAGAAGCCGGCGTCAGACAGGGCTGAATTCTGTCACTCTTACTTTTTAACATATATCGTGAACATATAATGAGGTCTGGTTTGAATGGCTGGAGTGGGGGTGCGACACCCGGTGAAAAAAAGCTAAGTAACCGTAGCTATGCCGATGATACGGTTATAGTTGCAACGTTAATTCAAGACTTAGAATCAATTATGGAGCGCCTTAAATCACTAGCAAAAACTATGGATTGTCAATTAATAGAGCGACAACTAAAGTAATGATTGTCAGTCGTAATGAAAATCTAACATACATAAATTAAATTGCTGGTTTCACTGTTGTAGTCCATTTCAACTATTTGGGATCCCTCACAATTAACAATACTGGAAGTAAAAAGACGTTTGACTATGGTTAGAATGTAATGAAACAACGAAAAATGTCATCGGGGAAAAGAAGAAACTCTATGAGAAATGGATGAACACCAAGTCAGAGGAGGACTTAAGAAGGTATAGAGAGAAAAACAGAGAAACGAAAAGATTAATAAATAAAGAGAAGAACGAGAAATGGGCAAAAGCATGTGAAAACATCGAACACTATATAGGTGGAACACGAAGTACGGAGGCATGGAGAACGATTAGAGCTATGAAAATAAACTTCAAAGAAAAATCCCATATAAATACATTCAAGGAAGCCAATGGGATAACTGTTATAAAAAACTACTAATAGAAGACAGACCAGGGTTCTTGAATAGAGACGAAGATGATGAACAACAACAAAACGAACATGAGGGGGTAGAGATAAAATATGAGGACGTAAAGAAGGCCATGGAATCATTGAAAAGCCGGAAAGCAGCTAGACCGGGAGGAATGGTCAATGAATTAATCAAATACGGATCAGAGAAACTGCACCGAATAATAAGAAGCATGTTCCACAGGGCTATAAATGGAGAAAGAATACCTAATGAATGGACCGAAGCGCACATTGTCTCAATTTTTAAAAAAGGTGACCGAAGGAAATGTGAAAACTATTGAGGCATCAGCATCATTTCAAGCATTGGACGTTGGGAAAGTAATTAAGAATAAAATAAAAGACAATATAAAAGGCAAAATAGGGGATCACATATATACAGTTAAGCAACTGATGGAAAAGAAACTAGCCAAAAACAGAGAAATCCACTGAGCAAAAATTATTAATAAAAGCAGTAAAAGCGATATATAGAAATAATATTAATAGAGTAAAAATTTGTAATAAGTTAGGGGCCAAAATTAGAACAATGAAAGGACTAATACAAGGGTGTACAACCTCTCCGACACTGTTTAAAATCTACCTGGAACAGACTTTAAAAAACTGGAAGAATAAATGTCAAGGTATGGGAGTCCCAGTAAGAGACGACTACTTATACAGCTTGAGTTTCGCAGATGACCAAGTCGTCATGGCACAGGACGAAGAAGATCTCAGCTATATGGTGAGGAAACTGAAGGAAGAGGAAGAGAAAGCTGGGCTAAATATAAACTTTAATGAGACGGAATACCTAACAACTAAAACAGGAGAAATAGAAGATCTAGAAATTGAAGAGAACGTAACAATTAAAGGAACTGGACAATTTAAATACCTGGGCACCATAATAACAAGAGAAGCAACATCCGAAGAAGAAATGAAATCGAGACTGGGACAAACGAGAACCTTCATCAGACAGTTAAACTCAATATTATGGGATAAGCACATAACGAAGCAAACAAAGTTAGAATATACAGAACAATCATTGAAAGTATCATGACATACGGGGCAGAAACATGGACCATTAACAAGAGATATAAATCAAAAATAAACGTGGTAGAGATGGAATGTTGGAGAAGGTGTTGCTGATTGGATAAGGAATGAGGAAATAAGAACGCGAATGGGAATAACAAAAGAGTTAGTACATGCCATAGAAGAAAAACGATTGAAATGGTATGGTCACGTAAGGAGAAGCGACGACGGAAGGTGGATTAAGAAAATCACAGAGTGGAGTTCAATTGGAAGAAGAAAGAGGGGAAGACCTAGGCGCTCATGGCGGGTTGACGTCGATGAGGCAATGGAAAACAGAAGGTTACAGGAAGAAGACTGAGAAAATCGAAGAAAATGGAACGCGAGGTTGAGAGAAGGGAGACAGCGTCAGAGGGAAACCGACCCTTAAATATATATATATATATATATATATATATATATATATATATATATATATATATATATATATATATATATCTATATATATCTATATATATCTATATATATCTATATATATATATATATATATATATATATATCTATATATATCTATATATATATATATATATATATATATCTATATATATATATATATATCTATATATATATATATATATATATATATATATATATATATCTATATATATATATATATATATATATATATATATATATATATATATATATATATATATATATATATATATATATATAACTTGATGATCAAATTCACTAAGGTCTAGAAAGATCCAGCTGTTAAAAAAAACAAAGTTAAGATTGCTATCCAGCCTTATGTTTCCCATAGCATCTTACGGATCGGAAACATGGAACAACACAACACTTTTTTTTTTTTTTTTTTATTGGTCTAGCACACGTGCTGCAGGGAAGTCCCTAAAGCGCTCCAGGAGCGACACGTGTGCGGAGAAAGCGATTCACGTTGTTCTTGAATCGCTGTAAATTGTACTCGATGGGAAACACAGTCCTGGGTAAACCATTCCAAAGGTATGATGTTCTCCATATAAAAGATTGCTTGAAAAGCGTCGTACGCGGAGTAACAAGCTGAACCTCATACGGATGCGAAGCACCAGCGCGACGTGTATTTCTAACATGCACCGCTTTGGGAGGAATTAAGCGGGCCACATCCTTCGAACACCTTCCATGAAAATACTTGTAGAACAGACTCAAGTCGCCAACCGTTCTTCGATGTTCCAGCGAATCAAGGCCGCCGGTCAATTCCGGGTCCCCAATCAGACGGACCGCTCTTCTCTGAACAGAATCCAACAAATGCAGTGTATATTTGGGAGCGGAGCCCCAAACGTGGGAGCAGTATTCCATAGTTGGTCGAATTTGGGCTTTGTAAAGAATTAACAGTTGCTGTGGGGTGTAAAGCTTTCTGGTTCTAAATAATATTCCCAATTTTTGAGAAGCTCTCCTTGCTATGCCTGCAACATGTTCATGCCAAGACATATTTGCTCCCAAACTAACGCCCAAGAAATTGAGCGACGATGCTAGGGGAATGGAGTGCCCCGACATAACTATGTCGGGTTCAGCAACGTTAACTTTTTTAGAAAAAACTGCCGCTTGGGTTTTTGTAGCGTTAAATTCCACTTGGTTACTGTCACCCCAAGATAGAATTTCTTCCAGGTCTTTGTTAAGTTGAACGACCTCCTGCTGTCTGCGGATATTCGCCTGAGCAGCAGATGTCCGAGCGTTCAAGGTGAATGAAGAGACAAGCGTACTGTCATCTGCAAAGCTATAGATTGGATTCCCGGTCTTTTCCAGCAGATCGTTAATGTAAATGAGAAAGAGAGTAGGAGACAGTATGGAGCCCTGGGGCACACCGGCGTTGATAGTGAGGGTGTTAGAAAGAAATCCGTCGACCGCCACTCGTAAAGAACGCTCTCTGAGGAAACATGAGAGCCACAAACAGAACCTTTCAGACATACCATAAGAGCGCAACTTAGCCAACAGTCCATCGTGCCAAACACGGTCGAATGCCTTGGATATGTCAAGAGCAACCGCTCGCGATTCTCCAAAGTAGTACTCCAAAATACTAATGTACGTTGTTCGATTTGAACAACTCATTCTTGAAGAGCTGAGTATAAGTGACCGATTTTCAAATAGAATTAATAGTATTAATAATATCTGAAATATTTTGGTTACATTATGAGGAAAGTGGATGCCATGGAAAAGTTTGTAGTAACTGGGAAAGTAGGAGGTAGAAGACCAAGGGGACGGTGGCCAACAAGATAGTCCGACCAAGTAAGATCTCTTCTTGGTATGGGTATGCACGAGTCAAGTCAGGCCGCGCTGGATCGAGATTCCTGGAGACTGACTGTTGAGGCAACAACTCATAGTGTCACTGATACTTCTATTGGGGTGAAACGATTGAGAGAGAGGATTCATATTTCGCAATTTTATATAAAAAAAATGTAATGTGATTGATCCAGACTGGTTGGAAGCTTAAATTTTTATATGCCTTTTTGATTGAAATGTCTAGAAGATTTTTTTTAATGTAAAAAAAATATTGTTAAATTTACTTTGCTTCTGCTATAAAATAGGCCCATTAAAAATATTGTGAAATGAACCGATTGTTTGCTAAATTCAGCTGAGGACTTCTTAATTACTTTTACTGGGGACTGGCCGTAGCAGCACCGTTGCCTTCTTATTCCATCTGTAATTAAAATGGATCTCTTGAGAGATCAATCGTACTGATATACCTTTTAAACGCAAATTAAAACCGTAAGAACGAGTTACCGGCCCACAGATGGAATTTAAGGGATTTTTGCCATACTTCCTGTGAATGTTGTCCTCAGCAGTTTTTATTATTGATGATATAAACATCATTAAAAAGTCATTACAAAAATGGAGGTAATTGATAAATTTGTTGTAAAAAAAAAACAAACGGAAACAACTACCTCACTTCTCGTTTTATGTAGTACCACTTGGGGAACATTTAGTATATTAATTACCTTTTCTCACACCTATTCTATATACATATGTCTAGTTGTTTTTACACCTAACCTGGGAATTAGAAAATTAATATAGACGTCTTTAACGGTTTCGCCGTTAAACCTTTTTTGTATTGCTATTAATTAAAGTAAACTGATTAGTATATGAATTTTAGTGTTGTAGAATGATTTTAAATTTAGATGGTTCTACTAGTACTTATTTTTGCATAAGCATAATAAGAGCATAATGTACTTAGAAAATCGCTTTGGAGAATCTCGAGCGGTTGCACTTAATATATCCAAGGCATTCGACCGTGTTTAGCATAACGGGTATGTCTGAAAAGTTTTGTTTATGGCTCTCGTGTTTCTTCAGACAGCGTTCTTCACGACTGGCAGTTGACGGATTTTTTTCTTTATCATTTACATTAACGACCTGCTGGAAAGGACCAGGAATCCAGTCTGCAGCTTGGCAGATGACAGTACATTTATTTCTTCATTCGCTTTCAACGCTTAAACGTCAACTACTCGTGCAAATATCCGCAGGCAGCAGACCTGAAAGGAATCCTATCGTGGGGTGACTGTAACCAAGTAGAATTTAACGCTATCAAAACCCAGGCGGCAGTTTTTTTTTTAAATTCTTCTAACATAGAAGATCAATTTGTTGGGCGTTAATTTGGGAGCAAATATGTCTTAGCATGAGCATGTTGCAAGTATAGCAAAGAGAGCTTCTCAAAAGCTTGGAATATGATTTCAAACTAGAAAGCTTTACACTCCTCAACAGCTGTTAATTTTGTACAAAGCTTAAATTCAACCAACGATGGATTACTGCTCCCATGTTTGGAGCTCTGCTTCCAAACCAGCTACCTTGATTCCTTAGAACATCGAAGAACGGTTGGGACTGTGTTTCCCACAGAGTACGATTTACTGCGATTCCAGACCAACGTGAATCACTTTTTCTGCACACGCGTGGCTCCTGTAACGCCTTAGAAATTTTCCTGCAGCTCGTGTGCTCTGCTCATATAAAAACAGCACTTCTCACGTTGTAAAGGCAATATGTATTTTTCGAGATTGAAAATAATGAAAAAGTAACATAAATTTCAGATTCTTCCTTCCTGTTCATTATCCCAACTAAGAACCAGGAAAAATCGTTATATTACTATTGAATCTGTATAAACTTTATCGACCCTAACCCTTTGCTGAAGCGATATTGCCCTGAAATTAAAAATTTCATTCCTGCTATGGATACCATATTTGATATAAATTGTTCATTCGACAGTTATCCTACTAACAAACGACATGTCGACGGAAACTAGAGCCTATATTTTTCGTAACGTAGGTACCCTGAGACGTGAAGAAATGTAAAAATGTTGAAATTTGATTTTTTTCACGAAAACAGTACTTCCCTTACAAAAGGAAGTCCGAGGTGTGTTCAATTTCTAAGGTTTCTAGATACTTTTTTTTTGGACTGAGAGCTGATAGAAAGATGCGGCTGAGCTTAAAAAAAAAAGCGTACTCATTGTGAATGCGTCACATAGATAACAGCAGCGTACAACACACAGAGTTCGTATCACTGCCGCTAGAGTGTAAAGCGTTTTCTATACTTAAAATGGCGAGGTTCAGTGTACTATTGTACAAGAATAGCGTATCATCATCCGTTTTTTCCACTTGTAATGTCAACTGAGTGAGATATGCGGTGATGATGTTATGGATGTAAAAAATGTGCGTTCGTGGGTGCAAAGAAGAGCGGACGTCGTGTAACGAGGAACCCAAGAAGCCTCGGCGAGTGGAGCGAGTTGTTAGAGAGGACTGTCGATTAGCTGTGTACACCATCCTGCATGAAGATATCCCGAGAATGAGGAAAAGATCTTCAAGATGGGTGCACTTAATGTTGCGTGAGTGGCAATTTGTCAAGCGCTGTGGGCACGTGATGAGGGCATGAAAAGTGCTTTCTTTTTATCAGTTGTTACAATAGTTACTTAAGGGCTACAGTGTTTTTCACATTTGGATAGGTTTTCCTAAACAAATTTAATAAAAATACACCAGTGCTTAAAAAATTATGCTGGCTATCTGTTGGGACAGCGAAAGCGTAATCCTCACGTATTGTATTCTAAAGGGCACTATAGTGATGGCGGTGTTTTTCGAACATGTTTCGAGGACGCAGCTCTCAGCAGTATTGTAGAAAAAACGACCGGAAAAGGTGGTATATGCGTTTCCATCAAGGCAACCCTTCAGCTTATCGGGAGTTTCTCCGCAACAACAACTGGTGATGGCTCATACCTCTCCCTCACCTGGTCTGCCTCCTAGCGATTTTTGGCTTCTTCAAGCCATGAAGGGCACTCATTTTTCAATCGAGCTGCTCTTGCAGTCGGCAAACGAGACCCCTTACAAAATCACTCGACGATGTGAAAATATGTAAGTCTGCAGGGTGATGTTGAGAAGTAACAGAAGCTTTGTTTCTAGTGTAAGTAGTTTGTCAGAAAAAAACTAGGAGACCTTAGAACTTGATTGCACCTCGTAAAAAGAAATAGAAATCATTTACATCTAAATCATCTGTAACTTTTTATAAATTGTCAATTAATTAATAATCAAAGGAAATTAATATTTATGTAACTAGTCCACGACATGCCTTTTTTGAGCAATGAGAAATTTGTTTTTCATTTTTATCCGTAACTTCCGTATACATATTGAATATTCACCTGATAATAATATCGTTTTAGTTAGTTTGGATTATTTCAATATTATTTTATTTAATTTTATGGTTGTCTTGTTTTCATTTTTCCTATTTAAATACCTTAACAAAATTTACTGATTTACACGTATGTGAAACTAAAAATAATAAAATTTGTTCATATATAGCCAAAAACTAGGAAAGATTCTAAAAAATATCTCGACTCCTTTGACCCCCCTTCGCGTGAAAAAATATCGCTCAAGAATTCTAGGTTTTTACTTATTTCAAATACGTGTACCAACTTGAAAAGCGATATCTCATATTGTTTGAAAGTTATCGCGCCCATAGGCAGACAGACGTATAGACTGCCGGAAACTGGAAACTATATTTTTCGTGTCTGGGACCCTAAGACATGAAGCAACGCAAAAATTTCAGGTGGTGTTTTTTTTCAAGAATACAATACCTCCCTAGCGAAGGAAATAAAAATATCATTCATGAAAACAACTGGTTGTCAGATTTAAATATTTTACCGAAAACAGTGTAAAATCATGTAAACGTTATATCTTCTTCTGTTGTACTGAAGTGCCATATCCGATACGGATATAGGCGACCTTCTTGCCTTTGCCTGTGGTTTGCGCTTTTTTTTAAGTGTTCCACAGACAAAAGGGACCTATAGTTTAATGCCGGTTCCGGGCGGCCGAAGCGAGAGGGCTTTACTAGGCATGGTACTACGGGTGGTTGACCACTGCCTTCCCGAGAGTAGTGACCATCACGTTGTAATGTTTTTTTTTTATCATTTTTTAAATTATTATTTCCTGAGCAGAGAATCCAACTCGAGTCGCCGGCGTAGCAGGTAGACCCGTTAACCTCTAAGCTATGGCCGCCTCTATAATAAGTAATGGACAATATTAAAAATATCGGAATGGAAATGCGATGTAATTAAGTGAAAATATTCATGGTAGGCAATCCGTTTCGTTCAGTTTTAAATAAAAAATCTCAAAAAGTTTAGCCTTTGAGTCCATATGTTTGGTACGCTTTCTTATTTAAAAGGACCCCAGCGATCCTTGTTTGTTCCAGAATTTGTACGTGTGTTCTGGGGGCGAATCTCCCATTGATCATGTGTATACCCAAACCACGATATATATATATATATATATATATATATATATAAATATATATATATATATAAATATATATATATATAAATATATATATATATATATATATATATATAAATAAATATATATATATATATATATATATATATATATATATATATATATATATATATATAAATATAAATAAATATATATATATATATATATATATATATATATATATATATATATATATATATATAAATAAATATATATATATATATATATATATATATATATATATATATATATATATATATATATATATATAAATAAATATATATATATATATATATATATATATATATAAATAAATATATATATATATATATATATATATATATATATATATATATATATATATATATATATATATATATATAACTACAGTCAAAAGTAAAGTTATCTCTGCTCTTTTCTCTTCATACGATTCTTATAAAAGAATTAACAACATTAGATAGGTAAAAAAGTTACTTACCAGGCATGCAGACACATCTAAACGTTCCTGGATCGTCCAGACAGGAACCGTCGTTGTGACACGGATGTGATTCGCACTCGTTGACGTTGGTCTCGCAACGAGGCCCGGTGAAACCCTGAGTGCAGTTGCATGCGAATGAACCGGGAGTGTTTACACAGATACCGTCGTGTTCACATGGAGATCCTGGAAAAAGAAGTCAAGGATATAAATTCATTAAATAGAAAACTACCGGGAATTGGGCTATTGTTTCATGACTTGAAAAATTTAAAAAATGCTGTAGCAAAAATATGCGAAACAGAATTTGATTTGCGCTTATGCCTATTGAACTAAAAAAATGTTACGATGGTAACTTTTGAGAATGCACATCTTCTCTTCTTCTTCTTAAAGTCCTTCTCCTAGCGGAGATTGGAAATCATCATCGCTATTCGGACTTTGCTCGCAGCGGCTCGGAACAACTCGATGCTGCCGCAACCAAACCATGAAATCCTACGTCGGCCAACACTTTGTTTCCCCTTTATTCTCCACTGCATTATCACTCGTAGCAGAGCATATTTAGATCCACTCATTACGTGGCCAAAGTCCTAAAATTTTCGCCTTTTTATAAGGTTGACTACCTCGTATTCTCTATTCATCTTGACAAGGACGTCATGGTTTGTGATTTTGTCGGTCCAAGGTATGCGCCACATTCTGCGGTAAGACCACATCTCAAAAGCTTGTAGTTTATCCAAGCCTCCACTCCATACAACACAGAGAAAACGTAGCACCGAAGCATTCGCAAGCTAACCCCAAAGCTAACATCTCGACAACATAACTAGCTTTAACGACACAAACGATGTTTTAGCGATTTTTATTCTTGTTCGTATTTCCAAAGTTCTATCCAGACTCCAAGGTATCTGCAGTTTTTGAACTCTTTCTATCACAGTGTTTGCAATAGGTAAACTTTTATTATTTTGGCGAAATTTTGCTATTAACATTTAGTTTTATTAAGATTGATCTTTAATCCATACTCAGTACAGCTATCATTTACGTTTTTTCCTATAGATGCTGTAATTCTGAAAGATTACTCGCTAGCAAGACTGTGTCGTCTGCATATGAAATATTATTTATTGTCTCTCCATTTATGGTAATACCGGCTTTCTTCTCTTCTAGGGCCTCATTAAAATTAACTTCACTGTACATATTAAACAAGAGTGGAGAGAGGATGCAACCTTGTCTTACTCCCCGACGTATTTCAGTGTCCTCGGTTAATGTATTTTCTAGTTTTATATTGGCTCTCGGTCTCCAGTATAAGTTGTCGATAATTCTAATATCCCCCGAATCCAAGTTTTTCGTTTGAAGGATTTCCAGTAATTTATCATGTTTAACTCTGTGAAATGTTTTTTCGAAGTCAATGCAACAGACATACATGTCTTAATTCATATCTAAGCAGCGCCGACCAAGGACATTGATTTCAAAGAGACCTTTTCGTAGTACTCAGTATATATCACCACTACACCAAACACTTTATTTTTGAACTCGACGCGCGTTTCCCTAACCATGTTAGCTTTATCAGGAGCGATGATTGACTGATGATGATGAGTCAATCATCGCTCCTGGTTAGCGAAACGCGCGTCGAGTGCAAAAATAAAGTGTTTGGTGTAGTGGTGATATATACTGAGTAGTATCATTGTGCCAAAGATTTCACATTCCCAACTTAGACCTTTTCGTGTTTAAGAGCCGATCGAAAAGTAAACTGAGTGGAACTTAAATGCTTTTCTAACTTTATACGTATTTTTTTATGAATAATTCTTAAGAACAATTTTAACACATGATTCATAAGTGCACTAGTTCTATAGTCGGAGCATTCCTTTGCACTAGCCTTCTTGAGTATCAATACGAATGTAGATGTCAGCCATTTCTTCGAGATTACACCAGTTATGTAGATAGTGTTGATAATGCACATCTGTATACTTGCAAATCCGTTCCTGGTATTTATGCCATGTCTCCAAAATGGCCGACGTCCATTGACTATTGTCACTTTTAAAGTTTTGTATTTGTATGTATTTTCTTGGTATTCTTGTATTTAATCATACATTGTCGCAGTGATCATTGTCTGAAATGCACACACAAAAGAGAGTTTATTTTTGTACAAGACTATAAAAGGCTACTCTGTAACAAAAAATTCATAAGTAATTACTCTAATTTACAGCCATAACTTTAAGAAGGGTTCTCAAAAATTATTACTTATCGTCTCGAGGAAAATTCACATACATAAAACCATCGTTTGTTTATTATATCTTAATAAAGTCTACCATGGACTATCAGACATGCCCCATATCCGGTCAAGTGCAAGTTGGTCTTGCGCAATTGGTGTGATTACCTTTAAAATAAAAATTACCTACCTAATAGCCAATAAATGAATTTAGCTTAATCTAGAATCCAGTAGTAAAGTTAAAAACAAATACAATAAAATTATCTTTGGTACATATCCGTTGGTCACCAGTCATGATATTACCGATTGCACGGAATACGTATTGATATTTCGTAGCTCTTAGTCCTGGCTTCCAAAACTTCACCATTCTGTCATGCCACATTATTTTTTTTTTTATAACAGAAAGATTATGAAACGTAATGCACTCGTGATCATTTTCGCTAAATCTACACTTTGTGGAGAATATTCCAGAATTTTTTGATCAGTACTTTTCGAGATAAAGAGAAGGGACATCGATTTTTCCCAATTTATACAAAGAAAAGCGTGCGCAAGTATTACGTCTATAATATATATAAAATGCAACGTCTCTCTGTCTGTCTGTCTGTCTGTCCGTTAGTGCGCTTATCACTGGAGAACCACTTATCCGATTTACGTACTTTTTTTTTAAAAACATACATATATTCTCTGGCCAGGTTATAGGCTATATTTTATTACGATAGGTAGCGTAAGGAATGAGCAGTGACGATAATAGTGAATGAAGTCGGGAAAAAAGTTTGCCGCTAGCGCGTTTCCTTGCAATACATAGCTTAAACCATTAAATGTGGAACAATATTATATAGCAGAGAATATCTATAATCTATAATATATATAAAATGCAATGTCTCTCTGTCTGTCTGTCTGTCCATTAGCGCGTTTATCACGCGAGAACCACTTATCCGATTTACGTGTCTTTTTTTAAATTCATACATATATTCTTTGGCCACGTTATATAATAATAATAATAATAATCTATATCTATAATAATATATAAAATGCAGCGTCTCTCTGTCTGTCTGTCTGTCCGTTAGTGCGCTTATCACTGGAGAACCACTTATCCGATTTACGTGCTTTTTAGTGTTCCGTACGGAACACTTATAAGATCACTTCGGTGTCTGTCCGTCTGTCTGTCCGTCTGTCACACTCGATTTTCTCCGAAACTATTTGTCATAGAAAGTTGAAATTTGGTAAGAATATAGGAATTGATGGCCTCATCAGAGCCACGTAGTTTTGAAAGTTAAATTTTGACGTAAGGAATTAGTTTTGGGGGGTGAAATCGGAAGTGAAAAAAAAATTTTTTACTAGGTAATCGAGTGTGGTGTCAAATGAAAGCTTGTGAAAACACGAGTAAAAAATATATATATAATGTAATACTTGCGCGCACTTTTCTTTGTATTATTTTTTAAAAAATCGCGAAAAATCGCTGTCCACCCGCCTTATCTCGAAAAGTACTTATCAAAAACTTTTGAAAAAATTCTGGCATATTCTCCACGGGGTGTAGATTGAAAGAAAATTATCACGAGTGCATTACCTGTAATAATTTATCTGGTATATAAAAAAAAACAGAAATTTCAAGGTCATCAATTTTCAGTGAAGATTGGAAATAAACCATTTGGGGTGTGTTTTGTGAAGTCACTGATCATTTTATACTTCCGTTACAACATTTTTTATTTTAAAAGCAATCAACGTACGGAACACTAATTGCGCAAGTTAAACTTGCACTTGACCGGTTATTTTTTAAACATACATATGTTCTCTGGCCAGGTTATCGATCTATCTATAATATATATAAAATGCAACGTCTCTCTGTCTGTCTGTCTGTCCGTTAGTGCGTTACGTGCTTTTTTTTTTAAAACATACATATATTCTCTGGCCAGGTTATAGGATATATTTTATTGCGTTAGGTAACATAAAGAATAAGCAGTGACACTAATAGTGAATCAAGTCGGAAAAAAGGTTACCGTTAGCGCGTTCTCTTGCAATACACTGCCTAAACCATTAAATATGGAACAATATCATGTTGCAAAGAATATAATATATAAAATGCAACGTCTCTCTGTCTGTCTGTCTGTCCGTTAGTGCGCTTATCACTTGAGAACCACTTATCCGATTTACGTGTTTTTATAAATTTATACATGTTCTATATAATTCGATATAAGCCTAGATAATGGAAGATAAGTATAAATAATGAGAGATAAGGAGAAATAATGGGAGATAAGGAGAGATAAGTCTGGATAATGGGAGTTATGGTGAGATAATGGGAGGTAAGGAGAAATAATGGGAGATAAGGAGAAATATTGCGAGATAAGTCGAGATAATCCTAGATAATGGGAGATAAGGTGAGATAATGGGAGATAAGGTGAGATAATGGCAGATAAGGTGAGATAATGGTAGAAATAATGGGAGATAAGGAGAAATAATGGGAGATAAGGGGAAATAATGACAGATATTTTATTACGTTAGGTAACATAACGAATAAGCAGTGACGATAGAAGTGAATCAAGTCCACGTGAGCGGAGCCGCGGGCACGGCTAGTCATATATATTTTTGAACTCATGTGTTCACAAGGTTTCATTTGGCACCCACCCGATGACCTGCTAATTTTTTTTTCACTTTCGATTTCACCTCTCATATACCAGATAAATTATCATTTATGCACTCGTGATAATTTTCACTCAATCTACACTTTATGAAGAATATTCCAAAATTTTTTGATCAGTACTTTTCAAGATAGGGTTGGGGTACAGGGAGTTTTGGTCATTTTTTTTTTAAATAATATAAAGAAAAGTGTGCGCAAGAATTTAATCATATATATATTTTTGAACTTGTGTTTTCACAAGCTTTCATTTGACACCGCACTCGATGACCTTAGAAAAAAAAGTTTTCACTTCTCCCCACAAGCTAACCTCTTAAGTCAAAATTTAACTTTCCAAACTACACGGCTCTGATTGGGCCATTCCTATATTTGTGCCATATTTCAACTTTATATGTCCAATAGTTTCGGATAAAATCAAGTGTGACAGACGCACACCGAAGTGATCTCATAAGTGTTCTGTACGGAAAACTAAAATTTATTTTTATATAAAAAAAAAAGTTGAACTCTATGCTGGTGTGAAGTTTGGACACTAAAGTTCTTTTTTCATTAAACAACAAACACATTTTAAATTTAAAATTTTGAAGACTTCTTAAATACGGAAGAAAAATTGTAAATTCCAACTTAGATTCCGGTGATATAATTTTTCGTAAAAGCATCTGTTGTAGTGCCAAGCACCTGCAAATTATAGAATTTGGAGTTTTATATAGACAGTAATTATGTCGTCGTGTGTCGATGGGGCACAAGAAATAGGATTATATATCCAGAACGAACTGGAGTATGATTCACCTAAATTGTTTTGGACATAACGCAATTTCATCAGAAACTTGACATGCATTTTCTAACAACAATATTTATTTACTTCATTGACTTTTTAATTGTTTCGTTGTTAATCATGTCGGTAATTATAGTAAATCGGATGCCAGGCCCTTTTAGTATATTCATTTTCACCTCTATTGTCACATACATAAGTATGTGATGTAGAAATAATATACACATACTTAACACAAGAAATTAAAATAATTTGGAGAAACCTGTAAATATATTTTTAAATACATTAAAATACTTTCAAAAATAACGTTATGTAAGAAACTACGCGGATTAAAAGAATGTTTAATTATTAATTAAAGTCCCCACCCATTGGTGCCGACTAATATGTTATTGTCAAAAAGAGTCTAACTAGTAGTCAAAGTATGTTCTTCATAAAAACGTTTTCTGCCAAATCAGTGATCTATTAGAAACTTCAGTGAGTACGGTAAGGACAAGTAGAAAACACTGGATAAAATTTCAACACTGACTTATGCAAAAAATTACCTTACTACGCTTTCGTGCAATATCGCCAAAAAATTTGAATGATCGCACATGATCTAGTAGTATAAAACCTGCTATGGATACGTACTGGTTTTGTTACTTATGTTAATTTTAATAGCAAGTTGGCAGGCAGGCAGCTGTTGTCATCCATCCAATGTCCGTAACCCTCTGTACATCATCCCGCCATTATTTTGGGACGCCCTAAGCTCCTTTTCTGTTCTTGTGGTCTTCATTCAATTGTTCGTTTGGCACATCAATCTTCAGTCGTACGTGCTACATATCCAACCTATTGCCACTTTCTTTCCGCTACATGCTCTATAATATCCTTAACTTTCGTTTGTTCACGTTTTTCTGTCTTAGAGTTTTATCCGATCATCTGTGTGCTCTCTGGGTTCGAGCTAATTTTTGTATATCGGCTTTATTCAGTATCCAAGTTTCAGCGCCATATGTAAAGACAGGTAGGATGCACTGATCGTAAACTTTGGCCGTTAACTTATTTGGGATGACTTTATCTTGGAATATATAACTTAATTTCCAGAATGCGCACCATCCAAGCCTGATTCTTCTTGAAATTTAATCCGAGACACTGTCTCTCGTCGTAGTAATCTTTTGCCCCAGATACACATAGTTCTTAACAATCTCGAGAGTTAATTAATACTATGTTTTTATTAGTGTTGGTTAATATTTTTGTCTTACTTTTATTCATCTTAAGACCAGTTGCCTTTAAGTAATAATTTAACTCATTTATCATTTCTTGCAACTCATGTGGATTACTACCGATGACTACAATATCGTCTGCGAACTTTAAATGACTCAGATATACACCATCTATCTTTAGGCCCTTCTTTGTCCAATCTAGTTGGCGAAATACGAAGCTGTAATAAATATGTTAGGAGAGATCGTATCTCCCTGACTTAACCTCTTCTTATACATATTTGTAGAAAATATTCACAGATTCTTATAATTATTTAATTTATTTTCTATTCGCTAAAATTATGCAATCCATTAATTGAACTTTTAATGACATTGAGACAGCCGGTGAACTAAGAAAGTACCACAACACTATAGATTTCATCGATTCATTCGCATGCTATCCAGTCAACCAGTATTCGGGTCAGGTTCGATATGTGATCACGTTTGGATGTAAATATGCAGAGCCTTGGTCATCGTCGTTTTTGGTTCCTAATAAATATATTTTAATTATTATCTTATCGTCTTTGTACTGATAGTCGTCGTTCGATACATTATATATTTTTTTCTGCGTATTTGCTATGCAAATATACGTACATACATACATACATACATACATACACACACACTTAGATTTCGGCTTTTTCGTGTATTAATTTCTTTAGTTAAAACTCTGGACATCAAATGTGGTTTATTTCTACAGCATCAGAAGCTTTTCTAAACGGAGATAGAGAACGCACTATTCATTAATTGTAGCATTAAATAATAATAATAATAATAAAAATTTATTAAATATAGCAACACTGTAACAGTACAGGTTATTATCGAGATACCAGTCTCTTGTTTCTGACACAAAATCATTGGCGTACCTACTGAAAACCTACAAAACTTCAGGGTCAATTTCCTCATAGTTATAGAGAAACGATATTTTTAATTATTTCTGTGCAGTTGCTTTTGATGCAATGGTTTGCTGGCTTCAATATATTAAGCGGTTTCCATAACACCTATATATATATATATATATATATATATATATATATATATATATATATATATATATATATATATATAGATTATTTTATCCCGGTAACTTTATATTATCCTATTCGTTATATATATATGGGCGATTAATGTGTGGTAAATAAATCTGTCAGTTCATTGAAATAAAAAACATCTTATGATCTTTCATTAGAACCAGCAGAACCAGAGCAACTATAAAAAACTGGTAGTACCTCGTAAACGGTGCCCGTCATGTAAATTAATGTCAACAGAGTTCGACAAACTTGTCGATAGCGTTTGTTTTAAGAATTATATTCACCGTGTTTGCGTTTACTTATGCGGTTTTCGTGATTTTGGTTACTTCATGAAACGTAAATGAACAGTGTTTAGTTTCTGTATGTATATACATAGCTGTATTCAATAAAACCACTGCATAATCTGAGATAATGTGCGGTTATACGGAAAAAATCATATAAATAAATAAATAAGTAATGATAATGTCGTGCTTCATATCGAAGGAATCTTCGCAGGGTTACCACCATTCTTTACTTATGCTTCCGTAAAATAATCCTTTGGTTTTATTCATAATGAGTTCATTTTATGTCTATAAGAAAATAGTTTTGCTTAACTTCGTAACAAAAAAAATTCATTAACTGTAAATGACTTTTGTGTTTGCGATATCATCATCAATGCCTCAAATTTTGAAATATCCAGTTCCTTTAATGTCCATGCCTCCACACCATAGTGCAACACTGAAAGCACATAACCACAGTAAACATAAAACGCAGTAGCGGCAGTCCGACTTGGCACCTTTGATCTCAAGGGGGTTGGAGTTTGTAATGATCACATGACCTGTCGCCATATTACTGGTATGATGCCCGCGAATTTTTGAAATATTCAAATTCTAACTAACTCCTTTGGAGATATCACATATATTTTTATAACAGAAACTTCCTCTTGACATCTTTTTTATAATTATTTTCAATTATAACTTCAAACCAGTCATTTACTTATTGGAAAATTATTAATAATCAATTTCGGCGCACATTATAAAAAGATTGTCCTTGAAATCCAGATGTGAACACAACCCGCAACCGTGCTGACAGCCATGTTGTTGGTACGATAGCATGCATGATACCAAACGGCCTAAAAATTTTTTTGAGCATCGCTACTGTGTTTTATGTTACTGTGACATACTGTGACATTTGGTCAAAGCAGTCATTTTTTTATAATTGTATCTGGATTCTGGTATCAGTCAACCTGGGAGGTATAAGATTGTTTTGATTTTGTAGTTTCTATATATTTTGCCTTTTTAGTGTTCCGTACGGAACAGTTATCGCATTAGTTCGGTGTCTGTCTGTCACACCCGATGTTCTCCGAATGGCCCAATCAGAGTCGTCTGCTTTTAAAAATTAAATTTTTGACTTAATTTGTAGGGGGAAGTGAAATTTTTTTCTTTTAAGTTATCGAGTGAGGTGTCAAATGAAAGTTTGTGACAACACGAGTTCAAATATGTATATATATGTATATATATGTATATATATATATATATATATATATATATATATATATATATATATATATATATATATATATATCTATAAGCTGTAAATTGAACGAAAATTATCACGAGTGCATTACCATGGGGAGAAAAAAGAAGTAAAGTAAATCCCAAGATATAAGATCCTGCCTTTTTGCTTTTTCAATGGGGCAATAAACGACCCTATTACGGTTTTGTGCATAGTTGCCAGGTATTACGATAAATGTATTTTTACTTTACCTGCTTTGTATACCGCCCTCACTTGCACCTGCAATCATATTGGATCTATTTTTACCTATATATTTACTACCTGGCAACCCGGTTTGGAGCCCTTTAAGTATTTGATAATATAGGCCTAATAAACACAGGTTCCCATTAGGATTCGAAAGATACTTTTTATTATTTTTATTTTTAGTTTTACTTGCAACTTACAACGTAACGGTTCTATTTTAATAATGTGGCGTCCGTGGGAAAATTGCAGTAGTGGCTATCGCAAGAGAAAATGTTTACGACAGTTTGGTAAAAATAAATTTGAATAAACAAAGTGCTTTGCAAGAAACTAGTGAACTAACAAAAACCCCAATTTTTACGATTACGGGTATTGTAGGAAAACCATCACTCAGGAACAGGAAACAACGGAAAGATTTTCAGATGCATCATGTAGACGATTGTGAAAAAGACGTCATCAGGAGAAAAATATATTCTATGTACGAAGAGCAGTTGGTGCCGACACTAGACAAAATAAAATTAAGACTGGTGCAGGACGGGACCAATCAACCCTTCACAGAATTCTCTTAAGAATAGGATTCACGTTCCGAAAAATCAACAAAAGTCAAGTAGTGATGGAGTCACAAAGATTACGAATCTTGCGACATACTTATTTACAAGAAATTAAAAAGTATCGATCAGAGAACTGGCCAATAATTTACCTTGACGAAACATGGTTCGATACCCATGACACTGTGCAAAAAGGGTGGGTTGACAGCAGTACAAAATGTCAGACTAATGCACCTTCAAATAAAGGTAAACGAATAACCATTTTGCATGCTGGATCTGAAAAGGGCTGGGTTTCAAATTGTCTACTACTATCTGTAAAGAACATAAAAGATTCTAGTTTGGACTATCACGAAGACACGACCGCAGAACTTTTTGAAAATTAGTTTCAAAATTCCCTTTTGCCAAATGTTCCCGAACAGAGTGTTATAGTTATGGACAATGCAAGTTACCATAGTCGCCTACTAAATAAGGTTCCTAATGCATCCAACACCAAATCGGAAATACAGGAATATATATTAGAAAATGACATTTATTTTGACCTTAGCTATAAAAAAGTGATCTTTTGGAAGTTTTGAAAGACTATAAATTGAAAAAGAAATATGTTTGTGATAGTATGGCTGAGAAAATGGGACACCCTGTTTTGCGGCTTCCTCCGTATTATTGTGTGTTTAATCTAACTGAATATATTTGGCATCAAGTTAAATCAAAAATAAGGGCACAAAATGTTTCTATTACTTTAAGCGTGTCAGTGGTTAAATTAGTAAAAAAGGTTATAAATGATATACCTTGTGAAAGCTGGAAGAATTCCATTCAGCACGTTGTTAAAGTTGAAGATTCATGTATTTATGTAAATAATATAAAACCACTGATAATTATCTTAGCTGATGTTACAGTGATAGTGAAACTGAATTAGGCTTGAGTTAAAATATATTTTTATTTATACAATATGTCCCCCCTTGTAAACCTCATTCATTCAAACTGTATACTTGTACTTCTTATCCATTTGTTTTTACATGCATCTATAAATCAACATCTCCAAAATTATTTATTTGCATTAATGAATAAAATTCTTAAGTCCATCTCTGCAACCTATCATAAACAAAAGGTCAACATTTTTATATTACCCACTTAAAACGGCAAAAATCAGGATTATATATTTTGGGACAAGTTATATGTATGCTTTCTAGACTATCAAAAAGCGTTTGATAAAGTACAGCACATCAAACTGATAGAAGAATTAAAGAACATCGAACTTGACCAGAAAGACATATTGGAATCAGACTGCTGTAGTACAAGTAAATAAAATAGTAACAGATGAAATACCGATTCACCAAGGAGTCAGGCAAGGCTGCGTACTGTCACCTGTATTGTTTAACTTATATTCCCAAGTCATCTTTAATAAAGGATTATTGGGAACGAAGTGAAGAAATCAGAAGAGGGGGTGAAGTGATAAACACCATTCATTTTGCCGACGATACCGTGATCTTAGCAGAAACATTAAAAGACCTGCAAGCATTGGTTAATAACGTGAATAGAGAGAAAGTGTCGAAATGGGTCTGACGATAAATATGGAAAAAACAAAATTTATGGTCGTTTCTAAACATCAAACCAACAATTGCCAATTATTCTTCGAGGGAAAACAAATAGAACGTAAAAGTACAAATATTTAGGCACTTATATCACGTCCGACAATGACCAAGACACTGAAATTAAAACCATAATAGAGGTTTCAAGAAAATCATTTTTAAAATTCCAGACAGTGTTCTGCAACGGAAACTTATCCTTCGTTCTAAGATTACGTTTCCTGGAATGCTACGTGTGGTTCCAACTTTTGTATGGAGTCGACACATGGACGTTGAAGCAATACACTACTAAGAAGCTAGAAGCATTTGAAATGTGGCTCTATCGAAGAATTTTAAAAATCCCATGGACAGCCAGAATCACTAATGAGGAAGTTCTACGAAGGATTAGGGCCACTTAGGTCATGTACTCAGAAACGATAAATATTAACTATTGCAAACTATCATGCAGGGAAGAGTTGACGGTAGAAAGGGTGATGGAAGAAAGAAAAAGTCTTGGATGAGAAACGTCAGAGAATGGACCGGTATGTAAAGGAGTTGTTTCATTTTGCGAGGAACAGAGAAACATTTAGAGAAGTGGTCGCCAACCTCCATTAGCAGAACGCATGAGAAGAAGAAGAACAATTTATCTGGTAGCTAAAAAAAAAAAATCAAGGTCATCAGTTTTCAACAAAGATCGGAAACAAACTTTGTTGAAAACTCATTTGGGGTGTGTTTTGTGATTAATCATTTTATACCTTGGTAACAAAAATTTTTATGTTAAAGGCAATCACAATACGGAACAGTAATTGCGCAAGTCCAACTTGTACTTGATCAGTTTTTGTTTTCACTGCATGGTTAAAAAACTAGCTGAAATTATAATTGATCGAGGAGTCGCCGAGTATACGTAAATTATTTCTAACCATTTACTTTTTTTTCTTTCACGCTCCTTTGTCCGGTACTTCTTTATTTGTTTAGAAGATTCTTTGCGGCTATGCGTGAATAATCTTCCTATTCACGGTTAAGGTATTCTGACTAGGAAAAAAAAATCGATTATTCTTCGTTTAAGGTCGATAATTCGTCGACTTTGTTTGCATAACGAATTTGACGAAATACCGTGTTCACGATCGAAGTGTATCGAACTTTGTTGCTTCTTCCAGTTTCTTTTTTAATCCATCCGTCTATTTCTTATATCTTTAATTAATGATTTATGGGTTTATAAATGGATAAATGGCTAATCCTGTAAGTATAGAATAACGCTAAGAGAAAAAAATCATTGAAGTGATTTACAGAATAATGCCTTCGCAAGTGCGCGGTTATAAAATAAATTTGTTCGCAGCGAAGAATAACATAATCCAAACATTACAACTTGCTACTTGAATTCACTTTATAGAGAGATGTTAGGCACCAAAAAATTTAACAAAAGATGGACTTCAGAGATATTTACAACTAAAACCTGACATAAACTTCTATATACTATAGTGCAAATAATGAAAAACGTAACATAATTTTTCGATTTTTCCAGTCCCAGTACCATTTCGTACTACCGCTTCTATCTCCGATGTTATATTTGGAATTACAGAAGACTGATAAATACCTGAGGTAATATTAGGTCAGCCAATAAGTTTTGAAAGCGACACCTATAGAGCATGACTTGAACCAAATATTGAACAATATTTTGAAGCTTCATCTGTCATAAATTTCAATTCGATCTGCCAAGTCATTCATTGTTTATCAGCTGGTTAAAGTAGGCATGTCAGAGTATTTTTTAAAAATGGAAAAAATCGAATATTGTGCAATGAGGAAATTTTTTGTTTTGGAACGCTTATCGGCAACATCCATGCAATCTGCTTCCAATTGTTCATAGATGGACTCTAGAGTTTAAACGTGGTTGTACAAACGCCAATAATGATCCACGTTCAGGGCGTCCAAAAACTGCAACAATTGAAGAAACTGTTGTAGAAATACAAGATAGGGTAATGGAAGACTGTCGATTAACCGTGGATGATTTAGCTGACACTATAGGCATCTCACATGGATCAGTACGTGAGATTTTACCTCATGTTTTGCCCCATTTGCAAACATCTTAACAAAAACGCACTTGAGAGAAACTCTCTAAACAACATTTGGGTCGTTTCACAAAGAATAAAACTGATTTTGTGCGTCGACTTGTAACTGGATGAGACTCGAGACTATAAAAATTATGGCATCAGTTTTTTGAGATGCAAAAGGAATTTTGTTAATTGATTACCCTCAGACCGGTAAAACAATCACAGGAGAGTATTATTGCAACCTTTTGGAAAAGCTGGGTGAGAAAATTCGTGAGAAAAAGCCCGGTTTGCAGAAGAAAAAAAATCGCCTTTCATCATGACAATGCACCTGCTCACAAAGGTGCTTTGGCAACGGCAAAACTGGTCGGATTGAAGTACGAATTGTTGGAACATCCACCCTATTCGCCAGATCTGGGTCCGTCTGACTTACATCTATTCCTAAATCTCAAAAGATTTCGACGTGGGAAGCGTTTTTTCAACAAATGATGAGGTGATAGCATCCGTAGATGGATATTTTGAAGGTCTTCCGGAAAACCACTTCAGAGGTGGAGTAAATTAATTGGAAAATCGTTGAAAAAAATGTATTGAGCGTAAGGAAGATTATATTGAAGAATAAATGTATTTCGATTCACTTATTCATCTTGTTTTATTTCCGTTTTCAAAACTTATTGACTGATCTATGACAGATTAGTAAAAAATCAGGTGTGGCAAACAGACCCCGAAGAGATCCCATAAGTGTTCCGTACGGAACATTAAAAATTCGTACTAGTTATGTAAGCTAAGTTAAGTGCATCATGAATATTTCGCGTTGCTGATGGCAAGGCAAGAATATCCGATACGTGAAATAATACGATACTTGTTTTCATGCACAAGAAAGGGAACAAAACTAATTTAGGGATATATAGACCTATTAATCTGCTCTCACAGGCATATAAACTTTTCTCCAAAATCATAACAAATCGAATATCAAAAAAGTTAGATGAATACCAACCTGTGGAGCAGGTTGAATTTAGGAAAAATTTTTATGATAATACTTGTTTGACAATGCGAATACGTGGTCAAATATATGACATCTATAATATATATAAAAATGCAACGTCTCTCTGTCTGTCTGTCCGTCTGTCTGTCTGTCTGTCTGTCCGTCTGTCTGTCGGTCTGTCTGTCCGTCCGTCTGTCTGTCCGTCCGTCCGTCTGTCTGTCCGTCCGTCCGTCCGTTAGTGCGCTTATCATTGGAGAACCACTTATCCGATTTACGTACTCTTTGTTTTAAAACATACATATGTTCTCTGGCCAGGTTATAGGCTATATTTTATTACGATAGGTAGCATAAAGAAGGAGCAGTGACGATCATAGTAAATGAAGTCGGAAAAAAGTTTGCCGTTAGCGCGTTCCCTTGCAATACACAGCCTAAACCATTAAATATGGAACAATATTATGTAGCAGAGAATATCTATAATCTATAATATATGTATATATAAAATGCAATGTCTCTCTGTCTACTATCTATATCTATAATATATATAAAATGCAACGCCTCTCTGTCTGTCTGTCTGTCCGTTAGTGCGCTTATCCCTCGAGAACCACTTATCCGATTTACGTGATTTTTTTTAGATTCATACATATGTTCTCTGACCTGGTTCTAGATATATATTTTATTACATCTATAATATATATAAAATGCAACGTATCTCTGTCTGTCTGTCTGTCCGTTAGTGCGCTTATCACTGGAGAACCACTTATTTGATTTACATACTTTTTTTTTTAGAACATACATATGTTCTCTGACCAGGTTATAGGCTATATTTTATTACGATAGATAGCATAAGGAATGAGCAGTAACGATAATAGTGAATGAAGTTGGAAAAAAGTTTGACGCTAGCGCGTTTTTCTTGCAATACACAGCCTAAACCATTAAATATGGAACAATTTTATGTAGCAAAGAATATCTATAATGTATAATATGTATAAAATGCAATGTCTCTCTGTTTGTCCGTTTGTGCGCTTATCACTGGAGAACCACTTATCCGATTTACGTGCTTTTTTTTTTTAAACATGCTAAACCATTAAATATGGAACAATATGATGTAGCAAAGAATATCTATAATATATATAAAATGCAACGTTTTTCTTTGTCTGTCTGTCCGTTAGTGCACTTATCACTGGAGAACCACTTATCCGATTTACGTGCTTTTTTTTTAAATATACATATGTTCTCTGGCCAGGTTATAGGATATATTTTATTACGTTAGGTGCCATAAGGAATAAACAGTGACGATAATAGTGAATCAAGTCGGAGAAAAGTTTGCCGTTAGCGCGTTCTCTTGCAATACACTGCTTAAAGCATTAAATATGGAACAATATCATGTAGCAAAGAATATAATATATATGAAATGCAACGTCTCTCTGTCTGTCTGTCTGTCCGTTAGTGCGCTTATCACTCGAGAACCACTTATCCGATTTACGTGTTTTTATAAATTTACACATATGTTCTATATAATTCGATATAAGCCTAGATAATGGGAGATAAGGTGAGATAATGGGAGATAAGTATAAATAATGGGAGATAAGAAGAAATAATGGGAGATAAGCAGAGATAAATCTAGATAATGGCAGTTATGGTGAGATAATGGGAGATAAGGAGAAATAATGGGAGATAAGGAGAATATTGTGAGATAAGTCGAGATAAGCCTAGATAATGGGAGATAAGGTGAGATAATGGAAGATAAGGGGAAATAATGGGAGATAAGAAGAAATAATGGGAGATAAGGGGAAATAATGGCAGATATCTTATTACGTTAGCTAACATAAGGAATAAGCAGTGACGATAGTAGTGAATCAAGTCCACGCGAGCGGAGCCGCGGGCACTGCTAGAACTTAATAAGAGTTGGAGGGCTTTGTAAAAACTATTAGAAAAGATAATAATATACAGGGTGTACCATTTAAAAAATTTGATATTTTTCAATGTAAAAGAGTCGAAATGTATAAATTTATTTTGAACGTCCTGTAGCATCTAACTCAAATTTCTTTATATATATCTTTTTTTTCATCTCTATAGAACGCTCGTACCAATTATGAGTATTCCACCTTCAGAAACAATGGCGCTATTGGCACTTACAAAACTGAAAACTAGTATTTTAAAAAAAAAAAAAATTGAAATATTAGAAAAACTTTACACTCCACAACTGTTAATTCTTTACAAAGCTCAAATTCGACCAACTATGGAATACTGCTCTATGGAATACTGCTCCCATGTTTGGAGCTCCGCTCTCAAACATATACTGCATTTGTTGGATTCTATTCAGATTGGAGACCCGGAACTGACCGGCGGCCTTGATTCGCTGGAACATCGAAGAACAGTTGGCGACTTGAGCCTAGTCTACAAGTATTTTCGTGGAAAGTGTTCGAAGGATGTGGCCCGCTTAATTCCTCCCAGAGCGGTGCATGTTAGAAGTACACGTCGCGCTAATACTTCACATCCGTATGAGGTTCAGCGTGTTACTACTCGTACAACGTTTTTCAAGCTCTTTATATGGAGAACATCATCCCTTTGGAATAATTTGCCCAGGACTGTGTTTTCCACCGAGTACAATTTGCAGCGATTCAAGTGCTGAATTGCTTTTTCCGCACACGTGTCGCTCCTGTAGCGCTTTAGGGACGTCCCTGTAGTACGTGTGCTAGACCCATAAAAAAAAACACGAAATTCGTTTTTTCCATTGTTTTGAAATGTCAAAAGAAGCGTCACAAATGTTGGTGAGACTATTCTGCTACCAGATTACGTCCCTATTATTATGTGATACCTAATTTTTTAACATTTTTTTGTCATTGTTTCCAATTACTACTTTATTTAAATATATACTAAAATTATTAATCCTATAACTCAATTGTTTCATATACTACATGGAGTGAAAAGTCCGGTATATAACATTATTAATAAAAAAGTTATAAAATTTTACGCAGAATTTAAAAATAAATTTGAAAATAGGATGTTCCATTTAAAAAAAATATATGTTATATCGGCCACACTTTTTTGGGGTACCCTGTATACTCAAAAATAATTTTAAATTATGCACCTTAACATTCCCTAAAACTATTGTATTTAACATTTTTTTTCGTCATTCCCGAAACAAATGAGATAATGAACTTTACTCTATCGCTGACTCACCCTGTACATCTTTGACTTGTTAGTGGTACACAGATACATTTGCTAACGAATAAATCGATGAAATAAACTATTTTAATTAATTGTGTTAAATTGGTTTAGTGGTTTTAGGACAAAGATTTTTTTAATGCGATTGCTCCTTAGTGGTTATAAGTTTACTTTTAATAATTAGTTAGTTTAGCTGGTTAAATTCAGAGAAAGTCAATGACTTAAGATTTGAACCGAAAAAAGTGGGACTTTTGGCTTTGTCTTCAAATTTAACGTCATAGTTGGATATTAAGAATTACGGTGGCACTTTTTTATAGAAATTATGCTTGAATTTTTTACAGAATAAATTAGCTAATTATTATTCTTTATGGGAATATTACCGCTTTAGATGGGATTGGTAACTTTTATAATTCGATTTTTGTAGTAAAATACTCTTATTGAAATATTAATTCTAGCCCAGTCGCCAGGGGTTTTGAACTCTCATTAAATGTTAACGGGCTGCACACAGGTAGTTTTTTTACACGTAAAATACGATAAAAAAAGTTTGCTGAAGTTTGATGTACGCTAAGCCCACAAAATCGAAAATAAAATCAAAAATTCGGTTTTTCTAATATCTCGAAAAATAAAAAATATATCAAAAAACTAATAGTACCACAAAGAGCGGGAAATTTTACAAAAAAAAAATAGTATATAGATTTTTTTACAGATTTTTTTTTATTAGCGTGAGAATTCATTGAAAATTCGGATAGGTGATTCAAAAAGTGTGATGCGTCAAACAGGTTAACTTGAAAGTCTACGTGCACCGCTTGAAGGTTGATAGATATTACTTGTTTTCAGAGGGTAAAAAGAAAATTAAAAAATACATTTTTTAAAGAGGAGACTTTCAGCTTTCCGATGATACTAATAGTTTTAATTTTTGTTGCTTTATAATTTGTAAAACTTAAAACGAAATTTTTGTTTGCATACAGTAAATTATAAATATTTAATAAAATATAGTATTGAAAAAAAAATCCTTGTGCATATATCATTATTATACCTTAAGTTTCAATGTAAGAATAATTAAAAATACCCTCATGTCTGTGTTATTTAAATTGAGTTTTAAAATTTGCCTGCTGTAGTGCGCCGCCGGCAATTTTACGTTCAAAGAAGTAGGAAATGGTAAAAAAAAGTCGGACAATTTTTATTTTTTTTTTCAGTTACAGTCAAAAATATGCTTGATATTAGAAAATCTTTAAAAACTTAAAAAAAACCTTATATTTTTTTGAATTTTGCTCTTAAAAAAGTATTTTTGCTTAAATCTTACAATTTAAACTTTAAATAAAAAAAATATTTACCATAACGGTGGGAAACGAAAGATAAAAGTCTAAGCTTTAAGTATAAAGTATTTATATTTCATTAAAACTTCCAGAAGAGAAAGAAAAACAGTTATTGATAACACAACAATTCTAAATTACTCGAAGGAATTTTGTTAATGGCAATCGGAGAAGAAACTCGCTCGCAGTGTCATCAGCCCGATCTATTTTCTGTCATCTGTGCAACGCTCACGTAGTTTGTATACTGTAATTGTATATATATATATATATATATATATATATATATATATATATATATATGTATATATATATGTATATGTATATATATATATATATATATATATATATATATATATATATATATATATATATATATATATATATATATATATATATATATATACAGTCGACACTGTTTATAGTGAAAATCTATATAGTGAAAAACTCTTTATAGTGCAATTTTTTCAAGACCTAGAATATCTTACATACATAGCAATATATACGGATTTTTTCTCTATATAGAGAAAAAACTCTCTATAGTGAAATTTCGGTCAACATTTTGGTCTTTCACTATATAGAGTGTCGACTGTATATATATATATATATATATATATATATATATATATATATATATATATATATATATATATATATATATATATATATATATATATATATATATGTGTGTACTTGCCACCACCCATTAAAGTGGATGCTGTTCAGGCTCACTGCTGTGCGATAGAGGAGATCATTCAAGAGTACACCAGCGATAATGTATGTGTCCCTAGGTGACTATAACTTGCCTCATGTAGAATGGATTAGTGACAGTTTTGGAAGCTCAGCCATTGGCCATGGTGGGGACGTTGTGAGGCTACTTAGTGACTGTTTCTCTTATAATCAGTTATTCCAAGTGAACGAAATTAGTAATGCGAATGGTGTGAAATTAGATCTGGTGGTAACACGAGACAGTAGAACATCTGTTCGGGTGGCACTGGAGAGTCTGCTGCCCTGCGACCGGCACCATCCTTCCCTAGTGGTTGATGTGCTGCTTAATGACTATCCTGAGCGTTTGCACTATGATTTCAGTTTCTATGACTTTAAGCGTGCGGACTATAATATGTTAAATATTTATTATCACTCAGTGGACTGGGAATATGTCTTGGGTGGTATTGCGGATGTAAATACTGCAAAGTCTGCCTTCGATGAAGTTTTGTATGCTGGTATTAGTCTGTATGTCCCTGTGGTTCGTTCCAAAAATCCGAAGTTCCCGAAGTGGTTTTCTGATGAACTTAAAGATCTTATCTTAAAAAAGAAGTTGTCACAAAGAATACAAAAAAACCCGTCGGTGGGAAACTTATCAGAAGTTTTCGGAGTTAAGAACCCAATCCAATATCTTAAAGAGCAACTGCTACTTGCAGTATGTTAAAAATATTGAGACAAATTTAAAGCATAACACCAAACAATTTTGGAATTTCATTAACAGTAAAAAGGGGGGCAAGTCCACCCCTACCTTAATAAATCTAGACGAGCTAACAGGGACGGATGGACAGACTATTGTGGAAATTTTTAAGTCTCATTTTCAGGGTGTTTATAGGTCGGATACTGACGGTGGTGAGCCTGGGCTTGAGGATGTTGGGGATAGTGGTGGATCATTCTCCTCTGTTGAGATCTCCCTGGGGGAGGTGTTTGACTATGTGTCTAAACTTGACATAAATAAGGGACCGGGTCCTGATGGTATATCTCCCAGATTTTTAGTTGACTGTGTCTATGCTTTGGCCAAACCCCTCCATATGCTTTTTAAAATGTCCCTAGAGAGCGGTGTTTTTCCTGACCAATGGAAATATAGCTTCATTACTCCAGTATTTAAGTCCGGCGACAAATCAGACGCTAAAAATTATCGACCTATTTCCATTCTAATGTTCTATTCCAAAAGTATTCGAAAAAATTGTTTGCGACAAATTAAAACCATTCATAAAACCTTTTTTGGTTCCGGAACAGCACGGTTTCGTTGGTGGCAGATCGACGGCTACAAACCTAATCTTGTTGGTTCAAAGTACTATTGATGTAATGGAGGCGGGTGGTCAGGTTGAGTGGTTTATACGGATTTCAGCAAGGCCTTCGACACAGTCAACCACGATATCCTGATAGGGAAGTTAAGAGGTTATGGGTTTGGTGGAGCACTACTGAATTGGCTGACCTGCTACCTTACATACAGAAAACAGTTTGTTAAAGTAAAGGGCTTTGTGTCGAGTGAGGTGTCTGTTGCATCGGGTGTGCCGCGCAGGGTAGCCACCTGGGCCCGTTTGCTGTTTAATATATTTATTAACGACCTACGAAAGGTGATTCTATCTTCAAGGCCCTTGTTTTTTGCAGATGACTTGAAATTGTCTACGGCAATTCATTCTGTTGACGGTGCTATGAGACTGCAGGGAGACTTGGATAAGGTGAGTGAGTGGTGCAGGAGAAACAAAATGAAACTAAATATTCAAAAATGTAAGATTATGTCGTTCTTTCGAGTGAAAGTTCCGCTTTTGTATGATTACAGTATTAATAATTGTCTTCTCGAAAGAGTCTCCTCATTGTGTTGACTTGGGTATTTATTTGGACACTAAGCTTGATTTTCATATTCATTATGACTTTATTACTAACAAATGTATTAAACTCCTTGGCTTCGTCTGTAGGAATACTAGGGATTTCCGGACCGTAGATAGCGTGAATATTTTATACAAGGCCTTGGTGAGATCTTCTTTGGAGTATCTGTCATGTGTGTGGTCGCCATCGTATGCTGTGCATATTGAGGTGTTGAAAGGGTACAGAGGAAGTATGCTAGATATGTCTCTTGCAAATTTAAGTGGAACATCACTGCCTATGGGGACCAGCTACGAAGACTTCAGCTGCAATCACTTTCAAGACGAAGGAAAGTTGCTGATATATGTTTCTTATTTCGACTTGTAAATGGTCATATAGAGTGCTCTGATCTCTTGAGTCTGATAAATTTTCATGTTCCACCAAGATCAACAAGGGACCACGTACTCTTTGCCCCGAGGTACCACAGATGTAACTATGGCCTATTCTCGCCGATCACTAGAATCACTAATGGTGCCAGTGAAGCGGATCTTGATTTTTTTAATCTCTCTTTAAAACGTTTAAAAGAAAAACTGTTGACAGTCCACTGAGTTTTTGAAATGATAATTACTGGTGTTGTTATTGTATTGTATTGTTATAAGTTTACTATATTATTGAAATTTTTCTGTAAACACTATGTATAAAATGGGTCTGCCCGTAGATAAATAAATAAATAAATAAAATATATATATATAATATACTTGTAAAATGCAAATATATTCATGTTTTACATAAATAAAAATATATTTTCATTTATTTTTTTTTTATATACACTGACTGCCATTTTGGATCACCCATTTTGAATTTGTTTAATCTGTCCTCAGATTCTTATTCAGCACCCCCAAAAACCCCTTAGTAAAACACTTTAAAAAGAAAATTGGAAAATTAAATGAATTACGTACTCTTTGGCCGCCATAATGGATCCGCCATTTTGAATTTTTCATCGGATTCTTAATCAACATCCCTAGAAACCTCTTAATAGCCAATTTCAAAATATTTAGCGGTATATAGAAACGTTAATTCAGTCATAAATGAGGGGTTAAACTAGCCCTTTTATTTCAAATATTTTTTTTTAATTACGGTAAAACTAAAAAAAAATTATTGTAAAGCAACTGAAAATAGACAAAAGTCCATATTCCAGCAGCTTACTAGCCGTTCTCTTGTCCGTCAAATCCATCCTGAGACGCGTTTCGCCGTATCACGGCTCGTCAGTCAGGCTAGGATTGACAAACAAGAGAACGGTATCAAGTGGTACTTATTCCAGAAGTTTTCGGAGCACGATGGTAGGATACAACGAATTGTATAAAGTACGCATACCTATTACTCCATCGAAAGCTGACACAGCAGCTTTCGAACCGACAGAGTGGTTGACACAGTCAACGCTTTAAAAGCAGGTAGCGCTTTTTCGAGGAATCCTTCCTCAAGTATATATAATTATTGTAAAGCAACTGAAAATAGACAAAAGTCCATATTCCAGCAGCTTACTAGCCGTTCTCTTGTCCGTCAAATCCATCCTGAGACGCGTTTCGCCGTATCACGGCTCGTCAATCAGGCTAGGATTGACAAACAAGAGAACGGTATCAAGTGGTACTTATTCCAGAAGTTTCGGAGCACGATGGTAGGATACAACGAATTGTATAAAGTACGCATACCTATTACTCCATCGAAAGCTGACACAGCAGCTTTCGAACCGACAGAGTGGTTGGTTCGAAAGCTGCTGTGTCAGCTTTCGATGGAGTAATAGGTATGCGTACTTTATACAATTCGTTGTATCCTACCATCGTGCCCCTAAAAAAAAATTATACTATTTTTTTGTAAAATCCCTATTCTTTCAAGTGGGTGCTATTAGTTTTTCGATATCTTTTTTATTTTTCAAGATATTTGCGAAAAATCGAATTGTTCAATTTATTTTCGTTTTTGTAGGCTTAGCGTACACTTTAGAGCAACAAACTTTTATGTATATCGTATTCTACGTAAAAGGTAAAAAACTACCTGTATGCCAAAATGCAGCCTGAGACTTTTTTGTCAAAATTTGCCTCTGACGAGTTGGCTATTCATATAATATAAATTTTTAGTTACTTCAAAGTCATAAATGGCGGTTAGTGAAATATCTCGTCTCTAACCGTAAGCTAAGACGCTGTTAAGAATAACTACTTTCTATTTTTATTGGCAATATAAAATTTATTGTCTCATTAATTAGTAGGTAATAACTCTTTATTTATTACCAGAAAATCTCTAACATGTCTGTCGACGACAAATCGACAAATTAGCAATCATATGTCACCGTCGTCGGTTAAGTTGGTAAACGGATTCGGTAGTCGCGATAATTAGACGGAGGTCATACGGGCCATCGGCAATCAGTTGTCAATTGGTTTCAGCCTGACAAGTGAGGAGGTCAAAAGTGAGTAGTACGTATTTCCCACGGCAGAGATGCGATGAATAATTTTAATTTATTTTAAAAGTGAAATTGAGTTAAGATTGATTGAATTATCCTATTGCCAAGTGTAGATGTATAGGGTAAGGCAAAGGCACTTATTTAAAAAAGTTAATTCTGTTCTCAGCAATTATATATTTTTTTTGCTTTCACTTTTATTTCCGAAAATAGAATGTAGGACGTATTAAATTTTACTTTGAAAGTTAATCCTCTGTGCTGCGAAATCGGCGGGTTTCCCAGATGATGATAGGTCCTTGACGATCCTCCGGAAACGGGGCTATACCAGTGTGATAGTCACAAAGATGTTGGGTGGCAAGAGCGTGACAAGAGATCATTATTTATGTGTTACACGTTGGTATAATTTAGTCATTCTTTGAATGCGTTTTTCTCAAAACTGCATTTTTTAAATTTGCTGCAACTGTAACTCGAAAATGTCAATATGGCATGCAAAAAATGGACACTTTTTTAGCGAAAATTTTATACTTTTTTTTCTAAATGCGGCTATTTTTATAATTTTCAATATTTTTTAAAATCTTTGGTTGATGGTACGGATAATTATATCTATGTTAATGATCATTTTTGTTTTTTTTTTAATTCCAGGCAATGTGAAGGCGCCAATCACGGCAGCAGCAGGGAGCTATTTTTTTTTCAGTTGTCCCGTTAGTGGAGCATAAGTCCCGTAAATTTCGATATTTTGGTCGAAAAAAAATTGTGGGTGTTTGTAAACAAATAATAAATGTGTATCCAACATCTTAAAACATTTAAAGCAGTAGTTTTCTTTAAAAAAATCTAGAAAAATATCCTCATTTTTAAGTAGTTACGCTGATATAGCCTCTTAAAGCCAAAATGTTAGATTCGAAAATGAATTTTTATAAGAAAAATCACACATATCTGCTCTCTGGATACAGACAAAGCCGTGTTCTTAAAGTAAGATTAAATGATTGATTAGGCCATTTGTTTCTATTTGGGTAGTTCTTTGTAAAATATTAACAATTTGTTGAAATATAAAAAAATGTATGATCAAGGCAGTTAACAGGCGCTTAGCGTTTATATACGAAGCTCGTTTTTAAAGTAAGTACCGTTTTGATATTAAAAAAAAACACAAGGTCATTTTTTTTAACAATTTTATTTTTACATGGCGTCCGGACCAACATAATTTCCACCTACATTAAGGCACTTGTGGTATCATAAGACCAGCTTCGGTATTCCATCCTCATAGAAATCTGCCGCCAAATTTGTTAACCGCTGACCTTTTTGGCATATACAGTCCCTGGCCAAATTATTAGACGCACTGTATTTTTTGTAGTAATTTTATGTTTCTTAAGAGTTTTTATGCAATAATGGTATATTTAAACTACAATATTATTGATTTTTATTTAAAAGAATTGTTGTAGACTACATATTTGTATTTATTTTTAACATATGGCAACACTGTGTTGACAACGTGATACATGAACGTAAACAACTACAAACCTGTATCAGTCGCGATCGGAATCGAGTCAGGTACGGACGTGTTTCTGTGGCTTTATGGACTGTGATTGTTTGTTTAACAGTTTTATACTACTCAGTTATTAGTTTATTTTGTATGCAGTGTTTTAAAAAAAGTAATTGGACTATTTTCATTATGGGTAGAAAAGGGCGATCTTTCACCACGTAAAAAAGCTGAAGTGAAGGCCCTTGTGATTGCGAAAACATTTACAAACCGAGAAATATCACAAAGATTGGAGGTTTCTGAAGCTAGTGTACGACGCATAAAAAAGAAAATTGAGTCAGGGAAGGAATTAAGCCCGAAAAGAAAGAAAAGATGCGGTAGAAAACCAATTTTCACTCCACGGTCAGAGAGATGTTTGAAGAAAATTTTGTGTAGAAAACAGATTTGCTACCACAAAGGTAATAAAATCACAACTCCAGGATGCTAGCGTAAATGCTTCTGAGCGCACTGTTCGAAGAAAATTGAAAGAATTAGATTTTAAGTCCTGTCGCCCCGCCAGGAAGCCCAAGTTAACAGCTGCAATGAAAGCAAAGCGCCTGAAGTGGGCCAAACAATGGCAAGACAAAGATGTGGACTTCTGGAGATCGGTAAGATACAGCAATTTAATCAATAATTGATACATTATTATCATTTTCAGTTAAATAAAGCAAATAAACATGGAAGTTTATATATTTTTCCTATTTTTTTGACAGGTCTGCTTCAGTGACGAAAGCACATTCGAAATTTTGCAGAATAAAGCTCAGTATGTGCGTCGTCGTCATGGAGAAAAGTTTCATCCTGATTGTGTCGTCCCGACGGTTAAACATCCCACCAAAATGATGATTTGGTCAGTCATCAGCGGCAAGGGCACTGGACGTCTGTACGTCGTCAAAGGAATAATGAGGCAAGATCAGTACAAAGAAGTATTACAAAATCGGTTGATTCCGCAGCTCAGAGAATGGTTTCCAAATGGGGGGAACCATTCACTTTCATGCAAGATGGAGCTCCCTGCCACACTGCTCGGTCTGTTAAAGCTTTTTTGGCAGAAAAAAATATCCCTCTGTTGGATTGGCCGGGTAATAGCCCTGATATGAACCCCATTGAAAATGTGTGGGAGCTGATGAAAAGAGAAGTGACTAAAGATGTGATTACCAACAAAACCCAGCTCCTAGAAAAAATTATTCATGTGTGGAATCATCATCCTCAAATGCAGGAGACAGTACAATCTTGCATTGATAGCATGCCGCGCAGAATTAAAGCTTTGATAGCGGCTAAAGGTGGCTCAACTAAATATTGACTTTTACTAACATTAATTTCACTTTTCTTTAAAACTTAATAAACTTATGCTTTTTTAAAATTAATGCTGTTTTATTTATGTCAAATAAATAGGTAATTGATTGGATAATATAAAAATAAAAAACAAATCAATTTAAAATAATAAAACGGTACAATATCACTCGGTAATTAATATTTTACATGAAATCTTGCAGTGCGTCTAATAATTTGGCCAGGGACTGTATATATATATATATATGTTTATATATATATATATATATATATATATATATATATATATATATATATATATATATAATATATATATATATATTTGGCAAGCATCTCTCTTTATAAAGGATTAAAAGATTGAGAGCGTTACTAAATTGGGTAATTATTTATTTGATCTCCTCACCCCACAGGCAGTGTAGAGGGAAGTGTCCTTGACACGAAACCGAAAGGGTTAGCCGTCGGACACCCTCATAAAAAAATTATTAAGGGAATTTTATTAAATGAAATGCCTTAAAACGCTGCAAAATCAAATATTTTTTATTCTAATTTTAGTGTTTGATGAAAAATGATGAATCTATACTAGTAGCTGTCCTCTGAAACCCCCATCTTTAGCAGCGACATCACCCCTCAACCCCTTAAAAAAAATGAATCCTTGAAACGAGTAATGTGAGATTCACAAAAAATGTAGTATCACATCTCATGCCTCCACACCCTCAACCACCCCCCTTTCGCCCTCAACCAACCGAATGGAATTCATCATATTTATTATCGCTACGCAATAACTTGTAGCTATAACTATGACAGAGAAGTTGCACGTTCCAAGCCTAAAATTGCTAGAAAAAAGTTAAGGAGAAATGTAAACAAAGACCCGTTTGTTTATATTCGTGTCTCCTCTATTATTCAGCGATAATGTCAAACTTATTTATACGAGGCTGGTTTGAAAAGTCCGTGCAAAGTCCGAGAGATGGCGCCACCGGCGCGTATCGAGGTCATGTTTAGTTAGTAGCATCTCTTGAATGAACGCACACCAAGTTTCAGCCATATTGGTCTATTTCTTTGTGTTTGGCATTCGTGTGAATCAAGGAAGTCGAGTGATTTTCAAGAAATGGACGAAAAAGAATTTCGTGTGGTGATTAAACATTACTTTATGAAAGGCAAAACGCCTCAGGAGACTAAAGAGAAGCTTGATAAACATTATGGTGACTCTGCACCTTCGATTAGAACAGTTTATAAGTGGTTTCAAAATTTTCGGACTGGCCATATGGGCACAAGTGACGCTGAACGTTCTGGACGGCCTGTAGAGGTTACGACTCCAGAAATCATTGATCAAATCCATGATATGGTGATGGATGATAGAAGAGTTAAGGTGCGTGAGATTGCTAGTGCTGTGGGCATCTCGACTGAACGGGTACATAATATTTTGCATAAACATTTGGACATGAGAAAGCTATCCGCAAAATGGGTGCCGCGATTGCTCACTCTTGACCAAAAACGGAATCGTGTGAAGTGTTGCAAGGATGGTTTGCAGCTGTTCCAGAAGAATCCGGAGGACTTTAAGCGTCGTTTCGTCACTGTGGATGAAACATGGATACATTACTATACTCCTGAGACCAAACAACAATCTAAACAATGGATTACCAAGGGGGAATCTGCACCAAAAAAGGCGAAGACCGTTCCTTCGGCCGGAAAGGTTATGGCGACTGTCTTTTGGGATTCGCAAGGGATAATCGTCATCGACTATCTGGAAAAGGGTAAAACTATTACAGGTGAATATTATTCATCGTTATTGGACCGTTTGAAAACCGAGCTGCAAGAAAAACGCCCGCGATTGGCCCACAAGAAAGTCCTTTTCCATCACGACAACGCACCAGCACACACCTCAGCAGTTGTGGTCGCAAAATTAATGGAAATAGGATTCCAACTCGTTTCACATCCCCCCTATTCTCCAGACTTGGCTCCCTCGGACTACTATTTGTTCCCCAATTTGAAGAAATGGCTGGCGGGACAAAGATTTTATTCAAACGAGGAGGTGATTGCAGACACTAATGGATATTTTGCAGACTTGGACAAATCCTATTATTCGGAAGGGATCAACAAACTAGAACATCGTTGGACGAAGTGTATAAGCCTAAAAGGAGACTATGTCGAAAAATAAAAAAGGTTTACCCCAAACACATAAGTAGTTTTTATTTTTGCACGGACTTTTCAAACCAGCCTCGTATATATTCTCGAAATATAAGTCGACAAATTTAAATTTTGAATAAAACCAGAGGGGAGAGGGCTTGAGGACGAAAGGGGATCGAAGGCGGTCAAGATCCAGGGACAGAACCCCTGGTGAGATCTGAGAGGCAAAACCCTAGATATTTTTTGCCACCTTTACTTTACCTCATTTAAGGGTTGATTTTTTTAAGGGGTTAAGGAGCGAAACCGCCGCTAAAGTGGGGTCCGGAAGCACAGCTTTCAGTACAGACATGTATTTTGTCATAAAAAAAACATTTATAATATAATAATAATAATATTTGATCTTGCTGCGTTTCAAAACAGCTATTTTTATAAAATTTCAACTCTTAATAACTTTTTTATGAGAGGTTACTGACGGCTAATGCCAACGGGAATATGTTCGAGTGAACCCTCTTTATAATCCATAAAAACCCCCATTCCCTGCGGGGGTGGGGTGATCAAATAAATAATTACCCCAAATTCAAATATCTTGGCTCTGTTTATACGAACGATGGGATTGTGATGGGGAGGTTAAACTGCGGATTGGCATGGCAAAGGATACCAATTGAAAAATATGCTGCGCCTATGAGTAATAAAATGCTATGTCTGGCCGGTCCTCTTATATGGTCGTTAAAAGTGAGATTATTGAATCGTATCGAAGCTTTCGAGGCAACTACTTAATATCGTAAAACAAAGAAACGTGTCTTATTTGGGACATATACTAAGAAGTGACTGCCACTCAATTCAAAAACTTATTTTCCAGGGAAAAATAGAGGATCGACGAGGACCCAATAGAAAGCAGCACTCGTGGCTTCGGCATATCAGGGACTGGTGTAGAGTTCGGGACGCTGCGTTCATTTGTCAACTGGTTGAGAATAACAACCTCAATATAAACTGAAGAAATGGTACAGAGACCCCGACGTATGTGAATACATGGGACAGGAAGAAGAATATTCAGTATTTATCTAGATGCTATGAATACTTGTTTTTTTTTATTTTAGTAAAAGAGCAAAAAAGCGATTTAATCTGTTTTCTGCCTCTATAAATCTGACTTTTTTTTCGTAATATGCACGTCCCCGTCGATACTCCTCCCATATAAAAATCTAGCTAACTATTTATGACTTTATAGACGACAAACATTTGCATATTCTATTGAATTTCAATTTAAAATCGATACTCCCATTAGTACCGCCCTCGCAGTAATAGCGAATATCTCGACACTCGCAAGAGCTGTACGCACTAAGGTCCACTAATTGCCTTGAAGTGCCGGTGTCGCTAATAATAGCCCAGTGTCGGCAGTCTCACGGCGTTTTGAGCCGATCTTGTCAATGACCGAAAGGTTGTCGGGCTAATTGGTTGCGCACGCAGACCTTACTTTGGCTCGTGATGTTTAAAAAAATAAAAGGTCTTTATGAAACTACCAAATCTGATACACTATGAATGATATAAGAAACCTGAACACGATAAATAAGACTCAATACGTCGAAGTTACCAGAAGCATTTGTGCGAAATACAGAAAAGCTAGACAGTCCTGGCTAGCGAGAAAATGTGGAGAGATGGAGGCTTTCCAGAGAAAGTACGACCTTTTTTACCTACATAAGAGTGTCAGAGAACCTACCCGTAAGCATGTAGTGGCATCTTAAGGAATTCCAACGAGATATTGATGGAACAAACTAAAACAATGGAAATAATATGTTAAGAAACTTTTTAATGATACATGATCTGATTTACCTCCACATGCCGAGGAAATTAACAAGGAGGGTCCCGAAATAATCCAAGACAAAGTCAGACCCGCTATAAAACTGCAAAAGAACGGAAGAACTGCAGGTCCTGATAATGAGTATGCAGATACCCTTAACCTCATAGCTTCTGAAGATCGAGTTGGTCTAGATCTCATACGGCAATATTCAGCTTAATCTACCGAGCCGGCAGAATACCTTCAGATTGGCTGAAGTCTACTGTTATCACCTTGCCAAAGAAGAGCAACGCGTCGCAGTACGATGACTATCGCCTGATTAGTTTGAAGTCCAATGTTTGACAGGTATTCGTGAGCGTCGTACACACCTCGATATACAGAAAAACCGAACGTCTGGTTGACCGCTCCCGGTTTGGATTCAAGAACGGAATAGGAACACGTGAAGCCCTTTTCTCATTGAATGTGTTGACTCAAAGATGCAGGGACATTAATGTTGATGTATTCATATGCTTTGTCGACTTCAGAAAAAGCTTTTGACTGTGTGTCACATCAGAAGTTAATTTAGATCCTTCAATTGGTCCTTGTAGATGGGTAAGATCTAAACATCATAAGCGAACTATATTGATACCAAACAGCAATAAAGGTTTACATCAAAAGAACTGGCCATAAGGAGAGGCGTGCGATAACATCTGCTCTCCAGTCTTTATTCTGAGGCACTGTTTAGTAAGGCCTTTTGAAAACGCAAATTCATGTGGCAACACCATTAATAATCTTTCCTATGCTGATGACACCGCGGTAATAGCCAGTAGCCTACTAAAGTTCCAATTTCTCATAGACCTCATTGTTGATCAGAGCGAACGATTTGGTCACCATGTAAACGCATCCAAAACTAAACTGGTAGTTTTCTCAAAGACACAAATACTCTCTACCCTGAAACTACATGGGAAAGTCATCGAATAAGTGTCGTCTATGAAATACCTTGATACACTCATTAACCAACAGAGCAACGCAAAGGTTGAGATCAAAGCAAGAATCGAACAGGCGCGGAGAACCTTCGACAATACGAAGGTATTTTTAACAAATCGCAATCTCAGCCTTGACCTCCAAACTCGAAGCGCTTCCATTCTTATGAAGATACCAAAGAATGGGTCGATTCGTAAATAGCCTCAAAAGATGAGTCTTTCTTTCAACGTGATATTCAAATGCTACCACAAAAATGGGAGAAAGTGGTGGCTAACGATGGACAATCCTTTGAATAGCACAGGCCAACAATTTTTTTTACCCGGAAACCAGAATATACTTTTTCGAAGGTTTTTAACGCGCTAAATTCAAATCCGAGGTCAGAATTTCTCTGATGGCTCTGGTTTTCGAGACATTCTAACCTAAAAGTTCGAGAATCACGGACATATTTGAGGTTATGTTACACCGAAAGATAATTTTTTTTATCGAACCATTAATGGGTCCGAAAGAACTACTCTTCCTCTTTTTTTATCGTTGAGAAATCGTATGTTGAATTTAAGTAGTTAAACTTATTTCTCGATTTTTGGAAAATGAAAGGCATCGAATAAATGCAATTCTTCGACTCATTAACTTTTCTATTTGTTTATTAAACTCATAATAAGTCTAATTTGAAACATCCTTCACCACAATTGTTACAAAAGTTAATGAGTCGAAGAATTGTATTTATTCGATGCCTTTCATTTTCCTAAAATCGATAATTTCAACATAAGATTTTTCAAAGATGAAATAACCGGTCAAGTGCAAGTTGAACTTTCGCAATTAGTGTTCCGTACGTTGATTGCTTTTAAATTAAAAAAATCTGTTACGGAGGTATAAAATGATCAGTGACTTCACAAAACACACCCCAAATGAGTTTTCAACAAAGTTTGTTTCCAATCTTTACTGAAAACTGATGACCTTGAAATTTTTGTTTTTTTTTATATACCAGATAAATTATTAAAGGTAATGCACTCGTGATAATTTTCGTTCAATCTACACCCGTGGAGAATATTCCAGAAATTTTTTTCAAAATTTTTTGATCAGTACTTTTCAAGATAAGGGGGAACAGCGATTTTTCGCGATTTTTTAAAAATAATACAAAGAAAAAGTGTGCGCAAGTAATACATTATATATATATTTTTTACTCGTGTTTTCACAAGCTTTCTTTTGACACCACACTTGATGACCCTAGTAATTTTTGTTTTCACTTGCGATTTCACCCCTAAAACTGACCCCTTAAAGTCAAAATTAGACTTTCAAAACTACATTGCTCTGAAGAGGCTATCAATTCCTGTATTATTATCAAATTTCAACTTTCTATGACAATTACCTCCGGAGAAAATCGGGTGTGACAGATGGACAGCCAGACAGACACCGAAGTCATCTTATAAGTGTTCCGTACAGAGTACTAAAAAGATATGCGGACAAAATGCGTTTTGAAGAGGAAGAGTAGTCCTTTCGGACCTCTTAATGGTTTGATAAAAAAAATTACCTTTTGATGTAACATAACCTCAAATATGTTGAGAAACCGTGATTTTCGCACTTTTAGATTAGAATATTTCGAAAATCGAAGCCATCAGAGAAATTTTGACCTCGGATTCGAATTCAGTGCGTCAAAAATCTTCGGAAAAGTATATTTTGGTTTCTGGGTACAAGGTTTGACCAAATTTTGTCGGCCTGTGTAATCAATTTGTAACAATTTTTTTTACAATAAAGCGATATTTTTTTACCGAAAAATCCCTCAAAATTAATTCATACACCCAATATATGTGTGTATGTATATGAATAAATATTTGACTAAAACTTAAACCTGCCTAAATTAATTTTAAGATTATTTTCTTATTATATTCAAAGGTTATCATAGTAACGAGATTAACATACATAATTGATTTATAAATTATTAATCTAATATTTTTCGGTAGCACAGTCGCCGAGACCGAAGCGATAATTAAATACAGACATTCGGTTATATATTTGACATCGACCATAAAAACTTAAGTCCTTTTTGACTGATACGATAACATACGAAAAAGTCGCTTGGACGAGTTAAATAGACAAGTTTAGAAACGCTTAGCTGATACGGCTTTATCTAAAAGTATTTGGTTTAACCTGAGTACTTAATCCATTTTTAATTGGAGCTACTGCGGGTGTAATAGATGACATGTTTTAATAAGAGGAAAGTTGTCACATATTAATTGCGGTTGGCCAGTGACCAGCAATATTAAATGCCGCTTGCCTTTGTATTATTAAAAATCTCTGAATTTGAATGTAAGGACACATTTTTTACGATATGATACGGTATCTAATTCATTGTTCGATGAATAATTGTCACATCCTGCCATTCCACTGACTCTCGCTGAGTTTCCTCCAGCCTATTTCAGTCTAGATTTCTTCTATTTTTTTACGCTCTTCCAGGTTTACTGCTGTGTGGAGGTACTAATATCATAACTCTTTTGGAGCTAATGTTTTTAAAAACTATGTATGTATGTATGTATGTATGTATACATGGTGCCATCCAGAAGTTTTCGGACTAAGACCATATAGTAACTACACGAAATAGTAGACTCGAGCCTATAGGTAACGGTAGTAAACTCGTGACAACTGCGTGACAAGTTTCAGCTTATTAGCTACTCTTTTGATGTCGTCAGACCATCGGATTTGCGGGCGTCCTCTACTTCTTTTCTCATTCCAGGGCCTCCAGTTGATTACTTTATGAGTCGATCGATTATCAGAGAGACTTGCGATATGACCCGCCCAGCTCCACTTCGACCTGGTTACCCTCTCGGCTACATCAGTTATCTTGGACCTTCCTCGAATTTCTTTATTATTCAGTCTGTCCCTCAACGATATTCCCAACATCCTCCTTTCCATCGCTCGTTGAGCTACTTGTAGGCGATTTATAATTTGATTCAAAGCCCACGTTTCCGTTCCGTATGTCAGTACTAGCAACACGCATTGATCCGATGTGTTCGCTTTTAGTGTATTTGGTACATTGGAAAGGAAGATGTTCTGCCAAGCGCCGACCGAGCCAATGATATTCTCCTTGATAAATCCGCTTTCAAATTTTCTTTGGATATTACTATTTTTTATCCAAGATATACGAATGAATCGCCTTTTCAATGTTCAGTACTGCTTCTTTATCACAGTCGTCATTTGTCATGAACATGGTTTTGGCGATGTTTATCTTCAGACCAATCTCTCTGGACTTGTTGTTAAGTTCGTTCTCTTCAATTCTTCTTTGTTGTTAGATATAAGCACAATATCATCCGCGAATTGCAAATGATCGAGTTGCTTTCCTCCTATGTTTATACCCTTACACTTGTCCATGGAAGTTGTTTGAAAAGATCTTCTAGCGCCAACGTAAACAATTTCGGCGAGATGAGGAACACCCCTCTTTGAATTTCTATCTTATTGGTGTTTTCTTTCAATACAATCTGCAATGTTGCATTTATATATATATATATATATATATATATATATATATATATATATATATATATATATATATATATACTTTGAATAATCTGCGAGTATTTGCTGTCAATTGTACACAGTCTATTGAATATTGCCCAGATTTCAAGGGAGTCATCTTAAAATTATTTATAATTAAAATTATACTCATTTGACTTTTCTGATAAGGTTCTTAACGAGTGGTGCCTCCTCTATAGGAGCACATGAGCACGTGAATCCCCTGTCAACAAGGCAAAATGCAAATTATTTATTATTATTATTATACCTTAGTCATACAAAGGTCTTTTAAAGAAGTCAATCTTCCCTACAAATGGACAAGAACAATTTATAAGAACCCTAATACTTTACGTACCGTTAAACCTCGAGTGGTCACTGAAGCTCCCTAAGCGCACAATTTACAAGAACTGGATGTAAAGCAAGGCGGTATACGGCGCTGTCTCGTTTTATACGTTTTTGCATTCTGGCAAACTGTGTCTCTCTCTAATACGAAGATCTAAATTCGTCGTTTTTCTCTCTCTATGGCTCACACTTACTCGGTGATTTTGCGGATCTGGATTGGGATAGAAGCGTCGTGTTGATTCGTTTATATTTTACGTCTAATCTATGCCGTTCCAGTCAGAGTAGTTAAATTTGGTTTTGGCGCTCAATATTTTGCAACAAAAGGTGTATTGTTAGTAAAGGGTGATTCATTTAGAGGTACTTTTTGTGATGGGGATTTAATTGCAGATTGCGCATGCGTCGTGTCAACTGAAGTGGCATTCCTCTTCAGTAGTGTTTGACAATTCATAATGGAAAGACTTAGCCCAGCACAGCGTCTACAAATTGTTCAACTTTATTACGAAAATGGGCGTTCTACGAGGAATGTGTATCGGGCGCTTAGAGCAACTTATATACAACATAATCGGCCTACCGAACGCACAATTCGCTCTACCATCAATAAGTTTGAGACCCAATTTTCATTATTGGATAATGCTCGACCGAATAGACCACATCCAGCACGTAGTGAAGAAAATATAGGGGCGGTAGCGGAGAGTGTACGCGAAGACCGTGAAGTGTCGATTCGTCGCCGTTCTCAACAGCTTGGCCTGTCATATTCAACAACTTGGCGTATTTTACGTAAGGATCTTTCTTTAAACGCATACAAAATTCAACTAGTGCAACAACTGAAGCCGACCGACCTTCCGAATCGTTTCCGTTTTAGTCGTTGGGCTCTTGACAAGCTTGCAGAAGATCCACTGTTTTCGAGAAAAATTTTGTTCACCGATGAGGCCCATTTTTGGCTTAATGGGTTCGTGAATAAACAAAATGCCCGTATTTGGGGTGATGAACAACCTGAAGAGGTTCAAGAGCTGCCATTAAATCTAGAAAAAACAACTGTTTGGTGTGGTTTATGGGCCGGTGGAATAATCGGTCCATATTTCTTCAAAACAGAGGCCGGCCGGAATGTTACTGTGAATGGTGACCGTTATCGCGCCATGATAACAGACGATTTGATGCCAGAAATTGAAGCCCGTGGTCTCGACGAAATTTGGTTCCAACAAGATGGCGCCACTTGCCATACAGCCCGTGAAACCATGGCTTTACTGCGAGAGCAATTCGGCGAACAGATCATTTCACGCTTTGGACCAGTGAATTGACCGGCTAGATCATGTGACATCACACCTCTTGACTTTTTCCTTTGGGGCTATGTAAAGTCCAAAGTCTACATGGATAAGCCAGCTACAATTGAGGCATTGGAGGCCAATATTACTCGAGTCATTGGCCAAATACCACTCGAAATACTCACACGCGTCATTGAAAATTGGAACTTCAGAATGGACGTTGTTAACCGTAGTCGCGGACAACATTTGAAAGAAATTATCTTTAAGAAATAATTGTAAAGAATGGTTCTTTTATATGATAATAAAGATTATAAAATAAAATTGTTTTTATTAATTTTTTTTTATTTAAAAAAAAGTACCTCTAAATGAATCACCCTTTATTAAGGGTATGCAATTACATACAGACATAAACTGATTATAATTGATGTAATGAACGAAAAAATGGATGCACAGCCGGGGTGTAGCAAAAGAAACTTTAAATATACAGTGAATTATTTAAAACAAAATTTTTCGAAGTTGTATGTGATTATATATTAATTCTAATTAAGGAAAGGAACGTGGAAAACCGCCCAAAAAAATACGAAGATGTGGAATTGCAAGCATTGTTGGACGAAGATGATTCGCAAACACAAAAACAACTCGCCGAGCAATTGGGCATTAGTCAACACTGTTTCCAATCGCCTACGAGAGATGGAAAGATTCAGAAGCCGGTAGATGGGTACCACATGAGTTGAAATGGAAAAGCGCAAAAACACGTGTGATATTTTGCTCGCTCGGTACAAAAGGAAGTCGTTTTTGCATCGTATGGTTACAGGGGATGAAAAGTGAATTTATTTTGAGAATCCCAAGCGCAAAAAATCATGGGTAGACCCAGGCGCACCATCCACATCGGCCGCAAGACCGAATCGCTTTGGCAGAAAGACGATGATGCTCTGTGTTTGGTGGGACCAGAGGGGCGTGGTCTATTATGAGTTGTTAAAACCTGGGGAAACGGTTAATACTAAACGTTACCAACAATAGGTGACCGATTTGAACCGTTCGCCGCTTGAAAAAAGACCAGAATACCGAAAGAGGCAACACAAAATCATTTTTCTTCATGACAATGCTCCATTACAGTTCGCGACTCGTTGGAAGCACTCAGCTGGGAACTTCTACCCCATGCGGCTTACTCACCAGACTTGCTCCTTCCGATTACCACTTCTTTGCATCGATGGGTCACGCACTTGCTGAGCAGCGCTTTGGTTCGTACGGAGATGTGCAAAAATGGCTCGATGAATGGTTCGCAGCAAAAGGGGAAGATTTTTACTGGCGTGGTATTCACAAACTGCCCGAAAGATGGGAAAAATGTATAAGAAGCTATGGAGCTTACTTTGAATAAAGCACTTTTTATCATTCTTCCGAATTTAACATGTTTTTTTTAGAAAAAAAAATCCGCATTTCATACTTGTACACCTGGTAAATGATATTTTATATAATCCTATGAATGTAAATCTAAAAAATATCGGAAAAATTACGTTAGAAAGGACGATTATTTGTACGAAAAGAAAAAAATAAAATATGATGGAGCGATGTACCAATGGTTAAACAATTAAAACATTAACATGCGTGAAAATGATATGTTATTTGACTAGTCGACCAAAATAATCCATAAAATGTGTTGCCAACTTTTATGCATATATAAATAATAATAAATAAGTAACAGGCAGGTTGACAATAACACAACTTAAAAATTGTCGTGCTTAGCATACTACATAGAAAATTTGCATTTACCAGTGTTAGGTTTAATTAGTAATACTTGAAATCGATTTTGATGGACGTGAATTTACGATTATTCACGATGACCGCTCGGCTAGTAACATTGCACGGTGTTTAAAGAATTGTTAAAAAAAATATTTCATGCCTTAGTGCCCTTTTTATCCTATACATGTCACGTTTAAGGGGCCTATACCTAGCCATCTGGGTCAAAAAATTCATTATATTTTCTTTTAGTACGATATCTTAAGAATACTTTTGTAAGTTCGTTCGTTGATGTCTTTTTTTCGTTTAAGTGAATTACACTAAATTATTGTCTACACACAATCTACCAGCTCTAAAACCAGATTGTTGTTCCTTATGATCAAATTTGGAAAAATAGTCTAAACGTCTTTTTATTTGACGAGAAAGACGGCTCTATTAATGTGGAAATAGGTAGATCTATCAATAAGGGCTAAAATCTCAAATCTCGATTTATTGGAGTAATTTAATCGAAAATTTAACTGCTTTTTTTAACAGTAGCCTGAATTTTGACAACTAACTCCAATTAATGGAGTTGAGTTTCGGATGCGAGGTGTGTACATGTGAATTGAACGCCCGGCAATAGTCAACTCGTTCAACGAGTATTATTACGGTAGTGTTTCGATCTATTTAATTATTTTGTCGATTGCAAACGAGAGTGACTAGAAATAAAACAGAGTGTAGTGTTAGAATTAAGACCATAAGTAAAAAATTTGGAGGCTTATGAGAATAATTCTGTAAAATTGTATGAAGCTAACGAAACGATAAGCGATGACCTTGATCGTTTTATTGTTTACGGTGATAAGAAATATAAATAACAGTTTTTTTTTCTCCCGTGTTTGAAAATGGAATATACGAGGAACACACGTAAAGCTTTTATAACAGAAAGAACAATGGATAGTGATGTTTATACCTCAGGAGACTCGAAAAGAGGAAGAGTCGAAAAAAAAGAAGCACCAATGGGATCATTCAAGAAGAGTATAAAGCTGATAAGAACACCACAGAAAGAAAAAAACGAAAGAGTAGATAAGATAGACAATTTGATAGAAATGATCAGAGAGCTAATGTCAGATATAAAGGATATAAAACAAGATTAGAAGAGATACCAACAAGAGTTGAAGGAACTAAAAAAGGAGAATGAAGTATTGAAAGAGGAAAATAAGATAATTAGAGAAAACATGAGAAGTATGGATTTGCAGATGAGTAAACTGGAAAAAGACAACGTCAGGAATAATATTGTAATATCGGAAATGAGATTTGAAGCGAATAGCCAACCAGATATGAAAATAGGTGTAGAACATTTTATGGAGAGGAATATGGACACGAAAGTACAGATTAAAGATGTGATAAAAATAGGAGCGACTATCTACAAGATAGAACTTGGAAACACGGGAGATAAAGTAATGAAAAATAAAAACAAACTGAGAAACCTAAGAGAGAGAATTTACATAAACAACGATTTAACAAAACATGAACGAGAAATTCAAAATAAATTGAAGCATGTAGCAGAGAACGACAGAAAGAATGGAAAAAGGGTGAAAAAATCGTAATCGAAGGAAGAGAATATAAATGGGACATTGAGGAAGAAAAACTGAAAGAATAAACAAAGAATACTACGACCGTCAAGACTAGTAAAATGAATACAAATAAGAATATAATAAAAGAGATAGATAGGAAGAAAGAAATGGGAAATAATTATCGAGTTATTAGATTGAGAACACTGAATAATAGGGTTATAAATGGAAAAGAGGATGAATTGACAGAAGAACAACAAATGCACTACGTAGGAATCACTGAAACAGAAAAGATAGGAAATGGATGCAAAAGATTAGAAGGAGAAGCATACCAAAATCAACATAGAGACATAATACCGGAACAAGATACAGAACTCACACAAACAGAAGAAACAAAAGAGGCAATCGGCAATTTAAACAGGATGGAAGGATATAGAAGGCAATATGGAAAAGGCAGATATACAATGACTCAACTCCATGGGCCTTACACTCCTAACAAAAGGGGTAGAACGGCATAAGGATTAAGTAAGTTAGTAACTCCAATTAATTCATAAACTCGACAATTCCCAAGCTATCTGGAAACTTTACAGACTAAATAACTTACCTTGTTCACATTCGTCAATATCCTCGGAACAGTCTACACCTTTGTACCCTGAGGCACAGCTACACGTATAGGACCCGTTAATAGGACTTGTATCGCATATGGCATCTGCATGACATGGATTACTCGTGCAGGCATCATCTAAATGACATAGTAGACCTGGAAAAAGAGGACATTTTGAAAAGTTATGTTGAAAATAAATAAAAATAATGCGTGAGCAATAGATTTGTTTTATAAAAATTCGTAGACACCTTACCGAAACTATCAAAAAGTATTTTTAAAGTAATATTTTTTGTAATTCTTATTTTATAATTTGTAATACCGTAATATTCGTGGTTGAAGATATCTTCATGCCTATCGCGGTACTTCTGCTATTAAACCTAGAAGAGGGCACGACACTGTTCTATGGTGTGGGAGTTCTACGTTTAATTATAGTAAACTTATTTTAGAACAATGTGCGAGTTAGTGCAAAAATCCTAACAAGCGCCCTGACAATTTTTATTGTTACAAAAAACTGGTAATGATTTAAACTCATTACCGACGGATTTTCTCAACAAGTGTAAATGAGATTAGTCAAATGGAAAGAGGAAATGATGGAAAGATACTGTTAATTTGTTTTTGGTTAGTAAAAAATAGTAGGAATAATTATTAGTTTATGCTAATTCATAATTGATTTAATTATTGGCCTAATTATGTTTAAAACTTCCGCTAAGAAGTTTTTCAATCAAGCTGTTTCCAAGAATACAGTCGGTCACGTAAGAACCTGTCGTCTGTAACTTGTAATCGGTAAAAGAAATTCCTTTTTTTGAGATTATTGTTGGCACTCCTGCAGATAATGCTTTTTGGAAAGAAATTCATTTCTATCCTTATTTATTGTTAACTAGTGCATTATCGAACATAAACCCTACATACGCTTCGCGCTTCGAGGCTGTGTTCCTTTGCAAGCATCCAAAAGGACCGAAAATGGCGCCTACAGAGGCTGCTAAGTATATGGGCAAGTCGAAGGCATTCGTTAGCAAGCAGGTGAAACGATACTCTCAGTTAAGAAATGTTGATGATCTACCAGAACGTGGTTCGAGAGGCAAAGTGTCGGACAAGGATGAAAAATGATTATTAATATGTTTTCCGGAACTTTGCGCCTCTTGAGCAGAGAGATCTGGATATCTCATATGAAACAATACGCACTCATCTTTGGGTTAACGATTTGAATTGCCAGAGTACAATCAACAAACCATTCCTGAGCGAAAAACACAGAGAGAGAAACTACTCGCGTGGGCTGGAGCAATGTAATTTTTTCCGATTAAGCTTCATTTTGGGGTTATGTTATCACCCCACTAGCCTGGTTAGTCTCTACTAATCGATTGGTTCAGGGCACCGTGAAACACCCTATGAAGGTCTATGTTTGGGGATGTCTTTCGGAAAAAGGTTAAAGGCTCTACGTAGATAGTTTGCACAGACGTCAACTGAAATTTTTAAAGTGTGGTCTCCCTCACAATAATAGCCAACTGGATCGTCATTCTTCGCATGGAAGTCCTAAGAGGAAGAAGTGGAAACACTATCTACCCTTTTTTATAAACTATTATCTCATATATATATATATATATATATATATATATATATATATATATAATATATTTATATATATATACGTATATATATATATATATATATACATATATATATATATATATATATATATATATATATATATATATATATATATATATATATATATATATATATATATATATATATATATATATATTATATATATATATATATATATATATATATATATATATATATATATATATATATATATATATATATATATATATATATATATATATATATATATATATATTTATATATATATATATATATATATATATATATATATATATATATATATATATATATATATATATTTATATATATTTATATATAGATATTTATATACCGAGGTTCCTACAGCTTCTGCCGCATCTCGCATTTCGACCGCTTTGCCTTTCTGTCTTTTCAGTTATTCTCTTGCCTAGCTCCGTCTCTCATTATGTCCATAATTTCATTGATCCATGTCTTTGCTGGTCTTCCTTTCTTTCTTCTATTTGACGGAATATATTCAAATGCACTTTTTGACCATCTAGTATCGGACATTCTTTTCACGTGTCTATACCAAATCAATTGTCTGGCTTTTATTCTTTCTGCTGTTGATTTATATTCTTTCTGCTGTTGTATTCTTCCTGTCCGTCTGCTGAACCCTTCATTTTGGACTTGCTCCTCTCTAGATATTCTACATGATCTCCTTACACAATCCATTTTTCCCGTGTCTATCCTTTGCTTACCTTTTTTTGTCATTTGCCAGCATTCTGATCCATATGTCAAAATCGACTCTACAATTTCCCTGTTGATAGTCAATTTTGTTTTCATTTTTATTCGATTTGACTGAAGTAAAGAGTTTTAAATCCCTGCGCATTTTTTACCCTGTCGAGTCCTGTACTTTATATCTCTTGCTGATGATCCTTTGTTGGAAATTACACTTCCCAAGAAGTACTTAAACTCCTCGCATGATTTTTCTTCCCCATCCTCACCCACTCTAAGATACTCCGTCTTCTTTATGTTTCTGTTCAAACTCCACGTTTCCACATTCTTCTTTCAGCTTTCTCATCATAGAGTCTAGATGTTCTTCGCAATAAAAATGGTAGGTAACAGACAGCATCCCTGCTTGAAACCATTAGTTACTTTAAACCATATATAGCTAGCGCCCTATTTTCGCCTGTAAGTGAAGCGAGTGCCATTAAAGAGAGAAACCAGAAGAGAGCACATTGCTTACGCGCAGGCGCGCTTGTTAACGCACATGCTCGCCTCTTATATACATTATATAATTTCCGGGAACCCGCACAGAATTAATATATTCCTATATAACGCAGCGTATTTCGTGCGAAGTTCCGAGCTAGGGTGCTAGAAAGAAATAATCGTTTATACTCTACTAACGGCGACACACTTCTCTCTCAATCTAGCTATCTAGGAGTATTACATATATGCTTTAAACCGTGAAAATATTTCGTTTCCAGTCTTTATCGCACTTTGTCGATTCTTGTAAACGTTGTATATTGCAATGCAAATACAAAAATTTTATTTTCTAGGAAGTAAACGTTTTCGTCATGGACAGAGGGGCACTATTGGTCACCAGTATACAGTTATTGCATTATTCCTTATATCATTATCTTGTTTTTTTCTCTATAAAATTTGATTTGTGTTTGTCACAAAAAGATCTTCGCGAAAGAACCACTTTTGTTGGATTCGGTTCATCTTGGAACATCCAAACAGTTGATCATTGATTCTGCAAACCAATTGTAAATAGTCTTTTCTGATGGTAATTCATTACCAAAAGTTAAACGAAATGATTCGATGCATTGTTGTTGACTTAGGCCCTTACTAAAATCGTAAAAAATCATCCAACGAAAACCTTCACGTGGAGTTTCTATTTGTTCACAAAACTGTTTTTTAAACGCTCACTGTAAACACCTACTCGACCAATTTCTGAGCTGCCACTGTTTTAAGAATAACAAATGTCAGATTTTACCATAATGGTGATGTCACATTTCAATAGCGCCATCTAGTGGTCGTTTGTAAAAACCTAATTGGCGGCCTTCGTCCAAAATTTTATTTTCTAGGAAGTAAACGTTTTCGTCATGGATAGAGGGGCACTATTGGTCACCAGTATACAGTTATTGCATTATTCCTTACATCATTATTTTGTTTTTTTCTCTCTAAAATTTGATTTGTGTTTGTCACAAAAAGACCTCTTACATGTTTATATTATCTATAAAACGAGCGGCTCTGGAGCTATAATTATTTTAATAGACTTTAACTGTGAAAAGAATTTAAAAAAGTATTCCCGTTAGAATGTTTTATACAACAAAGTGATTATATCTAAAAAAAAAACCTAAAATAGGCTAAATACTAATAATAATAATAATAGTCTTTTTACTAAGAGATTTAACATTCAGAATAGGTATTTTAGAAAATGGTTCGTGTTTAATAGACCTTAAACGAAATGCCTTTAACTCATAGTAAGCAAATTAGTTTTTTTGAAATGATTCTGTTAAACGATTTTCGGTATAAATAATTGACAACTATTGTCAAGTGTTTACAGTTAAGTTTTCGCATTTGAAAGTAAGATTTTTAAATTATCTGCACGAATTTAGAGTGATTATTGATTCAAGATGATTGATCATTATAACTACCATAATTAAATCATGAAAATAATAGTACAACTTTGATGGTTCCCAGCATGAAGAAAAAAAGGTTTATATTGAAATTGGACAGCCAGTATATTTATGAATCAACTGAAACTTCGCCTTCTATATTTCAACATATTTTAGCACAATTAAAAGTGTACAGTTTGTCAAGTAAAAATGTGTCGGCTATAACTTGTAGTCCATAAAAGAAATCCCTTTTTTTCAGCTTATTGTTGGCACTCCTGCAAACGATGCTTTGTGAAAGAAGATTTCTATCTAACCTTATTAATGATTAAATAGTTATCGAACATAAATGCTGCGCTTCGCGCTTCGAGGCTGTGTTCATATGTAATCATACAAAGAGTCTGAAATGGCAGCAAACATGGGTCGAGACTGGAGCAATTAATTTTTTCCCGATGAAGCTTCATTTTGGAGTTATGTTATCAGTCCACGAGACTGATCAATTTCCACCATGTTTGGGGATGTCTTTCGGAAAAAGGTTTTGCGAGACTCTTCATCTTTATCTACGTTTTAACGCTGAAAAAATGCTCCAGGTTTACAAGACGGCATTACTAACGCCTCACAGTAGTCTGAAAATCCGAAAAGCTGGCCATAATGTAAGAAACAAAAGGTTCTATTTAGGAATTTTTACCTATTTGAATACTTCTGCCAATTCTACTATGACATACGACCACTTAGGTGCATCTTCCGCTTGCACCTGTCTCATAACTTTCGTTTCATTTCGAAGCGTCGAGTGCCCCGCAGCATCTCTCGTGAAGCACATCAGACGTCATCAAGTTTAAACTATTATAGAAAGTACAAAAGTGAACGAATTTTAATTGTCTAAAATGAATTCTGTCCTTGAAGGTGAGTACAATTTAATTGTGTTTCAAGTATTTTATATTTACGTAATTATTAAGTGAGTAATTGTTCAATTATCGAGTTTTTTTAAGAAAATATTCCCAAAAATCTTTAAAGAACAAGCAGTAAGTTAAAAAGTCCATTGAACTCTAATGTGAAATAAGTTGAAGGGTTGTTTATTATACATTTTTTGCCAAAATATCGAAAAATTGAGTGCTAGATGTCGCACATTTGGTTTCTGTGTTAGTTTTTGTGCGTGGATACCATGGAAACGTTCTTCTTAAAATTCGGGAAAATAAAAAAAAAAGTTAAAAACAATTGTTAAAAAATTGGGTGGGATTATGTTACAAAATTCAAACAATGTTTGAAAATTCGGGAAATTGTTGCAAAATGTGAAAATTAGGTAACAAATTCGAGTAAATGGGAAAAATACTTTAAAAATTCTGTAAATTGTTGTAAAATGATAAAGTTAGTTAAACAATTTGGGAAAATGTTGGGAGTATGGTGCAAATTGTTTACAACTTTGGGATATTGTTGCTAAAATTAAATTAAAAAAATTTCAATAAGATGTTACTAAACTGGAAAAATAATTTTAAAATTCTGGATATTGTTGCACAATGTAGCAAATAGTTTAAAAATTCATGAAAAGTTTCATAAAAATAACTCACGTTTTTCCAAAAATAGTTCGCTATTTTGGAGCCGCTTTGTTTTTTGAAATTTGAACTTCATATTCGTAATCAGTGACCCCAAAAACCCATATATACAAAGTTTTATAAAAATAACTCACGTTTTTGAAAAAATAGTCCGCCATTTTGGAGCCGCCATTTTGTATTTTGAAATTTAAACTTCATATTTGTAATTAACGACCCCAAAAACCCTTGTATACAGAGTTTCATAAAAATAACTTACGTTTTTTTTTCAAAAAGAGTCCGCTATTTTGGAGCCGCCATTTTGTTTTTTGAAAATTTGACTTCATATTCGTGATCAGCAGTCTCGAAAACTCTGACATACCGAGTTGTATCGAAATTAAATAATACCTTCATATTTTGGCCAGCGCACAGTGCGAAATTTAGGAAGTTTAGCGGAACTTTATTCAATTTTTGAAATACGTAAAATTCATTATTTTGGTAGGTTAATATCCCACCTCTAAAACCTCATACTCAGTTTGGGGATTAACCCTGCGAAACAACTGCAAAATGCACCTGAAAGTTGCATTACTTATTCAATCATACTTTTTGCCTACAGAAAGCTATTCGATTTGTTTAAGTTAATAGAGTGGTACATACAAACGGCAAGTCAGTAGGCCATGATTTTTTCTTCATTTATTTTATAAGAGAATTGTCAATTATTGGCATTTAAATAATTGCAAAATCTTTTCTTACTCGTGTGTGATTTGTTCGTGAAAAAAGTGATTTTTAAGAAGTAAGTAAAATTTACATTTTTAACTTCAGTGGAGACTTTAAAAAGTGATACTACATAATACCAGCTTGAAAGGCACAAAATTTGAAACGTTTTTTTTCCTCGGTTGGAAACACAAAAGATCTGCGATATTTTGCGATCTTCTTTTAAATTAAACATTTTCCAGAATGACTTTGCAAATTTCATATAACTGCATATTCCAAAAGTGGAAGGAAGAACCGACATCGGACGCCATCATTGGTTTTGTTTTGGAAAAAATAGGCTCACCAATGCTAACATCTGACGCTCTTTGCAGTTTAAAGGCAACTCTTCGTGCGCGCTGCGCTGGTTTGTAAAATACAAAAAAGGTGGAGGGAATCCAGTCGAAATTTAGCATCATTTCTGAATAAAAATGCTAGTTGGCTTGAAAATAATGTAAAATTTTCAAATGCTGTAAGGGATGCATTGCCTAGTGGATCGAGGACCAATGCAGGCAGACCTAAAAAAGAATTTAGGGATTGTCATCCTAAAGTGCAAAACAGAAAAGTGCATCATCTTTTGAAGTCCGGTAGTCAAGACGAGTTAGCCAAAGCAACTGCAACAAAGCTATACCAATCTGGAAAACGAAACTCTGCAGCGATTGTCAAGGAACTGGCATCTGGTTCTCCAGAAAGGGGTAGCAAAATCAAGAAGGCTGGCATGTCTTCTTCAAACAGCCCACGAAAATTAACTCCAGACCAGGCTCTGGCGCTACTTATTGATGCAAACTTATCGTCAAATCAGTACAACATTGTTCGAGATCAAGCAAAAAATCACCGTTGCACTTTGTATCCACCTTATTATGTTGTAAAAGAGGCAAAGAGGTTGTGCTATCCAAAGGATATAATAATAACTGAAGTTTCAGCTGAAGTATCAGTTTAGTCGCTTATAAATCATACCGTAGCAAGACTTTGTACAGGGCTAGAAGGGATTCTTAGAACTTTATCAAACGTTAAAGCACTAAATATTATCGTAAAGTGGGGTTGTGATGGGGCGGAACAAGTTAATTATCGACAAAAGTATATGGACAAACATAGCTCTGATGATAGTATGTTTAGTGTATCAATGGTACCAATCCAAATGTGCTCCGTAAATGATAATGGTGATAATCAGTCAGTAATTTGGAAAAACCCTGCTTCTTCTTCCACACGGTACTGTCGCCCCATTAAGTTCGTTTTTGCCAAAGAAACAGTCAGTGTAATTACCTCAGAAGTAAACAAAGTGAAAGAACAAATATCTCAACTTACTCCAACCACTATACTTGTAGATGGCAAGCAATTTCAGGTTACAGCAAATATGATCTTTTGTATGATTGACGGTAAAGTATGCAATCCTGTGCATCATCACAAACATGCTACTTATGTGGGGCTAAACCTAGTGAAATGAACAACATCTGCGATACACCTCAAAAAAATATAAATGAATCCTTTTTATCCCTTGGACTATCACCCCTCCATGCATGGATAAGGTTTTTGGAATGTATTTTACATATATCGTACAAACTAGATATTAAGGCATGGCAAGCTCGTGGAGCAGAAAAAAAAAAAAAGTTGCAGAGAAGAAAAAATACATTCAACAAAAATTCAAAGAGGAGCTTGGCTTGCTTATAGATATGCCAAAACAGCAGACCGGAAACACAAACGATGGTAATACCGGGAGGAAATTCTTTAGAAATGCCGAAAAGCCTTCCGAAATAACTGGCGTTAATTTAGATTTGATCAAGCGTTTTCATGTGCTTTTAGAGTGCCTAAATTGTGGTCTTAAAATTGATTTAGAAAAGTTCGGCGAATATGCAAGAGAAACTTTGGAATTGTATTTGAAAGAATATTTCTGGTACTCAATGCCCGTAAGTGTGCATAAAGTCCTTTGTCATGGAAAGGATATTATAGCCTCTTGCATTCTTCCGATCGGACAATTTTCTGAAGAAGCTCAGGAGGCAAGAAACAAAGACTGCAGAAAATATCGCGAACTTTTTACTAGAAAATTATCCCGAATTGACACAAATACGGATTTATTTAATCGACTGCTTATTTCATCGGATCCGTACATAGCTAGTCTTCGTAAAGCACCCAAAACCAAGCATAGTGAAGTTACGCCAGAAGTTTTAGAGTTGTTAGAAAGATTTGCAGACCCATGATTGCGAGTCTTCAGACGATTGCAATGAGTCTCGTTCTGAATAGATGTTCAAAATGTTGTTACAAAATGTATGTTTTTTTAAATTGTTCTATAATAAAAAACACAAATAAACTGAAAAACTTTAAATAAAACACATTAATTTTTATTAAAAATTTTAAAAAACCAACAAATAGAACTGTTTTACTGGTTTAAATAATTAAGTTCCGGTAAACTCAAGAAATTTCGCACTGTGCAGCGTTTCGGGACATTTTTCTTCTGTGCGCCTGCCAAATGGGGGGTTTGTCGATAAAAATGAGGAGTTGGTTCTTCAAGAAGATAACGAGTAGCTTCGTGGTAAAAGGTGTATACAGTGGGGGCAATTTGCAAACATTTGCCCCAAGAATACGCGGAAAATCTCGTCAAAAGTATGGTTCAAAGATGTCTAGTGTTCGTCGACGGTGATTGGGACTGGACGAACTACCAAATTATTAGCATTTTAATGACAATTCTTTACTGTGGGATGATGTGAAAGACTTTTAAAGACTCATAAATACATTTTTTAACAATCAGTTGGCGACCTGTTCTTATTTGACCGACTGTTGCCAACATTAGAAAAATTTGACACAAAAAATGTAAAAAAAATTGCTTTATATTAAATGTAGACATTAAAGTGTCTTCTCAAATACGTGGTATATCCACAAAGTAAGTTCCGTTTCTATTTCTATCCGCGGCAGCGCTGCGATCGCAGTTCCGAGCATGCGTGGCAGTTACTCTGACTCAAGCAGAAGAAATGTACGCCATTTTCAGATCGCTGCTGCCGACGTGTTCTTTGTAGTGCTTCTTTATGATGTCAGCCTTAATTGAAAATGCCGCCGCTTGTGAAATCAGATCTGTGATTCGTTTTCTAAATGCAAAGAAAGTTAAACCAAGTGAAATTTATCGGCAAATCTGCGAGGTTTACGGACAAACTGCTATGAGTGATTCAATGGTTAGAAGACGGGTCAGACAGTTCAATGAAGGACGTGATCAAGTGCACGATGAAGAACGATGTGGACGCCCGTCTTTGGTTACTGATGAACTGGTTCACGCAATTGAAGAGAAGCTTAAGCAAAACCGTAAGTTTACAATTAGTGCTCTTGCTATGGAATTTCCGCAAATCTCACGATCACTAATTCATGACATTGTTAATGAAAAACTGAAATTTCGAAAACTTTGCTCACGTTGGGTACCCAAAATTCTTACTGAACAACACAAAAAACAACGGATGGGCAGTGCACTTCAGTTTTTGACACGCTACAATGAAGACGGTGATGATTTTCTTTCTCGGATAGTCACGGGGGATGAAACTTGGGTATCTTACGACACCCGAGAAACTAAACGGCAATCAATGGAATGGAGGCACACTTCGTCCCCCAACGAAAGTTAAGCCTAAGCAAATCTTGACACCTCGAAAACTCATGTGCACCGTTTTTTGGGACAGAAAAGGCATTTTGCTGATTGATTTCTTACCACGAGGCCAAACAATCAATGCACATGTTTACTGCAAGACCATTAAGAAATTGCGCCGCGCAATACAGAACAAGCGCCGAGGATTACTGTCGGAAGGTGTTGTTTTTTTCCACGAACGTGACAAAAGAACTTCTACAGGAATTTGACTGGGACGTGTTTGATCATCCTCCGTACAGCCCGGACCTCGCTCCTAGCGACTTTCATCTCTTCTTACACCTAAAATCTTTCCTTGGTGGTCGACACTTCAACGATGATGACGAGCTGAAAGAACATGTTACGACATGGTTGAAAACACAGACGGCAACCTTCTATGAAGAAGGCATACAAGAACTTGTGCCACGCTATGACAAGTGCCTACAAAATTTCGGAAGCTATGTAGAAAATTAGTTTAACAGTTGTAGATTTTTGTACAATAAATATTTTTTCTGTATCTGTACACGTTTTTTTTATATAACCAAACGGAACTTACTTTGTGGATATACCTCGTATTTTATATTGATTTGAAATTTAAAAAAAAAAATTTTACATAGGGAAGAACAAAAAAGTATTTACAAATCCGTAAAAAGTCAAGACCATAAATGTCTAATAAAATAAATGAAAAATACAAGGTGTAAAAATCCACACTGTTTAAGAAAAACACGTTTGGTGATAAAATAAATGCATTGAGGTGTCTGCACAAAGCGTTTTGTTATTCAGGGACTATAGAATATGTATGTACGTATCTTTCTGGCGGGGCATTGCATTTAGAGTTATGTGTTGTATGACCTGAAGAATTCTTTGAATTCGCAGGAACAGAAGACGTGAGGATGTGACGACTTAATATTTGTTAGTATAGAAGAGACAGATTTTTTTCTCTTAAATCAAATTTTATTTATAGGTGAAATCCTGACGGTAAGGTTACTTACTACTCTGTCATTTGCTTTCTAATACCAATACGTGGTGCAATCCAAAAATTCCTGGACTAGTGGTACACACAAGAACATTAAGTAGTATCGAATCGCGCCAGTAGGAGGCGTTAGGTATATTTCTAACAACGCTGCCTGGCAAGTTTCAACTTGCTTACTCCTTGAGTTTGTTCCGATCTAGTTACATCTCTCTCTGCCATTTTTACAACGGATACGAAAAAAGAGCAGCGCATGTGTGTGAAATTTTCTTTAGAATTCGAGAAAAGTCCTACTGAAACCTGTGAAATGATTCAGAAAGCATTTGGGAACGAAGCTCTAAGTCTTAGCCAAATTTTCGAGTGGTTCTCGCGATTTAAAAGCTGCCGAACTTCGATGGAAGACGACGAACGTACCCATTACGCCTGAAATCATCGCCCAAGTTCAACTAATTATTCTTGAAGACCGTCATCGGACAATTTTAAGCAAATATTGCAACGTTCTGGGATGCCTTCGCGAAAATAGTCGCAGACAACTGCCAAAGCTTTAGAGTGAGCAGAATTTCTTCCTACATCACGACAATGCATCAGCCCACAATTCTTCCTCTACGTAACGGTTTTTGGTGAAGACTTCCATGACTGTCAGCCCACAATCCTCTTATTCGACAGATTTGGCACCCTAGGACTTGGAGCTGTACCTCCATTTGAAGATAAGGTTCGAGATACAAAGCGAATCGCACGCGGCCCTAGAGGCGGTGACAGCATTGACCTTCCAAAAAATGTTCGTCCAGTGGAAAAAAAAACGGTAAAATTTGTGCATTCGGGTGCGGGGGAGGCTACTTTGAAAGTGGCGAGAATTACGAAGCCCCGTGTTGTCATGTACAGAATAGTGGGGGATTTTCCCAAAACTGGATACAAAATGGGCAACACACACTTCCATACAATCTGCTACACCGATGATGCCATCCTCAGCTCTGATTCTGAGGACAACCTTCAATTTGGAAGCGAGAAAACTAAACATAATTATTAACACAACCAAGACAAAATGTTTGGTAGTTCCAAAAGCATTATTAAGATGCAAGCTGGAGATCCAAGGAAGTATCATTGAACAGGTTAATAATTTTAAATACCTGGGAACAATGATAACAAGCTACGGAGACCTAAAAAGGGAAGTAATGAAGGCTTCACTAATAGCAGGTTACTTGACGGATGTAGTCTGGAAAAATAAATACCTCACAGTGGAAAGCAAAATAAAAATATTCAAGACAATAGTGAGACCGATCCTGAAATATGCTGTAGAAACAAAAGCTGAGACATGTAAAAGAGCACAAATGATGAGGACAACAGAAATGAAGGTGATTAAGGAAATGCATCGAAAAACCATCCACGAAAAAATCCGCGACAAAGATCTACAAGAGTTAAGTAAGAGGAAGAAGAAATATCCAAATGGACCAGAACTAAAAGAAAACAATGGAATAAACACGTAGTTCGGATGGACGACAACAGACTGGTGAAAAGGGCCAAACTCAATAAACTTTGACCTCCGAAAAGGTAGAAGGAATGATGGACTTCCACATCCGAAGAAACCTAATGGAGATAAAACAGTCAGTATGCCATTTATATGACACACCGTATAAGTCTCGGAACGTTTGAATCGCACCACGTATTACAGTCATCAGAAACCTGGGTATGTAAAAACATATTAAGAATGACAGTTTCAATGACATTTGCGGCTGGAATTCGATATTAAAACTATCTGTTTACCGTTTAGTAGTCATCAAATTATACCGGCAAAAAATATGTCATTGCAGAGCGAATGGCGGTGGAAATTACGTGACAGATTATTAGAATTCAGATTAAAGTATGCACTGATTTATACAGAGTAGCAATAGTTAAATGTAATATTTGTATATCCCTCCATTTCAAAGGTGCGCATTTCCGAAAATTGTGGTTTGTAGGTTATATGACAAACATACATGACGAATTAGGCGTGGAGCATAATACGGCTGCTTTCCGAAAATTAAGATTCTGGTCGCAATAATTAGCTTTTTTTTTTAACACAACCATTTTTTCATTTTCTTTACCAGCTGCCCAGTGAAAGCATTGGCTAAACGATTATTTTTGTGCGGTTAGTCAGCATTTTTGGTTCCCAGCGTAAGCACAACTTCCGGTAATTTAAGCATTCTGGCACAGTATAATAGAAAATACTTCTTGAAACTTGAGGAAACATATTAGATAATGATAAAATCATAAAGCGTATGTTTGCTCAAACTGTTTCATCAACCTTCCACACCAGGTTATCATTACTGACGGACGGTCGCCCACTTCGTCCTTCATCGCGCAGGTTTGTACGCCCATCTTTAAATGCTCTAACTCATTTTCTTACTATTCTATTTCTTGCTTCACTAATCTGCCGATGAATTTCGGCCGTTTGCATTCAAGAAACAAATTACAGCGCGTATTTCACAATCTGCGGGATTTTCAGTAGTCTTTTCTTCTTTGAGTACTATGACCGTTCAACGATCGTTGCTCGGATAAGTTGGACCGTAGACTTCCTGTACGACTGCCTCAAATTCTTCAACCAAGATGTTCTCATTCGCCCTGGACCACATCTGCCTGGAATAACACATGGGCTGAAAAGTCCCGGGCCTAACACATAGATGGCGCTAGTTTTATTGCAGTCACCTTTTTTCAGTTAATACTAACCTTCAAAAGACAGCTGTTAAAATTTCATGATATTCTATTCATTAGTTTGCGAGTTATTGTGCTAAGAGTGACGCTACTTTTGTTATTTTCAAAACAATGGATCAAAAACAATTTCGTGTTTTAATTTTACACTGCTTCTTGATGGGAAAAAATACCGTTCAAGCGAAGCAATGGCTTGAAAAGTGTTATGGGGACTCCGCTCCATCAGAAACAACAATAAAACGTTGGTTTGCTGACTTCAAACGTGGTCGTAGAGACACCGATGATGCAGAACGCAGTGGACGTCCAAATGAGGCGGTAACACCAGAAAAACATCAAAAAAATCCATAAAATCGTTTTGAATGATCGAAAAGTGAAGTTGCGTGAGTTAGCTGACATCGTAAAGATATCAAAAGAACGTGTTGGCTTTATATTGCATGAGCATTTGACTATGAGAAAGCTCTGTTCAAAGTGGGTGCCGCGTTTGCTCACTGTTAATCAAAAACAAGAACGTGTTGATGATTCTGAGCAGTGTTTGGCCATGTTTAAACGTAACAAACCGGAATTTTTGCGTCGATATGTGACAATGGATGAAACATGGATCCATCACTTCACTCCGGAATCAAAACGATCGTCATCTGAGTGGACAGCAACTGGTGAACCTCGTCCAAAGCGCCCGAAAGCACAACAATGGGCTGGAAAGGTTATGGCCTCGGTATTTTGGGATGTGCGTGGTGTAATATTCATCGACTATCTTGAGAAAGGAAATACCATCAACAGTGAATATTATATAGCGTTATTGGAGCGTTTGAAGGCCGAAATTGCAAAGAAACGACCGCATATGGCAAAGAAAAAAATTTTGTTTCATCAAGACAACGCACCGTGTCACAAGTCAATCAAAACAATGGCAAAACTACATGAATTGAACTTCGAATTGCTCCCACATCCACCGTATTCGCCAGATTTGGCTCCCAGCGACTACTGGCTGTTCGCAGACCTGAAAAAAATGCTCGCCGGTAAGAAATTTCGCACGAATGAAGAGGTTATCGCTGAAACTGAGGCCTATTTTGAGGCAAAAGATAAATCGTTCTACAAAAGTGGTATTGAAATGTTAGAGCGGCGCTGGAATGATTGTGTTGCTCTTGATGGAGAGTACGTTGATGAATAAAGCTAATTTTGAACCAAAAAAACCGTGTTTTCTTTGTTAGGCCCGGGACTTTTCAGCCCATGTGTTATATCCCTCTATAATCAGATGCAAGATTTCGTATGTTTCTGGATGTCTCATAATGTGGTCAAAACATTCTAATTTGCGTCGCTTGATGGTCGTGACCACCTCGGAGTTCTTGTCCATGAGAGTGAGAAGGCTGTTGTTACTAATTCTGTCCATCCAACTGATTTTCAGCAGCCGTCGATACACTCCCGACGTTTAAGCATTGCTTCAGTGAGAGCCCACGCTTCCATGCCGTACAAGAGAATCGGAAAGACATAGCAACGTATAATTTTCATCCGAGCTTCAGTGATAGGGCCTGACCAACTAAGACTTTTTTTCTTCATAAATGTGGCTCGGACCTTCTCTATTCGAAATTTAACCTCCATAGTCCGGATCCCAGTCGGATCCCAGTGGTCGTTGATATTGCTACCGAGATATATCAATTTATTAACTCTCTCTATCTTTGTGCCACTGATGACTACCATGGTCTGAGGGATTTTAATCAGGCACAAGCAAAAGTAAACACAGATAGATGCGCGAAAAGGCGACCGCAACGCTTCAACGGCCATATTTCAAAACGGTACTTAGTTAAAAACGCTATATATATATATACACTACCGTCAGAAAGTATTTGCCCACCCAGTTTTTTTCAGTCCCAAGACAACAAAAACCCAGATAATATATATTTTTTTAATTTTAATGAATTATTATTTATTTTCACATTATTTACAGTCTAGAAAATCAGAAAAATACTCAGGATTTTTCTCATCTATGTGACCTCCTTTGTTTTTAATTACCGCTTTACAGAGTTTCGGCATTCTATCCAGTAGTTTCTTTAGAGTTTCTTCGGTTATTTTAACCCATTCTTCTTGTAAAAGTTCCCACAAGTGATTTTCTAATGTTGGATTGAGTTTTCGAACTCACCTGTCCAAATGGTCCCACACCAATTCGATGGGGTTCAAGTCGGGTGATTGTGGAGGCCAAGTCATCACTTCCAGGACGTCATCGGATTTTCATTAGTCCAGAAGTTTTCTAATTTGTTTAGCAGAATGTTTAAGGTCGTTGTCATGCTGAAAAATAAATTTCTTCTGAAAAATATCGCTTCCAGAAGGAAGCATTTGAGTTAGCAAAATTTCTTGATACTGTTCTCTTCACATGATTCCTTCTATCCTAAAGATTTTTCCAACTTTACCGTTGCCAAAATAACCCCAAATCATTACTGAAGCTCCACCATGTTTTACTGTAGGCAACCGACAGGCGTCCAACATCCTCTCTCCAGCTGACCGCCGCAGGTAAATTCGTCAATTTGAACCGAAAATTTCTAATTTAGATTCGTCGCTCCAAAGGACGGAATTCCAAGTTTCATGTTCTCGAGCCCATTTTAATCATTTACCTTTATTCACTTGCCTAAGAAGTGGTTTCCTCACTACAACTCTCCCGTGTAGTCCACCTTCTGCTAACCTGTTTTTCACGGTTGTCACGCTGATGGGGATGGGTCGCTCCAGGTCTACTTGAGCCGTGATTTCTGGTGCGGTTAGGCGGCGATTACGTCTGCTGGACATTGTTATAACTCATTCTTCAGCGGGAGTCGTTTTTCGAGGCCTTTCTGAACGTTTTTGGTTGGAATTCCATGTCACGCAGAACATTTTTTTACGATATAGTCCACTGTTTTCCTTGGCATCCGCATATCACTCGCGATTTGTCGACTCGAATGACCATTTTGATGTCTCACAATTATCAGAGCCCGATTTTCAACGAAAACTTCTTTTGTTTTTGGTATTTTCACAAAACAATTGAGCCTGTATCAATGACAAATTACCGTTTGCGAATGGTTAATTTCCAAAAGGGCAATGGTATTTATAGTTTGTATCATAAAATGTGACTAGGAATTTCCATAATCCCTAGAAACTTGAAATGAGTTCTTACTTCGACTGGAATTGTCAGAAATCGCCTCAAAACGATTATCATACAAAATTTGGAAATTTGTTCTAATTGGTTTTTAATTTGTGATTTCACCAAAAAGGCTTATCTAAACAATTTTATGATGGACACTTGTTAAGAACAATTAAATAATATAATAAAAGGGTTTAATTAGGTATATATATATATACTCAACTCAACTCAACATCTCGATTTTCCTACACAAGTCCATATATACATATATACATATATATATATATATATATATATATATATATATATATATATATATATATATATATATATATATATATATATATATATATATATATATATATGGACTTGTGTAGGAAAATCGAGATGTTGAGTTTTGATTCCGAAAACTAACTCGCATTTTCTTACTCCTAAAGAAGTTATCAAACGATAACAAAATACTGAGTATTAAAGAAGAAAAGAGTTTTATTTACAGTCCACCCAAAGTGGCCATAATCAACGAATTACCTGGATAAAAAGTTTGAACAGTACAAAATTGCCGTTTAATGGAGTGCTCGATATAACCTGCATATCGTAATTTCCGAAAATGCGAAACTTTGGAATGGCGGGATATTCAAATCATAAAACCCCTACATTATTGAGTCATAAACTTGGTACCAAAAATTACTTGGTTTTTAAAAAAACTGCTTAAAAACAAGAAAGTTCTAATATTACAAAAATTGTATATAATCTAGGCTGATATTAAGGACGTTCCTAAGGAAATACATTTTTTTACGATTATCTATAAAATTTGAATATATATATTTATTAGTATCATTTATACGTAGAAAAAAATTTCAATACTTCTTACAGCACTAAATTTGTAAATATTGGCCGTTAAAATTTGTATTTTTAGCATACGAACCCTACCCCGACTTATGTTGAAACGGATGTTTTATATAATGATGGTAATTTTCTTACGATTGTTTTGAAAAACATTAATATAATAAATAGTTTTCTGTAAAGAAATTTTTTTTTTATAAAAAATGTTTTTGATCATTTTCAGTTTTCCTCGCATAACTTGATAAATAAAATTTCGCGACTTGGCAAAGTCGCACTGCGCGGGAAGTTTAAAATACCATCAATGCTTAGCTGATTTTAATAAATGCATTAAGGTCACAGATATAGAAAAAATATGGGTTATCGTAAATAAAAAGTCAATATTTATTAGTATTCAACATAAATAAGTAGCATATTAATTAATATCAGGAAGGAGACTTGGTTTCTTATCACTCCAGTATTTAGTAAATTACATGAAGCTCTTCCCTTTTGAAGCCACTCAATTTTACCATATCTAAGAGACTTCTGCGGCCGGCGCATTTTAGCTTTCTAACTAACTCTCTCAATGAAACTATTCTCATCAGAAATTTTAGATTGAACTATATCATTGATTGTTGATTGAATTCCCTGTTTTTTTGCATCAGACATACTTGCTAACGCTATATTTATTTTTTCAGCAGTTTTTTTTAACAAATCTGCCATTTTTTAATCGCGAAGTCATTATTTATGCACTATTAAAAATCTCCAATATAAACGTAACCTCGAAAAATACTCCAAAACATTGAAACCTAACATAAACAACTCAAGTCTCGATCAGAGTAAGAATGTAAAGTAAATCCCAAGATATAAGATCCTACCTTTTTGGTTTTTCAATGGGGCAATAAACGACCCTATTACGGTTTTTGTGCATAGTTGCCAGGTATTACGATAAACCTGCTTTGTATACCGCCCTCACTTGTACCTGCAATCATATTGGATCTATTTTTACCTGTATATTTACTACCTGGCAACCCTGTTTGAAGCCCTTTAAGTATTTGATAATATAGGCCTAATGACCAAAGAGCCCCATTAAGATTCGAAAGATACTTTTTATTTTTAGTTTTACTTACAACTTACAACGTAACGGTTCTATTTTAATTATGTGGCGTCCGTGGGAAAATTGCAATAGTGGCTATCGCAAGAGAAAACATTTATCATTTGACGCTAAACATATAGTGAAAAATGTTTACGACAGTTTGGTAAAAAGAAATTTGAATAAGTGCTTTGCAAGGAACCAGTGAACTAACCAAAAACCCAATTTCTACGATTAAGGGTATTGTAGGAAAACCATCACTCAGGAACAGGAAAAAACGGAAAGATTTTCAAATGCATCATGTAGACGACTCTGAAAAAGACGTCATCAGGAGAAAAATATATTCTATGTATGAAGAGCAGTTGGTGCCGACACTAGACAAAATAAAATTAAGACTGGTGCAGGACGGGACCAATATACATTGTGGCCGATCAACCCTTCACAGAATTCTCTTAAGAATTGGATTCACGTTCCGAAAAATCAAGAAAAGGCAAGTAGTGATGGAGTCACAAAGATTACGAATCTTGCGACATACTTATTTACAAGAAATTAAAAAGTATCGATCAGAGAAGCGGCCAATAATTTACCTTGACGAACCATGGTTCGATACCCATGACACTGTGTAAAAAGGGTGGGTTGACAGCAGTACAAAATGTCAGACTAACGCACCTTCAAATAAAGGTAAACGAATAACCATTTTGCATGCTAGTTTGGACAATCACGAAGACACGACCGCAGAACTTTTTGAAAATTGGTTTTAAAATTCCCTTTTGCCAAATGTTCCCGAACAGAGTGTTATAGTTATGGACAATGCAAGTTACCATAGTCGCTTACTAAATAAGGTTCCTAACGCAGCCAACACCAAATCGGAAATACAGGAATATATGTTAGAAAATGACATTTATTTTGACTTTAGTTATAAAAAAAGTGATCTTTTGGAAGTTTTGGAAGACTATAAATTGAAAAAGATATATGTTTGTGATAGTATGGCTGAGAAAATGGGACAGCTGTTTTGCGGTTTCGTCCGTATTATTGTGTGTTTAATCCAATTGAACATATTTGGCATCAAGTTAAATCAAAAATAAGGGCACAAAATGTTTCTCCTACTTTAAGCGTGTTAGCGGTTGAATTAGTAAAAAAAGCTATAAATGATATATGTTACCTTGTGAAAGCTGGAAGAATTCCATTCAGCTCGTTGTTAAAGTTGAAGATTCATATATTTATGTATATATTATAAAACCACTGATAATTACCTCAGCTGATGACAGTGATAGTGAAACCGAATTAGGCTTAAGTTAAAATATATTTTTATTTATACAGTATGTCCCCTCTTGTAAACCCCATTCATTCAAACTGTATATTTGTCCTTCTTATCCATTTGTTTTTACATGCATCTATAAATAAACATGTCCAAAAACTTATAATTTTATTTATTTGCCTTCATGAATAAAATTCGTAAGTCTATCTCTACAATCTCTCATAAACAAAAGGTCAGAATTTTTATATTGCCCACTTAAAATGGCAAAAATCAGGATCTTATATTTTGGGACAGGCTATAAAGACGCAGGGGGATTATTTTTGTATTTCGGCACATATAGGACGGGGGCGAAAGAGAGCATTCCGCCTCAACTATGTTTTATAGTACGCAAGGTGGTTTACGTAGGAGAGATCTTTCTGTAAGTTGAGCACAACTGCTCCTTGGGAACGCCCTTAAGGGGTACCCATCGAAAAATACAATTTTGGTATAAAATAATCAAAAGAGGTGTACTGTTAAAACTACTTATTCAATTCAAGCCGGGACTCACGTATTTTAAAACGATAATTAGGCGTTTTCACCGTTAATTTTATGCTGAAAAAGAGTATAATTTTGAAGTACGTATCGCAAGCCAGCGTCTTATAATTATCGAGATAATGCTAATGCAATTAAAAAATCGTTAAGAGCCGAAGAGAATTTCGAATTTTAAGCAGATTGAACCTAAATATCGCGGGTAGAGGTTAAGTCGTTTAATTACACCCTGCGTGTATATTTCGGAGTGATTATAAGTTAGAGAACAAGAAGAATCTGATGAATTAAAAGTTGTTTATTAGTTTGAAGTTTGTTATGTCGTCCATTTATTATTAAATTTATTATAACTAGAAAAAAAAAATCAGATCTGCTTTGTTATTGTGGTTTTTTCCCGGAACCGGAATCTCCTGGAATTTCCAGTGTATTTCATTGCCAGCCTTGGGACTTTATATACTGTAATAGATAATACAAGTAAAGATGGCACACAGAGTGTTTAGTCTGATTTTAAAGAGTAATGATTCCTGAAAATAACGCATACAAACGCTCTAGTCCAAAGAACCATGAATTCTCTAAAGTTTTAGAGAAGGTACTAAATCTAAAAAAATTTGGGTACACATTGTAACTCTGTCCTATTTTTTACTTACTACAATACTACGGAATGTACAATTCGTTACTATGGTCAGATCGTACATAGAAAGTTATTTTCATTGTTTTACTGGAATTTTTAGGTGTTTAAACGTACTATTTTTCTTAATTTCCTCATTACCTCCTGTTTGAGTAATAATGGACCATTTCAAATTATACTTTAAACTTGAGGTTGTTTTGGCTCCCCGTAAGTTTGAGACAATAGCAAAACATTGCCGACAGTTACCGCTAACTGACGACGTTTCTTTTCGTTATATGTACTTGATTTATGAATGTAGATGTATATAATAAGAATAATAATAGCTTTATTCCCAACAGTAAGAACCATTTACAGGGAAAACAAGGAAGAATATGAATGAAATTTTCTCTTAAAACTAAGGTACTAAAGTAACAACAAAAATAGACAAAAACAACAGAAAAAAAAGAAGAAGAAAGAAAGAAATAAAAATGAATAAAGAAATTAAATGAATCAGCGTAGTACAAATTAGAATAAAATTGAAATAAAACAAATATTGGTTACATACATCCAACAAGCAAAATAAGCTTCTAAAAGAAATGATCTAAACATATTGAACGAATCTTATTTTCGGTGTCTGCAAAAATGTCACATTCATTACTAATTAAGTTAAATTTATTGCGCATAACATTGATTGGTTTAATTAACCTGAGATTAGTCCTAGCACGTGAACAAACAAGAGTAGCAGTATTTCGTGAATTAATTCTAGGCACCAATATAGCCACCTCCGATAGCAGCTAAGGACAGTCGATGACTCCGTGCAACAATCTATACAAGAAAATTATAGACGAACACTCTCTGCGAGCTTCAAGTGATTGAAAATTAAATCTCTCCAAATAACAAAGAGTACTCTATACCTCTCATTGGATAGACACCTTATATGATAAATATTTTAGAAATCTTCTTTGAACTCGTTCTAGCATTACTTTGTAGCATAAATAATATGAGCTCCAAATAAGAGGCATACTCTAGTTTGGATCTCACATAATACTTTTATAGCAGTATTAAAGATCGTTCACTTAATAGTGAAGCTTCTACAGTTACGCACTATAAAACCATATAGACGATTGGCTTCCAGCGTTACGTTATTAATGTGATTAGAAAAATTCATTTTGTTATCGAATACTACTCCCAAGTCCCTTACACTGTTGGTGCGCCCGAGAGTTGACGTTCCTAGTGAATATTCATATGTTATTATATGGTTTTTCCTCGTCATCGACATAATTTTACATTTAGAAATATTCAAGACCAATTTATTGTGCTTACACCAATCCTTAAGCACGCAAAACTTAGTTTGAAGCACTTTACAGTCCTGAATACATGAGACGGGCGCATACATCTTGCGATCATCAGCGAAAAGCAGCCTGCCACAATTCAGAGTATCACAGAGGTCATTAATGTATAGCAAAAATAGTAGGGGAACAAGATTGGATCCCTGTGGCACGCCAGAGGTTATATGTATGTTTTATAGATTACAATAAAGCTTTCGACTGTGAGATGCACGATAAATTAATAAAAATTTTAGACACAACAAATATAGACAAAAGAGAAGATTTAAATATTATTAAAAATATGTACTGGAATCAATCGGTGGAAGTTAAAATTGGGTTGGAAAAGTCCGAAAACATAAAAATAACCTAAGGTGTAAGACAGGGATGCATTCTCTCACCACTTTTGTTCAACCCTTATTCTGATGCTGTATTTAATGAGTCCATCTATGAATCTATTGAAGGAATAACAGTTAATGGGAGTACACTGAACAATATACGGTATGCTGATGATACTGTTCTATTAGCAAATAATATCAAAGATCTGCAGTAACTGATCAATCGATGGTAATAACCAAGAAAACTCTACCACCAGAATCAAGGACAACATCGTAGAATAGGTCTCTACATTTAAATATTTGGAAACCAATATAAATGATAAGTAGGACCCAAGAAAGGAAATAAATTCCCGAATTGAACAGACCCGAGTAACATACATGAATATGAATAAATTTTTCCATCGAACAAGTCTCAGTTTCGCATTCCGAATTGAGAATGGTGAGAACGTATATATACGTGCTATAGTCTGGATGACACCTTCTTCCCATCTCCTGGGTACAGAAAATAAAAAACACAGCAGTACTGGAAAGAATGAACCAAATGAAGGAAATACTAACAACCCCAAAAAGGGAAAAACTGAATACTTCGGATCTGTAATGAGGGTCCCAAAGTACGAATTGCTATGACTAATTATTGAAGGTAAAATAAAGGGCAAACGATCGATCGGAAGACGACAGAATTCTTGGCTGAAGGACATGAGAAGGTGGTTTGGATGTGCTTCGAATGATATTTTTCGGGGAGCTGTTTCTAAAGTTCCTTTAGCTACATGGATCGCCAGCCTTCGTTAGAAGACGGCGTCGTAAGAAGAAGATTTTTAAAAAAAAAGTATTTTCTTGGTTACAGATATCCTAAGGTAGAGTGCTTGTTTGCTTAAGGCAGAAAAACTGTTCTTTGTTTTGTTAAAAAAAATGCTATTGATCAAAACAATTTCGTCGAGGCAATTGTAGTTTTAAAAACATTTTTTTGGTTGCATAGTAGTTACAGAACACTCGATGTGTGAGTCCAACTCACACTTGAAAGGTATTTTAATTTGAAGCAGTAAAGGTAAAATCTAATTTTTAAACCCAGAATGTTGATTTAATATCAAGTTTCTGCCATTATCCCGTATTTTAAAACTATTATATGTACAGGTTATGCAAATAAAGTAATTAACTTCTTCTGAGATACAACCCAGATGCATTTTTTAAGCTCTAATTAGAGTTTCTACAAAATTACCTTTGACCAGTTGTTTTGCGGAATATTTAATTTTTTCGTCCATTTTTTCAATTTTAATCATTATCGGCAATTTTGGAGATATGTTATAAATGACAGGAGCGAATTTGAGGTGATATCGATTATCCTTCCAAAAAATTAGTGTTACTTGTTAAGTTTTTGCAAAAAGAATGAAAGAAAAAAAGTTTTTTGGTACAAATTGTTTCTCAAAATATTCGCCTTTAAGATTGATACACTTTTGCATGCGTTCGAACCAATTCTCAAAACATTTTTTCCACGCTGAAGTTGGTACCTCAAAAACATGATTTTGGAAGGACTCAATAGCTTCTTTAGGTGTTGAAAATCATTGCCACATATTTTTTTGGCATTCGGGAACAAAAAGAAATGGTCAGGCGATAAATCAGGTGAATACGGGCAATGAGACATTCGCTGTTTTTCTCCGCCAAATAATCAATTTTTTGACGTGCTGTGGGAGAGCTAACATTGTCATGATGAAGAATGATGAAAAGTTTTCGGTTGTTTTTTTGATTTCATCGATGACGTCTGGTAAACAAATTGTTCTATACCAGTCAGCATTAATAGCTTTTCGATCTTCTAAAACAATGGTTGCAACATATCCCATATAACAAAAATAAACAAGCGATCATTTTCTTGGAAGTGCTTGTTGGATTCGCTTCATCTTGGAACACCCAAACAGTTGATTGTTGCTTAGTTACCGGCTCGTACGAATATATACAAGTTTCGGCTCCTGTTACGATGTTTTATACGGATTTTTCATATCCTCGGTCGAATTTTTTGAGCATTTCCTTACACCAATTGACACGAGCCTGTTTTTTAGTTTAAGTCAAATTATGCGGAATCCATCTCTTTCACAGCTAAATGTTCATGCAAAATCGAATGCCAGGCAGTTTTCAATATGCCTAAGGTTGCCTCTATCTCACGGTAAGTCACATGGCGATTCTCTTCAATCACGTTGCGTACAGCATCGATGTTTTTTGGAACAACAACCGATTTTGGTCGACTTTCACGAAATTTATCGTTGACGGGAGCACGGCCTTGACGAAATTCTGATGGTGATTCATTGCCAAAAGTTGAACGCAGCGATTCGAGGCATTGTTGTTGAGTTAGACCTACCCAAATTGTAAAAAATCATCCAACGAAAACCTTCACGTGAAATTTTCTTTTGTTCACAAAACTGTTTTTTTTTTTAAATGCTCACTGTCAACAAACTACTCGGCCAATTTCTGAGTTGCCAGTGTTTTAAATTTTACAACAATTGTAATGTTCCATCTCAATAGGGCCATCTAGTGGTCGTTTGTCAAAAAAAAGGCGGCCCTCCTATAAATTTTTTGGTGAAGTACAAGGTAATTTTTTTAAGTGTCTCACCTAATTCACTATTTTCTGATTCTACATACCAAGAAAAATTATTTTAATACTTAGCTTAGTTTTCATGAGGAAGTCAAATATTTGTCACTTGTCAAATTTGACAGATTACAGAGCGAGCCACCTAGGATTTCTCACCCTCTACACTTAAGTACACCATTAAATAGCATTTTTCAGTCCGTTTACAAAATATATAACACCTGATATTTATTTTCAATCGTTACCGATATACAGGACATTCAAGTTATTCAACCGAATTTTAACTTTTAAGGTATTCGTCCGATTTACTATTTTCCTATTAACCATATCAAAAAATTCCTTCAACTGCTAAACCTGCCAACTATGACAACAAAAAATTTGTCACTTGTCAAGTTTGACAGATTATTATAAAGTCAACTAGATTTCTTAAAATGGCATTCTCCAACAACAAATTTTTTGCTATCATATTTATATATATATATATATATATATATATATATATATATATATATATATATATATATATATATATATATATATTTATCAAGGATTTTCTACAGCTTGCGCTGCCTTCCTTCTCTCAACCTTTGATTCCATCCGCTTCTATCTTCCCAATCTCCATCTGTTAGACCCCTGTCCTCCATAGCCTCGTCCACGATCGTCTGGGTCTTCCTCTTTTTCTTCTCCCTATAGGGCTCCATTCTGTTATTTTCTTTATCCACCTATTATCTTCGCTCCGTCCTATGTGTCCATACCATTTTAATCGTTTTTCTTCAATGGTGTTTATTGCGTTCTCTTTGATGTTCATTCTGCTTCTTATTTCTTCATTTGGTATTCTCTCCATACGTGTCACTCTACAGTATCTTCTCCAACACTCCATCTCTACCGAGTTAATTTTAGATTTATTTCTTTTGTTGATTGTCCATGTTTCTGACCCGTATGTCATTATGCTTTGTATTATTGATTTGTATATGCGTGTTTTGTTTCTCTTTGTAATGTGTTTGTCCCACAGGATCGAATTTAATTGTCTTATGCATGTCCGCGTTTGTCCTAATCTAGCTTTGACCTCTTCTTCTGATGTTGCGTTTTTTGAAATGATGGTTCCTAAATATTTAAATCTATCGGTTCCATTATCGACTTCTAGATTTTCCACATTTCCCTCCTTTGTCGTTAGATATTCCGTCTTATCAAAGTTTATTGCTAATCCTGCTTTAGTGTATTCTTCTTTCAGTTTTCTTACCATATAACTGAGGTCTTCCTCATCTTGCGCTATAATTACTTGGTCGTCTGCGAAACTTACAGAGTATATAAGTAATCTTCTCGTATTGGGACTATCCACTACATTTTTGCTTCCATTTTTTTAATGTTTGTTCGAGGTAAATTTTGAATAGTGTTGGGGATGTAGAGCATCCTTGTAATAGGCCTTTTGATGTTTGAAGTCTCTTCCCTATTTTATGTCCTATTTTTATGTTCACTGTGTTGTTTTCGTAGAGAGCTTTTGCTGCGTATATTAGTTCGTTGTCAATGCCTATTTCTTTCATTGCGTTCTTTGTCTTGGTATTGAGTCATAGGCCTTTCTTATGTCTATGAAGGATAGATGAACTTCTCTATTCTTTGCCAGTTTTTTTCCATTATTTGCTATCATATTTGACTTTCTAAAAAAAAAACCTTTGTTCGCTAGTAAACCATTTTTTTTTGCGTTGTGCCAAGTGGAAATCGAGCTTCTTAATGGTTCAAATTCCGTTCAATAATTCGAATGCCCTGTATATCTGTAAAGACTGAATATAAATCTCAATTGTTACATATTTTTGTAAACCAACTGAAAAATGTTATTTAACGGTGTGCTCAAATGTAGAGTGCGCCATTTAAAAGCATTCTAGTTTGCTTTGTAAACTGTCAGATTTGACAAGTAATAAATATTATGTTATCATATTTGGCTTCCTCACAAAAAACTTAAATGGAGTGAGTTATTTAAAAGTTAAAATTCTGTTCAGTAATTTGAATGCCCTGTATACCGGTAAACACTGAAAATAAATATAAAGTGTTATATATTTTTGTAAACGAACTGAAAAATGCTATTTAATGGTATGCTTACGTGTACATATTAAAGAAATCTTAGTTGGCTCTGTAATCTGTTTGAGAAGCGACAAATTTTTTGTTATCATATTTGGCTTCCTCAGCCAAGCTAAGTTTCTTTTGTATGTAGAATAGGAAAATAGCGAATTAGGCGAGGCACCTAAAAAACGTCACTGTACAATACATCAGTCGGATGAAGACGTGGGTGAATTTATTTCATGCTGAGGTTATTATTCTGATTTTAAAGAGTAAAGATTCCTGAAAATAACTCATTCAAACGCTCTAGTCCAAAGAACCATGAATTCTCTGGAGTTTTAGAAAAGGTACTAAATTAAAAGAAATTTAGGTACACATTGTTGCTCTGTGCGATTTTTTACTTACTACAAAACTCCGGAATGTACAAGTATTCGTTGCTATGATCAAATCGTACATAGAAAGTTATTTTCATTGTTCTATGGGAATTTTTTAGGTTTTAGGTGTATTCGTCGGGCAAAGGTGTGGGTAAATTTATTCCATGCTGTTTGAGGAGGGATGAAAACTTGATGAGTGGACCAAATAAATAACTGTTGAAAAGTCCTGGAATATCTCTTGGTAAATTAGATGAAATGGTAAGTTTTTACAAAGCTCTAGCTGATAAACGGCCAGTATAGATAATGTTATAGGGTTTTAGAACATTTTATGTAAAAATTAGTTGGAACAACCGGATATAAATTTAACAGTTTTATTTAAAGATAGTATATAATGTTGCAAATTCGATATCAAGAATAAAGAACTTGAAAGTTACGTAGATATAGCGGTTTTAAAGGTCATCATACCTCAAGTAGCCAGAACACAGCTCCTAATGTGCAACTAACAGAAGAAGAATCGTAAAATCAGTTCAACCTAAATACTAAATTATGATATGGTATGCATAAACACATGCTCAAATAAGTTTAATGAAATTTTTTTCCCAAGAGTTATAGATTTTATATCTACTACTTTGTAATGAAAGACTAATATTCTCAAATTTCCACTTTATTTAGTTTCACTGAAACTGTATGACGCGTTTCGCTATACTATAGCTTCTTCTGATACAAAATACGCGTTATACAGTTTCAGTGAAACTAAATAAAGTGGAAATTTGACAATATTAGTCTTTCATTACATTCGTTATGAATTTCCATCAAGTAACAGCCACAACAATTCAAAATATCTACTACTTACCAGTTTTTCCAGGTGTACATCGGCAATAAAAACTTCCGACTCGATCTATGCAAGTAGCGCCGTTAAAACACGCCGCTCCTGCGCAGTCGTCGATGTTGACGCTACAGTCCGGCCCTGTCCATCCGTTGACGCAAATACAAGAGTATCCACCGATGCTGTTGGTGCAAGTGGCGCCGTTTTGACAGACTGACGGGCGCAGAGCACATTCATCGACATCCTGAAAAGAAATTTATTTTATACATTTATGTACATACATACACTATATATATCATTAGCTTATTCCATTCATAGTCGGTTGTTAGCTTTCCCAAGTTGTCTCCAATAAGCTCTGTTTGCTTTTTGCATCCAATCGTGTCCTGCTAGTCTTTTTATGTCGTCCGTCTAAGTTGTTTGTGGTCTACCTCTGCATCTTTTATGTTCTCTAGGCGTTTCCATCCTTCGTCCTTGCGATATGCCCCGCCCAATTTCACCTTAATGTACGTTGTGTTATATCTGTCAGATATGAAGATCAATTCATATCTCTATGTTAAGAATACGATCTTGGAGGCTAACATTATGAGATCTGAAACAGTTACTGTTAAGCTGCGTGACTCCCATTAACTTCAAAGTCCCCCTACCCCCCCTTTTTTTTCCACTACTTGGAATATTTTTTGGAAGGTCAATGCTGCTACGGCTTCTAGCGCTCTTTGAACTTCATCTTCGTATGAGCGAACAGCCCTAAGTCATAGCATGCCAAACCTGGCAAATTAAGGTGTCAGGGGATGTCAGTCATGGAATTCTTCGCCAAAAGCTGTTTCGTACAGAATGAACTGCTCATTGTCGTGATGCAAGAGGAAATTCTTTTCAATCTAAAGCTTTGGTCGTTGTCTGATCGATACAGATTTCGTTAAAGATGCTCAGAATTCTCTGCCGACGATAATTTTTTGCGTGGTTGCCTTCGTAGATTGATAGTCGTCTTTCATCGATGTTCGGCCCACCTTAAACCGCGAAAAACCACTCGAGAATTTGCATATGGCTCAGGGCTTTGCCTCCATATGCTTTCCTAATCGTTTCATATATTTCAGTAGCATTTCTTCCGCGTTTAAAACAAAACTTCACACATATACACTGTTCTGTTTCCTACCCATTGTGGAAATCGCAGGAAGACAATTAGACTTTCACGCAAATGTGCATACAGAACGAACTAAACTTACTAGCAAGTTGAAACCGAATGTACCTGCCGCCACCTATCGACGCGAGCCGATACTATTCCGTGTTCTTGCTAGATACCATCAGTCCGAAAACTTTTGGATCGCACCACGTATTATTTTAAAAAAGTTATTCTTCGTGGTCACTAAATACTTTTTTAAATAATATTAATATTATACACAATACATTTTCAGCAGTTGATTTGAGAGTATTTTCTATTTTAAATACTACTCTTATGTCTTTTCGACCATATTAGTATATACAAGACGAACAAAATAAATTCGTGGTAAATTTTTAAATCTCTGAAACAAAATGGTTTTCTGTTTCAGCATTAAATTATGTTTCTTTGGCTCTTACCTGTTCACAGTATCGTCCGGTGTATGTTGAGGGACACTGACAAGTGTAGCTGTTAACGCCATCTATGCAAGTACCGCCATTTTGACATTGATGTCCAGGACAGTCGTCAATGTTTTCTTCACAGTTCGGTCCACGAAAACCTGTAACAACGACGAACTTGTTAATAGTTGCTGAATTATGAGTTGTTTGGCTTACTATTATAATTCTATATTTTATTAAGCCGAATTTGGCAAGAATTCAAAGATTAAAACGGTATCGAACGAAAATTTTATAATTATTTGTCCAAAATTGTCCCGTTTCCTTTCTGTAAATTAATTCATTCTCACAGCTAAACTCAACATTGACTTTTTTTATGCTCAATAGTAAAAACAGCTATCATTTGAATACAAGTTTATTGTCAAGGTATCAGACTAGAACGGGTACCAATACAACAGTACCACTTAAAAAAATTGTTTTCTATGAAACGGTCTATTATAGATTTGTTATGCATTACACCATTACTTGAATGTTAAACTTTACTTGGGCTTTGGGCCTAATGATATGTTAGACTGTTGTTTTAATATGCTTGTAAAATAAAATTACCAACATTCTGCATTTTTTACGTGTCATTAGTTACATTTTTCTTAAATAATCTAGGTTTTTACGATTTGGGAAATTAAACGGCGACCTAATTCATACGATAAACACAAATCTTCATTAGTTACTTTCCTGTAAGTCGCACAGCCAAACTATTATATATATGGGATCATGTCGGTGTCCGTCCGTCCGTCTGTCACGCCTGATTTTCTTCGGAACTATTCGACATAGAAAGTTGAAATTTGGCACAAATATAGGAATTTATGGCTCAATCAGAGCCATGTAGTTTTAAAAGTTAAATTTTGACTTAAGGGTTAGTTGCGGGGGGGTGAAAAAAAACTACCAGGTCATCGAGTGGGGTGTCAAATGAAACCTTGTGAAAATACGATTTTAAATATATATATATATATATATATATATATATATATATATATATATATATATATATATGTATATATATATATATATATATATATATATATATATATATATATATATATATATATATATATATATATATATATATATATATATATATATATATATATACTTTCGAGCATTTTTCTTTGTGTTATTTTAAAAAAATTACCAATAATCGATCTCGAAAAGTACTGATAAAAATTTTTGAAAAAATTCTGTAATATTCTCCATAAAGTGTAGATTGGGCGAAAATTATTACGAGTGCTTGACGTTTAATTATTTATCTGGTATAAAGAAATACTGAAAAATACCGAGAACTAGCAAAAAACCTGTACAAAATGGTGACGGTGAATTATTCTCCGTACATTACGGCACGTCGATAAAATAATTTTATTTTATTTGTTTATAATTAAATATTAAGGTAGTAAATATTTATTTTCCACTTTTATTACTAGATTCTAGATTGAGCTAGATTTATTGATTGGGTATTAGGTAGTTAAGATGCTATAAGTATTACACATTACTGATTAGGAAAAAACGTAAAAATACATATTAAATCTTAAAATATATACATGCCAGGGACCTAATTAACTTAACCTAGCTAAGGATTTTACTTAATTTTAAAAGCAATCACCGTACGGAACAATAACTGCGCAAGTGCAGAAGTCCAACTTGCACTTGATAGGTTTCTTTATATAAAATTAATCATTTTATTATTAGACATAACATGTAGGTTGAAAAGTTTCTGGTCTAGCTACTTAAAAATTCTACTTTATTTATCAACATAGCCTCCTTCAAGAGCAACATAATCAATCCAACATTTCAATCCCTTTCTTGTAGAAGGATTTGTCTTTACCTTCAAAATATACCTCAGTTTCGTCAATAACTTCTTCATTGGAGCTACATCTCTTTCCCGCGAGCATTTTTTTGGGGTCTGCGGATAGATCCTAGTCGCTGAGGAATACGGTGGATGAGAAAGTTTTGCGATCGTAACCATTGTCTTGTGACACGGTGCATTGTCTTGATAAAAGAGCACTTTTGTCTTGTTCATTTGGGGCAGTTTCTTTGCGATTCCTGCCTTCAAACGCACCAATAACTTTATATAATATTCGCTATTGATGGTTTTTCCCTTCTCAGCATAGTCGATAAAAATTATTCCAAGCGCATCCCAAAATACAGAGGCCAAAACCTTCCCAGCCGACTGTTGTGTCTTTGGTCGCTTCGGGCGGCTTTCACCGGCTGCTGTCTACTCAGCTGACTGCCGATTTGATTCCGGTGTGTCGTGGTGGTTCCATTGTCACATATCATATGAAAAAATTATTTTTATTGCGCTTAAACAGGTCCAAACAGCGTTCAGAATCTTCAACACGTTGTCGTTTTTGGTCCTCTGTCAGCAAAGCCAGTATCCATTTCGAAAAGAGCTTTCTCATGCCCAAATGATCATGCAAAATATGACCAACACGTTCTCTTGATATCTTTAGGGTGTCAGCTATTTGACGCAATTTCACTTTAGGGTCATCCAAAACGATTGTGTAAATTTTTTTGATGTTTTCCGGTGTAACCACCTCATTGGAGCGTCCCGAGCGTTCAGCATCATTTGTATCTGTACGACCGCGTTTAAACTCAGCCCAGTAAATGATGAGAGATTTTACAGGGGCAGAGTCCCCGTAACACTTGTCAAGCCATTACTTTGCTTGAACGTTATTTTTTCCCATCAAAAAACAGTGTTTCATCGACACACAAAATTCGATTTTTTCCATTGTTTTAAAAATATCAAAAGTACCATCACTAAAACCACCGTAACTTGTAAACTAATCGTTAAAATGTCATGAAGTTTTGACATGTATCGTTTGAAGGTTGGTACTTCCTAAAAACATATGGTTTTTTTGAAAAGGGCGACATTATATGTCAAACCAAAAACTTTTCAGCTTACGTGTTATATAGGAATAAGGTTATGACGAAGTTACCAGTGGGGGAGTTACATTATGGACGTACTTTGATCCAATTTGAATCGTCAAAACTACTGATCCGGCAATATCAACATTTTGACCCATTTTTTTTAATATTAGAACATAGCTTTTTGTAAAGGCGTGGTCTTTCTTTCTACACCATAACTAAGATCATTATTCTCCATTTAAACAACAGAAATCATTATTTCTATTTTTTTTTCTTCTGGCGTATTGAAATTGTTAACTAGTCCTTCTTATTTACATCACGATTCGACTTTAATATAGTGCGTTTTACTTGGACAATCAGTAGTGAATCGGACTAAATCATAAAATCACGAAAGTAGTATTTTACTCATTGCCTTCTTCTTCAGCTATCAGAACTCTTACACTATCTAGGCAGTATTATAAGAGCATGACCTCAAAATTGACTCAGCAAACGTTTTTGTGAAAACCAAACCTAGGCTGGAGACAATTAAATATATTAACCCGTAACTGGTCGAGTACCAAGTACTGGCGGCCTGTGGCTCCGTGGCGTAGTACTTGCTTGCGGTGCCTGGCTACTACGTATCTGAACCCCCACTAGTACCTGTTATGTTGAGCTGGTTTTTTCGATTTGCTTTTCCAGCAAAAGTAAATTTCTTAATTACACACACTACAAGCCTTCCCCCATATTAGTTCCTTCTTAGAAACACTGATTCCTAAAGCTGCGTGAAGGTCACGGAACCAGCTGATTTATACTTATTTTAATTCTTGCATGACTAACCCCTCTGACAAACAACGTCAGCACAGAACCACCCTGTGCCTTCAAATGAAGGTGCGTCCGAACTGACGGACATACGTTATTGTTTAGACCTAAGTATCTTTGTTAGGTGTAAGAAATATGTAATCAATTGTAATTAATAATAATCCCTTTTTAAATTTGAATTTGCTTGCGGTGCAGAAGGTCTCGGGTTCCAATTCCGGCAGGTCGGTATAGTTTTATTTAAGTATATATGGTCTGGCCACTTACATAGGTAGTGGTTGTTTGCAGAAACGCAATAATGTCCGTTGCAGCACTGCCGCGTTGTCTACAAGGTGTCGTGAAATACAAAAAATGTATGTTTCGGTAGTTAAACAACGTTGACGGGTGTGAAAAAGAGGCGGGAAGATGAACGATAAAAAAAAATAACAGTATGATTTAGTTTTATGGAACATACTATAGTTGAAGTAAAACGTAATGGCGAGTTGAGAAATCCAACCATAATTGATATAATCTACTCTTTATTAGCTTGAAAGGTTTGATTTGCTTTTATTTCGCATATTGTATGCTAATATTCGCGTGCACAAATTCTAGTTTTACCTCTCGTTGAGTGTCATTAACTTTTTAATTTATTTATTGTTTATTTGTATTTAATAAGTTTAAACCTGCAACTTAAAGGACAATTCGGATTGTCAAATGATCGTCAAATTTCTTTGATACAAATAAAATCTTTCTTGAATTCTTCCGATACGAACGTAGGCGACCCTCTTGTTTGTGTTTTTACAGACAAAGGGGAGCTATAGTTCCGAACGGCCAAAATGAGGGGGCTTTACTATGCATGATACTACAGGTGCTTTGCTATCGCCTTCCTTCCTCCCCCAAATATAATCAAATCATTGCCAGAAAATGAGCCATCAAAGGCCGGTCAAATTTATGATCCCTATAGGATCTGTTAAATTAATTTGAACATCTAAGGGTACCTTAATGCTTATCTTTTAGATTTTGTGGCCGTTCACAACCTAGATTAAAGCTTCTTAATACAAACTTAACATTAGGGTCGATTATTCTAAAAATTTCCGTACCGAGAGAAATTAAAAAAATAGTTTTTCGTGATCCAGAAACGTAAAATCTCGGAGAGTGATTTTTTCGCGGGTACTACATGGGATAAAAAGTCCGGAGACTTTCCGAGAGATGGCATCACAAACAAGAAACCCATATGATTTTCAGTTCGTGTCAACAACAAGATTTGTGCAAAATATTTATGACATTTTGTCGTGTCATCTACAAGATTTGTGCAAAACAACGGAACAAAACGAATTCGTATATTGCTTTTTGATGGGAAAATTACGAGAACCCAAGCATGGCTCGAGAAGTGTTAGGGAATATCTGCTTCGTCGAAACCAACTATATGTCGATAGTTTAGTGAAGTTAAATGCGGTCGTACAAGCACCGATGATGTACCACGTTCCGGACGTCCAAATGAGAGAGTCATTCCGAAAAACACAAAAAAACCATATTGTTCTGTGAAGATACGAGTATCAACAGAACGCGTGAGGAATATTCTGCATGAAGTTTTGCAGATGAAAGAGCTATGTACCCGCTGGGTGCCGCGCACTTTCACGATTGTTCAAAAACAGCAACGTGTCGAAGATTCAGAACGCTGTTTGGCACTGTTTTGGCCATAATTCCAAGGAGTTTTTGCATCGATTTGTAACAACGGATGAAACATGGATCCACCACTACATGCCTGAGTCTAATAGGCACTTCGCGGAGTGGCGAGAAGCCCATGAAAGCCGATCGAAGCGTCCAAAAACACAAACATCAGCTGAAAATGTTTTAGCAAGTATGTTCTGGGATGCGCATGGAATAATACTGATCGACTATCTTGAAAAGGAGCGAACAATCACCTGAGACTAGTACGTTAGTTTTGAATGGTGAAATCAAGAAAAAAAGCTGCATTTAGCGAAAAAAAGTGCTGTTTCATCAAGCTCACAACTGTATAAAATTGATGATGAAATTGGTTCAATTGGGCTATGAATTGCTTCCTGACCCGCCATATTCACCAGATATGAACCCCTTATTATTACCTCTTTCCAAATTTGAAAAGGTGGCTCCAGAGAAAGAGACTGGGCTCAGATGAAAAAGTCTAATAGAAAACAGGTTTATTTTAGAGGGCTCGACAAATCGTATTGTATTAAAGGTATCCAAATGTTGGAAGATCGCTGAAATAAGTATATCGCTCTTGAAGGAAACTATGTTTTTTCTTCAAAAGTCTCGGGATGTTTCACCCCATGTAGTACACTACTTCTCTTAGCAAGATAAGCAAACACTCCCAAGTTTAGTCTAGACCAGTGGTTCCCAACCTTTTTTAATCGCGACCCTTTTTAGATTTTTTAAAAATATTCGCGACTCTTCTTTCCCATCCGCCATATTGGGTCAATAATAAAGAGTTTAAAACAATATGTTTTAGGACTTGCCCCAGTCCGATTTCGTCAGGCATAAGGAGAGGTGCGTGCGCCAGCCGTCCACAGATTACGTCGCATATCTCGTGTGTTGCCAAGCTTAAAAAAATTATTAACATTTTAACACCTACCTTTAAATTTTAAAATTTAATTTTGGTTTTTAAAATTAATTACCGGAGACCATCCAAAAAAGCCAAGGCGACCCACAAGGGAGTCGGTTGGGAACCAACGGTCTAGGCGTACGTTCAGTTTCAAAAAGCATCGAAAATTTTAGGAACATCTTGCCTTTTTGTAAGATTATAAATATAATTTAATTTACCACATAAGAAACTTTTTTTGTGAGTATGTATATCCTATGTCATCACTTCAAAGGCATTAAATATACAAGACAAAGAAACCCGAAAATGCCACTTAGTCTAGACGTACTTTTAAATACGGTACCAGCCCCGTAAATAGAGAAATGAAGATAGCCTGTATTATTATACAAATAAATGTGGGTGAAATACCATAACCACTTATTCAGTATTTAATATATGCTAACATGGATATAATGGTTTTTTAAATGTGGTTTTTCGATTATTTTTTTATTCAAAGTCAAAAAGCGAAGTCAGCATGTGCCGCTTTGTTGTTCTTCGTTTATCCTATAAATGTCTGGTTTATACCAATTGAAATAACACAAACACGAACAATTTTCTCTTTTTTTTATCATTTGCATATCTTGACTCTATTGGACAGGTTAGTTTAAATTAATTTTTCAACTTTTAAAATACAAAAAAAAATAGCTTTCTTGTATTTATGGCGTTAAGAACTGGTTCTGGTCATTTTTGGAGTATAAGAAGCTGTTTATCTTATCGGTTGCGTCCAAGCTTAAATCCGCAATGTGCCTTAATGACGACCAGAATATTTAAGTAAAATAGGATTTGCTTAATGGAAGTTACTGGTTAACTAAAAAAAATTAAGTAGTTAAATTAAGACTGCGTTAAACAATTAAGTGTACAGGGTGGTCCAAACTGGACACTTTTAAAGGTAAACCCCTTTATCTCGTTCTTGTGGTATGTCTGAAAAGTTCTGTTGCATTTGTTGGATTCTGTTCAGAGAAGAGCTGTTCGTCTGATTGGAGACCCAGAACTGATCGGCGGCCTTGATTCGCTGGAACATCGAAGAACGGTTGGGACTTGAGCTTATTCTACAAGTATTTTCATGGAAAGTGTTCGGAGGATGTGGCCCGTTTAATTCCTCCCAAAGTGGTGCATGTTAGAAATACACGTCACGTTGATACTTCACATCCGTATGAGGTTCAGCTTGTTACTCCTCGTACAACGCTTTTCAAGCAGTCTTTTATATGGAGAACATCATCCCTTTGGAATAATTTGTCCAGGACTGTATTTCCCACCGAGTACAATTTACAGCGATTCAAGAACAACGTAAATCACTTTTTCCGCACACGTGTCGCTCCTGTAGCGCTTTAGGGACCTCCCTGCAGCACGTGTGCTAGACCCATAAAAAAAAGGAGATAGACGAAAACTGATGTCGGTGTCTGAGGCTCAATTTTTATGATAAACTCAATGGTGAAAACCGCATATCGATATCTAGTACCGTTTCAGATATACGGGGAGTTTTTCAAAAATCTGCATTTTGGAAAAATGTTCGTAATTCTTTTCCTATTGAAAATTTTTGATTTCTATAAAAACATTCTCAAAGCACTTTTTCACGTGGATTTTAACAGTGTAGTTACATTTTTTTACAACTAATATTTTAATAGTTATTAACGCAAAAATACATTTTTTAAATGGGTTACCCTGTATATTTTTCCTTATCCGAATAGAGCTTTAAATTACCATTTAGCACACTTTATATTTTGCTTAAATCTACTTCAAAATATAAAGGTTTTCAGTGTTATAAATGCACATTTTGTGAAGTAGGCTTTGGACGGAGCGGCAATATCAATTGTTTACCGATAGCAGTCAAATCGTAAAGAAAATATCCCAGAAGTAACTCTAAGAGTCATAACTACAATGAAATGTACTAAAAGCATTAGTACTTTAAACTATGTAAAAAATAAAACAAAGCAACAATAAAACAATTTATTCCGAGTAGAGTAAACTAAAACAAAACAATTTTCTATAAGAGATGTCCGAAATGTCGACCAGTTTCATTTACACATAGGCGGCACCTTTTATGGACACTTCTCACTGAGTAGTAGCATAAATTTAAATGTAACTTGACTTATCAATTACTTAAAAACTGTGTCCTGTTTTCATATAACGCCATCTATTATGTAGTATATTTAGTAGGTAGTCGAGAACGTGGCACCAACTATTATTGTGGGCTTTAAACCATCACTTATATTGGAACAATGGGAGTAAATAGAAGTGTGGGTTTTATGCACGAATATTTCTTTGGTAGCGGAGGTGATTTGAGTTTCAGATCAATATCAGTTCGTTATTTTATGCATAAACCCATTTCTTTATTATTTAAAATATTAAAGCTATAAGAAATAAGTTTCTTTTAGTTCCTGGAAACAAGTATCATTATTTTTGTTCCAACCCAACCTAGAATTTTGATTATATACGTTACTTTGCTAACAACAACAGAAGTAAAAAAAGCAAAACTATAATAATAACCAGAATTCACCTTTTCTCATGATTATTCATAATATACTTGAAATGCATATTAAACAACGAGAATACCGTTGCTCTAAACATAGCCTTGCTATAAAATATCGTTTATTATAACAAAAATTAACATGTATAAGGTTAGAACATAAACTGGTAACCGCTCTAAATGACAGTATTGATGTGCCAAGTGCAAGTCATAAACCAGATAGTGACGTGATCCATTTGGAATTAGGTGACTGATAAATTTCTATTATTTTACTTCTTAATTGGTTGATGTTGATTACGATAATATAGTCGAACTTCAATATCTCGAACTTTAATAACTCGAATTTTAGATAATTCGAACAATATTGGGTGGCAACAGCGTTAAGACTAAAATTTCAACGTTGATAACGCAAACCTCTATAACTCGAATTTCTTGATAACTCTAACAAAATAATAAGTCGGTGAAGTCCTTATCGTTACGTCGCATTTTTCGGTAAAATCTTTATCGTTTCGGCGGCGCTAGCCAGCTTTTTGTTAGAGAAATTAACAGATATTCTTATTTCTTAGGTATTAAGCTGTGCTTAGGTCGTGTCGTGTACGGTCGTGGCATTTTTAAAAATATGGCTGCAAAACGTGTTTTAAAAACTTTGTCAATTGAAGATAAATTTAAACTGATACAAGTGGACAGTGATTCAAGAAAAAAAGACTTTTTTATTATGGTATCCTTCCAAATAATTTATCTTCAAAGCATTAGAAAGTGGTGCTACTTGTGGAACCAGTAAAAGAATGAAAAACCAACTTTTGAAAATGTAGATAAAGTAACTTTATAGTGGTTCAAAAAGGCCAGGAATCAAAACTTAGCTGTATCTGAGGGGTTAATAAAAGAAAAGGCTTCAGAATTTTCTAAGGTATTAGGAGAAGAAAATTTCAAAGCAAGTACTGGCTGGTTAGATAAATAATTAGAAACGAAGGTATGTTATAAATTTTTTTTATTAAATTTTAAATTTTATTAATTTATTATAGATACGGCATATCTCAGAAAAAGGCTCGTGGAGAAAGTAATGATGTGAGTAACCAGGATTGCGATAAATGGAAACGCGACGTTATACCTCGTCTGTTAGAGACTTGTCAAGAGCGGGACATATTTAACGCGGATGAAACTGGACTATTTTTCAAATGCCTTCCCGACAAAATATTAACATTTAAAAGCGAAAAGTGCCATGGGGGATATATAGTAAGGTAAAAGTAACGCTATTAGTTGCTACAAATATGGATGGATCAAAAAAAAACTAAAAATACTGTTGATATTCAAAAGTATCATCTCTATTGTTTTCGAGGAGTTAAATGGTTGCTTCTCGATTATAAACCGAATTCGAGGGCATGGATGACCGGAGCAATTTTTGAGGAGTGGCTGCTAAAATTGGATAAACGCTTTAAATCTACTAGACGAAAGATGCTTCTATGCATAAATAATTGTCCGGCACACCCCAAAGATTCTCAGCAAAAATTACAGTTCATCAAACTTGCATTTTTTTCTCCAAATATGACACCCAAACTGCAATCACTTGATCAAGGTGTCATATATAACTTAAAAAGTCACTATCGTCGCAGGATTTTAAAGAAAAGTATTGAGCACCTAGAAGAAAATAAAAGAAATAACATCACCTTAATGTGCTGTGTTGACGAAATAGTAAAAGCGTGGAATATCGACGTTAAGTCTGAGACTATTATTAACTGTTTTAAAAAAGCTGAACTTGGCCAATATCTTGTATGGGAAGATGAGGATGAAATCCCATTGCTTTCCTAAAAGAAGTTTTTTTTTTTTTTTATTGGTCTAGCACACGTGCTGCAGGGAAGTCCCTAAAGCGCTCCAGGAGCGGCACGAGTGCGGAAAAAGCGATTCACGTTGTTCTTGAATCGCTGTAAATTGTACTCGGTGGGAAACACAGCGCTGGGCAAATTATTCCAAAGGGATGACGTTCTCCATATAAAAGATTGCTTGAAAAGCGTCGTACGCGGAGTAACAAGCTGAACCTCATACGGATGCGAAGCACCAGCGCGACGTGTATTTCTAACATGCACCGCTTTGGGAAGAATTAAGCGGGCTACATCCTTCGAACACTTTCCATGAAAATACTTGTAGAACAGACTCAAGTCGCCAACCGTTCTTCGATGTTCCAGCGAATCAAGGCCGCCGGTCAATTCCGGGTCCCCAATCAGACGGACCGCTCTTCTCTGAACAGAATCCAACAAATGCAGTGTACGTTTGGGAGCGGAGCCCCAAACGTGGGAGCAGTATTCCATAGTTGGTCGAATTTGGGCTTTGTAAAGAATTAACAGTTGCTGTGGGGTGTAAATCTTTCTGGTTCTAAATAATATTCCCAATTTTTGAGAAGCTCTCCTTGCTATGCCTGCAACATGTTCATGCCAAGACATATTTGCTCCCAAACTAACGCCCAACAAATTGAGCGACGATGCTAGGGGAATGGAGTGCCCCGACATAGCTATGTCGGGTTCAGCAACGTTAACTTTTTTAGAAAAAAACTGCCGCTTGGGTTTTTGTAGCGTTAAATTCCACTTGGTTACTGTCACCCCAAGATAGAATTTCTTCCAGGTCTTTGTTAAGTTGAACGACCTCCTGCTGTCTGCGGATATTCGCCTGAGCAGCCGATGTCCGAGCGTTCAAGGTGAATGAAGAGACAAGCGTACTGTCATCTGCAAAGCTATAGATTGGATTCCCGGTCTTTTCCAGCAGATCGTTAATGTAAATGAGAAAGAGAGTAGGAGATGATGAAATGATACTACTGAAAATCGAAAACTTCTTTAAAGCGAATATGACACATGAATTAAATTGCAGAATATAGGAGAAATTTGCAATATTGATGAGTATATGCACATAAATGATGATCTAGTTACTTTTGGAGTTCCCCACAAATGAAGATATTATTGAGTCCTACGTTTCAAAACCTTATACCTTCATTACATAGGAAGATAATAGTGATAGTAATGAAAGATCATCGACGGAGAGTCCTTCTCTGCAACCTTCTAATGGTTTAGTAGCAAATTCCTTACTCGTTTTGCCCCTATATTTACAAACAAACGCAAATACCACCGATTTTGTTTATAAAAGTTTAATTACTATAGACAGCTTTTTCGAAAGTCAATAGAAGAATCAATCGATTCAATCTCAAATAACTAATTATTTTAAACCGAAATAATGCATTCAAAAATAATAAAGTATCACATACTGTTTTTTACCTTAATCGATATCTCGAAGTTTTTTTGTGGCAAGTTAGGGTTCAAGTTATCGAAGTTCGACTGTAATAATAAAAAAAACCGGTCAAGTGCAAGTTGAACTTGCACAATTAGTGTTCCGTACGTTTATTGTTTTTAAAATAAAAATTTTTGTTAGGATGGTATAAAATGATCAGTGACTTCACAAAATACACCCCAAATGGGTTTTCAACAAAGTTTGTTTCCAATCTTTACTGAAAACTGTTTTTTTTTTTTTATTTTATACACCAATAAAATTATTAAAGGTAATGCACTCGTGATAATTTTCGTTCAATCTATACCCCGTGGAGAATATTCTAGAATTTTTTCAAAATTTTTTGATCAGTACTTTTCGAGATAAGGTAGGGGTCAGCGATTTTTTAAAAGTAATACGAAGAAAAGTGTGTGCAAGTATTACATTATATATATATATATATATATATATATATATATATATATATATATATATATATATATATATATATATATATACATATATATGTGTTTTCACAAGCTTTCATTTGACACCACACCCGATGACCTAGTAAAAAAAAATTTTTTTCACTTCGGATTTCACCCCTCAAAACGAACCCCTTAAGTCAAAATTTATGTTACGGTGGTATAAAATGATCAATAATTTCACAAAACACACCCCAAATGAGTTTTCAACAAAGTTTGTTTCCAATCTTTACTGAAATCGGATGACCTTGAAATTTTTGTTTTTTTTTTTTTATATACCATATAAATTATTAAAGATAATGCACTCGTGATAATTTTCGTTCAATCTACACCCCGTGGAGAATATTCCAGAATTTTTTCGAAATTTTTTGATAAGTACTTTTCGAGATAAGGCCCGGGACAGCGATTTTTCGCGAATTTTTAAAAATAATATAAAGAAAAGTGCGCGCAAGTATAATATTATATATATATTTTTTACTCGTGTTTTCACAAGCTTTCATTTGACACCACACTCGATGACCTAGTAAAAAAAAATTTTTTTCACTTCCGACTTCACCCCCCAAAACTAACCCCTTAAGTCAAAATTTAATTCTCAAAACTACATGGCTCTGATGAGGCCATCAATTCCTATATTGTTACCAAATTTCACCTTTCTATGTCAAATAGTTTCGGAGAAAATCGGGTGTGACAGACAGACAGACAGACAGACAGACAGACAGACAGACACCGAAGTGATCTTATAAGTGTTCCGTACGGAACACTAAAAAGAACTGTATTTGCGCCAATAGCAATAATAAGTAATGCAGGAACGTGTGAAATTTTGTAAACGATTCCCCAAGGTCTTTCTAGGCATTTTCGATGTTGACTCGTTGCAGATAAATGAATTACTGGTAAAAATGAAATAACCACTGAATAATATTATAAGAAGTCGAAGGGGACAGAACAAAAAAATGAATTAAAATATGTAGGGGTCATCTACCAGTAAATTTATTAATCGATATACTGTAAACTAATGTAATAAATTTTAAAATTATAATAAGCAATAATTAAATATTTTATTAATAAGCCATATTGCGGACACATAAGATAACAATATTGTCTATAATTTACAATTCGAAATTAATAAATCTAAAATTATCTATAAATTATACGACTTCCACTTGCTTTGAGCATAAATTTAAATAATAAATTTCCATTTAAGATACTCTATTTCAATATGGAATTTGATATTGAAGAAGCGGTGGTAATTAATTTAAAGATAAAGGTTTTGATAAACAAGTATTAAAAGATTCTAAAAACAAATGATATCCCCACCCTTTCTAAAATATATATTCGAAAGACATTAGAAGATTGGAAAAAGAAATGTTATTGAATGGTTATAGAAATATGTAGGAACAACATGTTTATATACCCTGCAGTTTTTCCGACGACCAAGTTATTATTGTCAATGACAAAGAAGATCTAGAATATGTGGTTCGGAAACTGCTGGAAGAATTCTAAATGGGGTAAAAGGGGTCTAGATTTAAACGTACAAAAAACAAGTACTTACAATTGAATCAAAATTATCCGCTATACAGCTAGAAAACAACGAGGAAATTGAATCATGTGAAGGATACACCTACCTGGAAACTATTTTGGATAGAAGTGAAACATATGAGAGAGAAATCAAGTCGAAAGTAACACAGGTCAGAAAGATAATCAGCTGTATAAATGGAATACTATGGAGTGGGGAAATTGGAAAACAGAGAAAGTTAAACATGTACAGCATATTGGTAAAAAAGAAGCCTTATATACGGAGCTGAAACTTGGCGTATCACTGAAAAAAAAAAGAAAGTTAGAAGCAATAGAGATGGACGCTATGGGACGATCATTAAAGATAACTCGTAGAGACAGAGTGCGAAATGCAGAAGTACGTATAAGATTGGATATACACGGTAGATTACACAATGACATCGAAAGACGCCAATTGATATGGTGTGGCCATGTACAAAGAATGAGAGAAGAAAGACTGTTTCTTGTTTATGATATAACGAATTCCTGTGTCTTGTAATTGACAAACTAGTGTTTTCTGTCACTCTTGCACCTACAGCGGCTATGTCTTTAACCTTTAACCGAGCTGAACGATCACGATCAGTCGAGGTCTTCACATTTATTCGAGACGAGTACGAGTACGAACTCTACGAACCGTCTCTGGGAAATCTTTGCCGTTTTTTTTTAGTAAATTTTCACTCTTTCAGTGCGTTGTTAAGAGTATAAAGATCTATTTTCTTTCACCGTATAATTTTTACTTGACAGCTGTTAATAGAATGGCGGCTGTTTTATTGACAGATGAAAAATGGCGCCTGTTTAAAAACGAAAGTTCTTAGTGGAAAACCCCGTGTACACTTTTATTTAAATAGGAGGTGCTACAGAGCGCGCAGCTTTGGATGGTTTCTAGTCGAGTGCCCTCTGACGCATATTATCACGATGTTTTAATGCAAAGCGAACGTCACTGTCATAGAGAGTGTCCATATGTATGGTTAATTAGACTAATCAGAATAAGAGAAAAAGTTCCTGACATGTGTATATCTTCAGATCCAATATATATTTTCACGTTTTTTTTCTTAGTCAATAATGTATAATAGTTATAGCATCTTAGTTACCTAATAGCCAATCTAGCTCAATCTAGAATCTAGTAATAAAAGTATAAAACAAATATTTACTACCTAAATAATTGTTTAAATATAAACAAATAAAATAAAATTATTTTATCTCTAGAGGCGCAACGCGCGGTACTGAAAATATATTTATATTCATCATGCTGTTCAGAAACATCCTCGATATTTTCGAGGCACATAGTTTTTTTTTTATATCAAATAAATTATCAAATCTAATGCACTCATGATAATTGTCGCTCAATCTACACTTTATAAAGGATATTCCAGAATTTCTCAAAATATTTTGATCAGTACTTTTCGAAATAGGGCGAGGGGGCAGGGATTTTTTAAAAATAATTCAAAGAAAAGTGTGCACAAGTATAATATCATATATACTTTTGAACTCGTGTTTTCATAAGCTTTCGTTTTACACTCCACTTCATAACCTGGTAAAAAAAAAATCACTTTCATATACCAGATAAAGTATCAAACGTATGCACTCATGACAATTTTTACTCAATCTACACTTTATGAAGAATATTCCAGAATTTTTTCAAAATTTTTGGAACAGTGCTTTTCGAGACAGAGATTTTTTAATATAATACAAAGACAGACACTCTCCGAACAATTTGACGTATCAAAAGGCCTCAAACAAGGATGCAGCTTGTCTCCAACCCTTTTTAAAATATATCTAGCACATGTACTGAGAAACTGGCGAAGAAAGTGTTCAAAAATGGGAATGCCTATCAATGACAATCTTACACTATACACATTACACTTCGCAGACGACCAGATAGTAATAGCTCAGGACAAGGAATACATGACCCAAAAGTTAATCGAAGAATATGGAAAATGGGGACTTGAGATAAACAAAACCAAAACGAAATACATGGCGTGGGAAGAGAGCCGGAAAAGTTGGAAGTTGAAAATAACATCAGAATTGAAGGCTGTGAGGAATATACGTATTTAGGGGTAGAAATAACAAGTGAAGGAAGATATGAGAAAGAAATTGAAGACAGAATCAGCAAAGGAAGGAAAGTAATAGGAGCATTAAACTCTGTGCTTTGGTCTAAGGCTATACTGGATAACATGAAAAGGATACTATATAACACTATCCTTAAAAGCATAATGCTATACGGTTCAGAGGTGTGGCAACTGAGTGAAAGGCAAAAAAAGAAACTCTTGTCAACAGAAATGGACTTCTGGCGAATCTCTCGCTTAGACAAAATTAGAAACGGGAGAATAAGAGACAAGATGACAGCAAATAAGACCATCATTCAGGAAATTCAAGAAAAACAACTACGATGGTATGGCCACGCACAACGTATGGTCGACGAGAGAATACCGAAGCAAGTAATGCATTGGACACCTGGGGACCGACGAAAACGAGGCCGACCTAAGTGTACCTGGAACCAAGGAATAGAGAGGGCCATGTCTGAAAGAAACCTGCAGTCAGGAGACTGGAACGATAGACGAGAATGGCAACTGGGAACCGTAGGGCGTCACAGCATTACATCATATATATTTTTGAACTCGTGTTTTCACAAGCTTTCATTTGACACTCCACTCGATGACCTGGTAAAAACATTTTTGTTTCACTTCTAATTTCACCCCCCAAAACTAACCCCCTAAGTCAAAATTTAACTTTCAAAACTACACGACTCTAACTGGGCCATCAATTCCTATATTTGTGTCAAATTTCAACTTTATACGTCAAATAGTTCCGGAGAAAATCGGGTGTCACAGATGGACACCAAAGTGATCTCATAAGTGTTCCGTACGGGACACTAAAAAGGGGACCACCGTAACGATTATAAAATTATATTGATGACTTCTGATAAAAAGAATCATTATGGACCTTAAACTACTTGGAATCATTCTGTAGATATAAAATAATAAGCTATTTTCTATCTCGTAGTTTAGATTTATTTCGTAATGATAGATACACCAATCGTAATATTGATTGGTAATATTTAGAAATCGAGTTCAAATAAATGCTTCGTTGTAAATTGTAAATAATTGACTGAAAAACCTTGAGTGAAACAGTTTAACCCTTTTAACACTCGAAATACTAGGTATTTCAAACGTTGCAACCCAGTTAAAAACTTATTTTTACGTTTTCATATAATATTTTTATAAAGGTTGCTCAAGCAGGCAAAAATGAATTGTTTTTTGTGAAGTTGAACAATTTTTATGGCTTTTTTCTGCTATAGTTTTAAGTAAGTACAAGGCTCGTTTTTTTTAAGTAAGTACCGTTTTGATATATCGCCTCTGCAGCGTTTTGGTAAGGAAACCTTCCCTGGAAATTTTTGGAGTTTATCCTCGTTGATGTTTAAATTATCGGGTGATCCGATATATTATGAACTTGAATCCACAGCCCTTGATTTTCTGTCATCTCCAGTGTTGGATCTGGCAATCTGAAATATTGCCCAAGACTGGTAATTTGCTGCTTTTTTTCGTTATAATGCCGTGAGTGATGTGGGTCTCGGACAAATTTTCAGACACCCCGTCCGCCTTCTGTATGTTCAATTTTTATTATTATTTTGGTTATTCTTGCATAAATAAATCAGTTCTACAATTTTCATAAAAATTATCGTTCATATTCAACAGACATTACACAGTAACACTAAATTATTAAAAAATATTTAAGATAAGCGGAACCATGCTGTGCCGATATAGATTCCACAATAATGACAAATATTTAAATGAAAATACGAGGCGTATTCAAAAAGTAAGGGCCGTTTGCTTATATTTAAATATCGGCGGGTCTGAACAAAGTTGTACACGTGCAACGACATCTACTGATTGTTTCCGAAGCCACTGAAGTTACTGTTTTGATTCAGTAGTCGTTTGCCTGTTGGTGAATGCAGACAACAAGTCCGTGAAAATCGTTGCTCCCACCAGTTGCAAAGTGCGTACTGTGATTCAGTTTTTATGCGCAAAAGGATTACACAGGTCTGCAACCAAAAAACTGCACAGGATTTTTATACTGTTTTTAATAGATTTTTACTCACTAAAACTGGGAAAAATACTCGAAAAATTCCATCTCGTCAGCTTTTCTTGCAAAACTCGTGTTTGTAGTTTCATTTAGATCAGAGCTCGGCAAGACGTTGCCGTTCAAGATCTTGGTTGTATAAGCCACACTCAGTTTACATTTTGCCTTCAAACGTGACTGTGCTCATGTTTTTAGTTATATATTATGGCTCCAAGAGGTTGTGTTATTACTCCTGACAACTTTTGTTTTATTTGTGGTTAATATACAGTTAAAAGTCAACAAAGAAACAGAAGTGATTTCGTGAAGAAAGTGTATTTTGCTTACTTCAACTTGAAACTTGGGGATCAAGACAAAGCCTGGGCTCCTCATAAGGTGTGCAGAAGGTGCGAGGAAGACCTTCGTTTGTGGTTTAAGGGTAAAAAACACTCATTTCGTTTTGGCATTCCTATGATGTGGCGTGAACAGCAAAACCACACTACCGACTGCTATTTCTGTTCGGTAGGTGTGAAAGGTTTCAATACAAAAAATAAAAAGAAAATATCTTACCCAAACCTTAATTCAGCTATTTGTCCAGTGCCTCATAGCTCTGAACCACCAGTTCCACACCCACCTTCCAGTTTTGATGATATCCCGAGTGATTTTGAGGACGAAAACACATTACCTCCCCAGGACGAATCTAGTTCAGATTTTTTTGCTAATGAGGGACCCCAACTATTTTCTCAGAGCGAGCTTAATGACCTGGTTAAAGATTTAGGCCTTTCTAAAGATACTGCCGAATTGCTGGGGTCAAGACTAAAAAATAAAAACCTGCTGTCATCCGAAACCTCATTTTCGTGGTACAGGCACCGAGAGAGGATTTACTAAATTTTTCTCCAAAGAGGGAAATCTCGTTTTTTGTAGTGATATTCAAGGGCTAATGAAGGGTTTTGAAATAGAATATGTTTCATCTGAGTGGCGCCTATTCCTTGATTCGTCAAAAACAAGCCTCAAAGCAGTCTTGCTGCATAATGGCAATAAATTTGCATCACTTCCTGTAGGACACTCGGCAAATTTGGAGGAAAACTATAACGATTTGACAATGATTCTTGAGAAAATAAAATATCAAGAACATCGCTGGATGTCTGTGGAGACTTCAAAATATTAACCATGATGTTGGGCCAGCAGGTAGGTTATACAAAATATCCCTGCTTCCTTTGCTTGTGGGACGATCGAGCCAGAGATTTTCATTGGACAAAAACTGACTGGCCACTTCGAGACGCCATAACCCCCGGCGAAAATAACGTCATTAATACGACCTTGGATCATCCTGAAAAGGTTTTATTACCACCTCTTCATATTAAATTGGGGCTTATGAAGCAGTTTGTTAAATCACTGCCAAAAGATGGGAAATGTTTCAGATATATGTTTTCCAAGTTCTTAAAACTGTCTGAAGCCAAGTTGAAAGAGGAAGTTTTTACTGGCCCCGACATACGAAAACTATTATCCGATCCCCTCTTTTCAGAAACAATGGGAGAAAAAGAAAAAGAAGCGTGGGACTTTTTCAAAGACGTAGTGCACAAGTTTTTGGGTAATACTAAAGACTCTCACTACAAAACCATTATACAACGCATGTTGGCTCCGTATAAAGCTCAAGGATGCAAGATGAGCTTAAAAGTTTATTTCTTACACTCCCATGTCGACTACTTTCTCAAAAACTTGGGAGCCTTCAGTGAAGAGCAGGGTGAAAGATTTCACCAGGTTGTCCGTGATATCGAGAGACGCTACCAAGGAACATGGGGCGTCAATTGCTAACTGACTACTGGTGGATGCTCAAGCGGGAAACAGAAAATGGAAAGCGGAAGCGTATTCGGAGAAGTATCAAACGGAAGAACAAAAGGTTTTATAGGCACAAAGAATGAACACGGAATGTTAAGTACATTTCGTGAAGAAATTGATTGTTTAATTATAAGAAATATTGTTTAGTTCATTGTAATAAAATGGTGGTTTTTTCATTTGTGTTATGCTTTTTTTATGCCAACACCTTGTATTTTGCAAAAAACTGCACGTGATGGAGAGAAATGGAGATCATTTTTGGATTCAGCAAACTAGAAAACATAATATTTACCAAAAACATCCTATGCAGCTGAAAAAAAAAAAATTTTTTGCAGACCTGTGTTATAAGCTGCTCAAATTTATCGGGAGTTGTGTTGTGCCTAGTTTATGGACCTACAGGAATGAGTGAAGGAACAATGGTGTCGAGATCTCAAAAATGGCCGTACAAATGTGCATGATGAAGAGCGGAGTGGCAAGCCCAGTATCCAGACCGATGAAATCGTTCAACAAGAGGACCAAAAACTGCGATCTGATCAACGATTGCACTTGAAACAGTGGCTTGGTGGATAGCGGTTTAAAGACGACGAGGAACTCAAGACCGCCGTTGTCAACTGGTTCAATTCCCCGGCGGAGAATTTCTATGCAGAGGGATTAAAGAAGTTGGTGCAGTCCTACGAACAGTGCTTAGAAGTGAACGGCGATTACGTGGGAAACTAAAACCGTCAATAAAAACTTTTTTTGTGACCAAACGGCCCTTACTCTTCTAATATGCCTCGTACGTTTAAGATAGACTAGAACACGCACTTCTTTCAGAAATCTGAGATGATTTGCTGCAAATATTGATTGACGCCGTTGGAAACAAATTAAGTAAATATCAAAAACATGTAAAAAACCGGTCACTCGGGACTTAGCAATTGAAATATATGACCATTAGTCCAGGCAATATAGCTGAAAAAAGAGCCTATCTGCCGATTTTGAGATAATAAGCTATAAATTGGTGTATACCTTCGTTTTGGCATTGTTTATGTGTAGTCAAAAGTCACCGATGATAGCTTGTTCGGTTCATCAAAAAAAAACGAAGGTCAAAGGTCACAAAAATTGTTTTTTTCAACAATATCTCGTTTTTTATGCTCTAAATCACTTTGGGACCTATTATAAAAGTTGTAGAGCATAAAATTCTCTACAAGATTGGTCTAAGGTATTTTTTTCTAAGTCTAACCGTTTTTGAAATAGAGCGCGGAGAGTAGGAAGTATTTGGTCGTATGCATGATAACGCTACGTTAGCTGCATAATGCAATACGTTGTGCAGTTTATACGTTAATAATTTACTAAAAATGTTCTTCTTCCGGAGTTTTTTTTTATTTTCATACCACTTTTGTGATAATAGATCAGCTTGCGTGTCGCGAAAACTTATAATAGTGAATGATCTATTCTTCACCGTGATTACTATATTACTTAAATATTTCTGTCTTAAATTGGAAATAATAGTAGCATCATCGGGCAGAATACTGCGTAGGGACATCTCGAAGCTCTTTCAATGTAAATTGTGAATCTTCGTTATTTTCAATAAAAGAAAAAATTTCTTGCATTGCTACTTCGATTTCATCTTTTCGGCTCGGCTCTTCATGTTTAGACGGCTTTGAATGAAAGAATTTAGTCATGCAAATAGTGTGATATTTTGCTCCGGCAGCAATCAAGTCAAATTCACTAATTACGCGACTTTTCACTAATTCTCCAAAAGAATCACCTCGTTCAACTGCTCTTTTAATTATATTGTCTTTCATATTTATAGTTTGTACCTTACTAATGACGCGCTTATACTTTTGATGTTTACGTTTTTCTTCTCCTTCATCAGCTGTTTGGCCACAAATCAAGCACAATTTTGCGAAGTCAAAAGGCTCAGTTCTTAGTCTACGAGGTGAACTTGATGTCGAAGGTTCATCATCTTCCAGGCGTCGCTTATATGCAATTATACTATGTTCACTGGTGTACTGTTTCCTGCAGTTAATATGCACTTTTACAGAACTTAAAGTGTTCAAATAGTCAATTTTACCGTCATTTCTTTGAATACTTGCATTTTTTAAAAGTTGTAAGCCACGCGAAACATTCACAGTTTTGTCATCTGATAGTAACTTTTCACATATAAAACACAATTCAGCCATTTTACCCGAAATCGTATGTCTGTATTTGCCAAAATTCAGTTTTACACTGAAGAGAAGTCTAGTGAAACTAAATAAAAGGAGAAGCCTTGAGAACGGTACAAGTCTTATGTAACATCTGTCCCAACTCACTATATGAAAACATAAAAGACCGTTGGTAGAGGCCCCCCTCTGTCAAGCGTGGCCCTCTACGTCTATAACACGTGAACTATTACACAGGTAGTCGACGACACACATTCGCGCACACATTGATCGTAAAGATGTATAGAGAGAATATATGAGAATATACGTGAATTTGAAGAAACTCTAGCTCTTCGAAGCTTCACGCACTAATGCCTTAAGAAGGTAAAATTCTTGAACTTATATTCTCGTATTTTCGCTCTCTTGCAACCACTCAATAGAGGGGGATGGCTGCTTGGTGGTGCACACCGCTGATTGGTTTTACAGAGCAGTCCCTAGACTAACTAATCCGAATACTTTCTATGTATATATTAAAATTTCTCAAATTATAATATGCATAAGCTCCATAAATTAGAATTATCATCCGCTCGAAACTGTAAATTTACGACATCGCACAAATCACCGAAATTTAAAACTGATTAGTGCAAATGTACCTGCATTGTATCTATGAGGGACCCAACATTTTTGGAAATTATACGGTCCGTAATTGACTACATAGATCCTGCCATAAAGTAGTATGATTCCATCCGTTTATTATAAATAATTCGGAGAACGATTTTGAAAATCTCTACAACTTCATAGCAGAGAAAATAAAAATATAATGAGAATGCAATTAAGCTAATATTTACTAAATTTAATCAAACACATGTTATTTCTAAATATTATAAACAAATATCATTTATTTTCAAGTAAATAATTGAAATTCGTTGATTATTTAAACATTTTTAGTAAATTATTAACGTATAAACTGCACAACGTATTGCATTATGCAGCTAACGTAGCGTTATCATGCATACGACCAAATACTTCCTACTCTCCACGCTCTATTTCAAAGACGGTTAGACTTAGAAAAAAATACCTTAGACCAATCTTGTAGAGAATTTTATGCTCTACAACTTTTATAATAGGTCCCAAAGTGATTTAGAGCATAAAAAACGAGATATTGTTGAAAAACCAATTTTTGTGACCTTTGACCTTCGTTTTTTTGATGAACCGAACAAGCTATCATCGGTGACTTTTGACTACACATAAACAATGCCAAAACGAAGGTATACACCAATTTATAGCTTATTATCTCAAAATCGGCAGCAAAATGCTAAGTCTCCTGGACAACATGTCAATTTGCTACGGTAGTTATTTTTGTAAAATACGAGTTCGTCGGTACGACTAAACATGGTTTCCATGTAAAAACGGTGTTTGTGCCGGTGTAATTTTCTCGTTTTGCATATTTATTAAATGTAAAAAATGGAAATGTTCCATTTAAAATGCTTATTTAAAAGTGGGTTTTGCTGGCTCTAATTTTTTTTTCTAATACAGTCGAACCTGGATAAATGGGATTACAAGGGACTGAGATTTTTCTCTCGCTTATATAGGCACTTAGCCAGTTCATCACTTATAAAGGGTAAGGAGTGACTAGTAGTATATTTGTGGGAATACAGGGAGGAGGCAAAATTTTGCCTCCCGGAGGCACAAATTTTACCTCTGGGAAGCCAAAATTTGCCTTCGAAGAGGCAAAAATTTTGTCTCCGAAGAGGCAAAATTTTGCCTCCTCCTCCCATCGACATTCCCACAAATTACCTCCGATCTTTTATAATTTTACTCCATCTTGATATACAGAAAAAAATAAACCCTATAATATAATCTCCTATTGACATTATGGGATATAGTTATTGTGATGAGGGGTCAGCTGACCAATAACTCCTCATTATGATGATGATGCTCCGAAGAGTTAAACATTTTTGCCTCCGCCCCCTATCAATATACCCACAAATTACATGTCAACATATAATAACTAATCCCTCTCATTCTGATAAAATTTACAAAACCTAGATTATTCACTTCTCTTCAGTAAGCCAAGTAAATAATGCATAATACAGGGTACAGAATTTAGAGCTATAAGGAGTTGCGGAACTATTATTAGTTTTTTTTTGTTATTAAAATAATTTGTTTAAACCATTATTTAAAAGAAACAATTTTTTGAAAAGTGTCTTAAGGATGGATATATTGAATTAACGCTAGAATTAACGAAAAGAAGCTAATTTCACTCTAAAATGAAACCAAAACACAAGATTTTAAAACCTATGCTTTTCCTATTCTTTTCTTAATGAGTTTCTGGGTTGAATGATTAATTATATTAACAACAAAAAACATAAAAAAAATGTTAAATGTTTTTTATTATATAATAAACTTAAAAAAAAAATTAATATTAAAGATTAAAAATATTCTTTTTCTTTCTCGGATTCATCCTCTTCGTCTGTCTCTTCCTCTGTGTCTTCTTCTGTCTCGTCTTCCTCTGCTTCCTCTTGCACAAATATTGTCGAAAGATCCCACTCCCCATTATCAGAAAGTGACGCCGACGGAACGTTTGTCGGCGGCATGTCACAACTTTCGTCCACTGGAACTATTGGCCGATTCGATGAAGGTATTGGTGGCGTGTATGGGTTCCACCCTTCGTTAATAATCCACCCAAATGTTTCGATTGATTCCGTCGGACTAATCTTTCACTCATAGAGGTATAAGAAAACAGGATGAGGAATATACTTATAGAGTTATCTAAAACTTCATTATGTAACAGTGTTTGTATATTTACTTAAAGAAATCCATTAGTGTCTTTTGTGTGTTTATTTTGGTATTTCGAACCTGCTTTCCTAGCTCATAAATCTTACCAAAATTTGATCCGCCGAAAATTCAAAAAACCTGTGGACCACTTCCAACGCATGTGAGGCTTCTTGCTTCTTTAAAATGGGCGTTTTTCTATGTCTTTATTTTTGCTGCAATTTCTATTCATAGACGTACTCACACAATCTGTCGTCCGTGTGTTCTCCAGCAACCGGTACATCATCGTCAACTTGTACAAAGTCTTCGGAGGTTAGCATTGACACGCTTACTTTGTTAAACACAACCTTGGCCCATTTCTTAATACTAGGCCCAAGTTCAATATCATTTTCATTTTCCTCTGGCCAGCCATCGCTCGCTGAAAAGTTTTGTATTCCTCGTTTTGTGGCAAAGTCTTTAACTTATTCTTTCAACAATGGTCCATCTATGGGAATGTTTTTATCAAGGGTTTGTTTAATCCATTCCTTAAGGCACTTAGGTTAAGAAATTCACCAACTCGTCTTATAAAAGATGGACTCGGGCAAGCTAAACTGAGTCAGTGTCACCTTCGAACGCATACACAATTTTACGTTTGTCACTCAATGATAACAATTTACTTTTTCGTTTTGACATCCTGAAGGTGCGACGTAGGTATTCCTTCCTTAGGGATTGACACTAATCAACTGTAATTTGGGTGCTAACGATAAATAGGTAGGCCCACAACAAAATGGGCGGTGCGTAAGTGTTGCCCATTCCATGGAATTTAGAAAGCGGCATAAAAAAATGACTTGAAGAAAACAAAGACTTTTATTAGCTTTATTTTGGCTGTACAGGATAAATAGGTAGGTCCAGGCGCACATCTGAGTTGGATAAGTCTTTACTCATTCCACGAAATCTAGAAAGCGGCAAAAAACAATAAGATGAAGAAAACAAAGACATGGACAAGGTCCTTAAAGTTGTCGCTTATAGTGGTGTATGCCCAAGCACGTTTACTTATACAGGTCCAGACGAGAAAAACGACTCTCACGTAAACAGGTTTCTACACTCTCACTAACATATGATTTTGGGGCTGAAAATAACGGGACTCGCCAATTATTCTCCGTTAAAGGCTTTTCTCACTTTGCCAGGTTCGATTGTATATAATTTGGCTGTAGAAGTTATCGTATATTTTGTTTAAAAAAGAGCCAACATCTACATTTAGAAAAAGTTGGGTTACGCCACCTTGGCTCTCGGAAAAATAGGCATATATATATATATATATATATATATATATATATATATATATATATATATATATATATATATATATATATATTTTTTTTTTTTTTTTTTTTTTTTTTTTGACGCAATTATTGTGTATATAATATAATTTTTATTTTTCCCAAATACCTTATAATTTTGACAACAAATAAAAAAAATATATATATTAAAAAAAATAAAAAGTGGCGGAGATATGAACAATCTTGTAGGACCCTCTTTTGCAAATTCTTGATACCGGTGGAATTTTTTTCTCAGTCAAGAATCGTCTAAAAACTAAACAAATAATTTTTTATTGTTAAAAAAGGTCATAGTTAAGTGTCCACATATGAAAAAAAAATTAAATTCTTTTTTTGTAGTAGTGCCGGCCGTTCAAAAATAACTTTTCACAAAAATTTTGAGCTTTAAAAATGAACGCTGCATCTAATCAAAAAATCATTAGTCAACTTCAAGATAATATTAAAAGGAATATGTGGTATAAATTTTATCAAAATCGGTTTAGTAGATCTCGAGATATTTTGCTAACAAGTTTGAAAAAAGTAGTTTCGAGAGAAAAACGCAAAAGAAAAAAAGTACCGCGTGCGCGTCTTAAAAGTCTATAATTTTTTTTATATCACCTTCAATCTGCGATTCCATTTTGTAAAGCTTGAAATAGTCTTAAAAGTCTAAATAATAAATGTAACCAAAAAAAATCGTTTTTTTGAAAATTTCAATGTGGCGTAACCCCTTACTAACAGCATAAAATATAATTCTTGAGATTAGACAAATTTAGATGTCTCAAAAAGAAATAAATTTCCATAATCAGCTTCAGCTGAACATCAAGACTGTAATAGCCAAACCGCCAATGCATGGGAAACTAAGGTTCCTCCTTCCATTTCCAATTTTTAGAAACGCGGATTAAATAATGAATCGAAATTTACAAACATTACAAATTAATGGATCTACGGGTTATAGTCTGCATTACACGTGGAAACTGATTCCAGTCCGGTGATTAGAGCTCGACTTGTGCCTTTCCGGCTGTAGGATATGCTGATGAAGGATCGATCGTGAAAATTAAGTATCCAAAAATAGAGAGTTTATTTAATTAAAAGTATGTTTTTCTGCATTTCTGTTACACTTTATTTAGTCGGAAATAATTTTAAAATAGAGACCACCGGTAACTGGGGATTATACAGTCTGTCAAGTAAGAACGTGTCCAAGAAAATTCAACAAAAAATCCGTAGAGGGAACTTATGTCTACAGTCTCTCTTGGTTCCCATCCAAAGGAGCCTAAAATGACACATTCCTCGGCCAGTAAATATATTAAAAAGTCGGGGTCATTTGTAAAGAAGTGGGCAAATCATTTTAACGGGACAAAAAATGTCGACGACTTGCCAAAACGTGGTTCGGTAGGCAAAGTCACTCCGAAAGTCGATAAACGAATTGTGTCTTGGTTTTCACGGGACCCGAAATTGACGCTGCGTCAAGGAGCGGCAGAATTAAGAAAATCGAGTTTGAATGTGTCCTATGAGATCATTCAACAACATCTTCGTGCTCATGATGTCACATTCCGAAGCACGTTGAAGAAAACTTTGCTAGGCGAAAATAACGTCGCGAAGCGGCTCGCTTGGGCCCACGATAAGATACTAGAGTGGTCCTGACAATCGCCAGACGCTAACCCTCTTGAACACGTTTGGTCCCTTGTAAAGAGAAAGCTCAGAGGAAAGACACGAAGGACTTTAACTCAGTTGTCTCGCGAGATTCGATAAATCTGCAGAGTATACAGAAAATCTCGTCGACAGTATGCCTCGAAGATGCCAGGCGATTATTGATGCAGGAGGCGATTGGAAAACTCACTGAGGTAATTACACCGTTGGTAGAACACCAAAGGATACATTGATGGAAAAAAATGTTCTCGAAACACATTGTACTAAAATCTAATGAAGTATCAAAGAAGTGCATACTTAATGGACACTCGGTATAGAAATGGAATTTTGTGCAATTCTTTTTGTTAAAAAAGAACCTGTTGTTAAATTGTGTTGTTAAGTCACTTCAATAATGATGAAATAAAAAAAAATAATTCTTAGCACATCGGGGATTCTCACATGAAAGCCTGCCGAAATACATAATTGTCATTATTATTTAATATAATTAATATAATACTAATTCCTTAAAATTTTATTTATAAAGTTTCAAGTGCCAAATTCTTTAATCTTTTATAAGAACCATATGGTATTTTTAAAGCACCTAGTACCGTTTTTCTACTATTCAAATTAAGAATTGATGAATTACGTTCGCTATAAATTGTGAATATAATCATTCACAAGATTAAGATTTTAGAGGACAATAGCATTATTAGGACAAATTGCGCCATAATTGATCCTAATTTGAAAGTTAATTTTAGATAATTGATGAATGAAAAATATCGTACTGAAAACAAGATGTTCAGTTCATATCGCTAATTTAGATATTATTTGTTTATTGGCAAAAAAAAACAATATCTTTGTTGTTACTTTATTAGGAGTCGTTAAAAAAGCCGTTAAAGTTTTGTTTTTTAAATAATAAATTACTTCGGTAATGGAAGGAACTGAGAGAAAGGAGAGAGAAATTGAAAGTTACTGTTAGTCAATCAAAATTTGCTTATAATGACGTTGCTAGATTGGATAAACGCAGCGTTTTTTCTTAAGAATAATCGTTCATTACTCTGGAGAATATTTTATTCATGCTTAATTATGATTTAATTTTAAAAGACAGTTATTTGTATAAACTTAAATCTCGGAAAACGGTATTTGGGTATTTTTAATTGCAACAAAAGGCTGTATGTCATTTACAGTGTCCGGCGATGTGTAGGACCCAGAAAAGTCAGGGAATTTGATTAGATGGGAAAAAGCCGTGGAAATTTTGGAAATTGTTTAGAATTTTATGTTTAAATTGATTGTAGTGCCTTTAGGAACCTCTCCCCCGGTCACCTTATTAATCCCTTTTAATTGTATAATTGAGGTGTCCGTTACTTTGTGACAGAACATTTTAAATTTTTAAATGAAATGAAACGAATTACTTTGTTACACAATACACATAACAAAGTAAGACATAGAAAAAAGTCCATTCTAAAGAAGTGAGAAGCTTCACACGCGTGGAAGAGGTCCACCGATTTTTTGAATTTTCGGAGGATCAAATTTTGGTAAGATTTATGAGCTAGGAAAGCAGGTTCCAAATATCAAAATAAACACACAAAAGCTACTAATGGATTTCTTTATGTAAATAGACAAACACTGTCAGTAGTAGTAGTAGTAGTAGTAGTAAAAAGAGTGGGTGGTACATTAGGTCTCTAATGTCACCTAGATCTAAAAGTTCTTCTGTGACTCCCCACTGTCGAATCAGAGTCGCAGTCCTAGTCCGGCATTTTCTGCCAAAAGACATAGGCTACTCACCCTGACCTCTTGTAGATCACAGAATAGTTGACCCCAGTATCTGTATCTTTAAACCATTAGTGCAGGACATTCGCACAAAATGTGAATACTGTCCTCGCTTTCTCCCTCACACAGCCGATATGTTTTCCGCCAAGCCAATTTGAGGTTATATAAATGGGCCACATGGCCCGTAAGAAGTCCTATACTCAGGCGTAGCCTTTGTTTTGACATCGACAAGAGTTCCTTTGTTCTGCCTATCGTAGTTTGTTTCATAAGGAGTTTGGCTTGACGATACCACGCTCCTGCAGTCCAAGAGAGTTGGTGTTCTTTGTCCAATCATTCACTGATCTTGTTTTTACCGAAAGCGGATGGAACTCCTACAACCTCTTCAGGTGGGTCCTAATAAAAGGCTGTATGTCATTTACAGTGTCCGGCGATGTGTAGAACCCAGAACAGTCAGGGAATTTGATTAGATGGGAAAAAGCCGTGGAAATTATGGAAATTGTTTAGAATTTTATGTTTAAATTGATTGCAGTGCCTTTAGGAACCTCTCCCCCAGTCACCTTATTAATCCCTTTTAATTGTATAATTGAGGTGTCCCTTACTTTGTGACAGAACATTTTAAATTTCTAAATGAAATGAAACGAATTACTTTGTTACACAATACACATAACAAAGTAATTCGTTTCATTTCATTTAGAAAAATCCTTTTTATGTTCAATCATCCTGAAAGGATCGTATAATTGGATATATAGAAAGTAACCCCTCTAACATCGTGCCCCACCTCATATTTTTAGCATTCCGTATGGAAGACTTATGGGATCACTTTGGTGTCCGTCTGTCTGTTTGTCTATCACACCCAATTTTCTTCGATATTAATATATTTGGCATATAAAGTTAAAATTTGGTACAAACATAGGAATTTTGTAGTTTTGAAAGTTAAATTTTAACTTAGGAGGTTAGTTATGGGGGGTGAAATTGGAAATGGAAAAAAAATTACCAGGTCATCGAGTGGGGTGTCAAATGAAAAATTGTAAAAACACGAGTTCAAAAATATATATGATGTAACACTGTCACACATTTTTCTTGGCATTATTAAAAAAAAAAACGCTTGCCCCACACCCTAGATCGAAGAGTACTGATCAAAAAATTTTGAAAAAATTCTGGAATATTCTGCATTAAGTGTAGATTGAGCGAAATCTATCACGAGTGCATTATGTTTGATAATTTATCTGGTATAGTAAATCCCAAGATATAAAATCCTGCCTTTTTGCTTTTTCAATGGGGCAATAAACAACCCTATTAAAGTTTTGTGCATAGTTGCCAGGTACGAGGCTGGTTTGAAAAGTCCGTGCAAAAATAAAAACTACTTATGTGTTTGGGGTAAACCTTTTTATTTTTCGACATAGTCTCCTTTTAGGCTTATACACTTCGTCCAACGATGTTCTAGTTTGTTGATCCCTTCCGAATAATAGGATTTGTCCAAGTCTGCAAAATATCCATTAGTGTCTGCAATCACCTCCTCGTTTGAATAAAATCTTTGTCCCGCCAGCCATTTCTTCAAATTGGGGAACAAATAGTAGTCCGAGGGAGCCAAGTCTGGAGAATAGGGGGATGTGAAACGAGTTGGAATCCTATTTCCATTAATTTTGCGACCACAACTGCTGAGGTGTGTGCTGGTGCGTTGTCGTGATGGAAAAGGACTTTCTTGTGGGCCAATCGCGGGCGTTTTTCTTGCAGCTCGGTTTTCAAACGGTCCAATAACGATGAATAATATTCACCTGTAATAGTTTTACCCTTTTCCAGATAGTCGATGAGGATTATCCCTTGCGAATCCCAAAAGACAGTCGCCATAACCTTTCCGGCCGAAGGAACGGTCTTCTTTCGCCTTTTTTGGTGCAGATTCCCCCTTGGTAACCCATTGTTTAGATTGTTGTTTGGTCTCAGGAGTATAGTAATGTATCCATGTTTCATCCACAGTGACGAAACGACGCTTAAAGTCCTCCGGATTCTTCTGGAACAGCTGCAAACCATCCTTGCAACACTTCACACGATTCCGGTTTTGGTCAAGCGTGAGCAATCGCGGCACCCATCTTGCGGATAGCTTTCTCATGTCCAAATGTTTATGCAAAATATTATGTACCCGTTCAGTCGAGATGCCCACAGCACTAGCAATCTCACGCACCTTAACTCTTCTGTCATCCATCACCATATCATGGATTTGATCAATGATTTCTGGAGTCGTAACCTCCACAGGCCGTCCAGAACGTTCAGCGTCACTTGTGCCCATATGGCCAGTCCGAAAATTTTGAAACCACTTATAAACTGTTCTAATCGAAGGTGCAGAGTCACCATAATGTTTATCAAGCTTCTCTTTAGTCTCCTGAGGCGTTTTGCCTTTCATAAAGTAATGTTTAATCACCACACGAAATTCTTTTTCGTCCATTTCTTGAAAATCACTCGACTTCCTTGATTCACACGAATGCCAAACACAAAGAAATAGACCAATATGGCTGAAACTTGGTGTGCGTTCATTCAAGAGATGCTACTAACTAAACATGACCTCGATACGCGCCGGTGGTGCCATCTCTCGGACTTTGCACGGACTTTTCAAACCAGCCTCGTATTACGATAAACGTATTTTTATTTTACCTGCTTTGTATACCGCCCTCACTTGCACCTGCAATCATATTGGATTTATTTTTACCTATATATTTACTACCTGGCAACCCGGTTTGGAGCCCTTTAAGTATTTTTAATATAGGCCTAATGACCACAGGTTCCCATTAAAATTCGAAAGATACTTTTTATTATTTTTATTTTTAGTTTTACTTACAACGTAACGGTTCTATTTTAATTATGTGGCATCCGTGGGAAAGTTGCAATACTGGCTATCGCAAGAGAAAACATTTATCACTTGACGCTAAACAAGTAGTGAAAAATGTTTACGACAGTTTGGTAAAAAGAAATTTGAATAAAGTGCTTAGCAAGAAACCAATGAACTAAGAAAAACCCCAATTTCTATGATTAAAGGTATTGTAGGAAAACCATCACTCAGGAACAGGAAGAAACTGAAAGATTTTCAAATGCATCATGTAGACGATTGTGAAAAAAACGTCCTCAGGAGAAAAATATATTCTATGTATGAAGAGCAGTTGGTGCCGACACTAGACAAAATAAAATTAAGACTGGTGCAGGACGAGACCAATATACATTGTGACCGATCAACCCTTCACAGAATTCTCTTAAGAATGGGATTCACAAAGATTACGAATCTTGCGACATACTTATTTACAAGAAATTAAAAAGTATCGATCAGAGAATTGACCAATAATTGACCTTGACGAAACATGGTTCCATACCCATACACTGTGCAAAAAAGGTTGGTTGATAGCACTACAAAATGTCAAACTAACGCACCTTCAAATAAAGGTAAACGAATGATCATTTTGCATGCTGGATCTGAAAAGGGATGGGTTTCAAATTGTCTACTATTATCTGCAAAAAACATAAAAGATTCTAGTTTGGACTATCATGAAGACAGGACCGCAGAACTTTTTGAAAATTGGTTTCAAAATTCCCTTTTGCCAAATGTTCCCGAACAGAGTATTATAGTTATGAACAATGCAAGTTACGATAGTCGCCTACTAAATAAGGTTCCTAATGCTGCCAACACCAAATCGGAAATACGAAAAGTGATCTTTTGGAAGTTTTGAAAGACTACAAATTGAAAAAGAAATATCTTTGTGATAGTATGGCTGAGAAAATGGGACACACTGTTTTGCGGTTTTCTCCGTATTATTGTGTTTAATCCAATTAAACATATTTGGCATCAAGTTAAATACAAAATAAGGGCACAAAATATTTCACCTACTTTAAGCGTGTCAGTGGTTGAATTAGTTAAAAAAGTTATAAATGATATACCTCGCGCGTCGCTCCTGTACCGAGACAAAATAATTTAATTTTACTTTATCTGTTTATAATTAAACAAATATCTAGGTAGTGAATATATGTTTTACACTTTTATTACTAGATTCTAGATTGAGCTAGATTAATTTATTGGCTATTAAGTAGCTAAGATTCTATAACTATTATACATTATTGATTAAGAAAAAACGTGAAAATACATATTGGATCGTAAGATGACATGTCAGGGTCCTAATTAGATAGGTATTATATTTTATTTTAAAATCAATCACCGTATGGAACACTAATTGCGCAAGTCCGACTTGCACTTGGCCGGCTGTTTGGTTTTAACCCTAAATAATTATACTTAAAATTTGTTTATTATCTTAACCAAAAACCTAAGAACAATTTCCATTATGAAACTCCCCCCGTCACCCCCTTTCCCGATATTACATCGTTAAAAACAACTATAGATATTATTTTTATCTCAAATAGTATCATATATGTCTACCAAATTTAAAATCGATATCTCATTTATTTCGTTGAGAATACCGTTACCGAGCCAAGTGGCAGCCCGTGGCTCCGTGGCGTACTAACTTGCTTGCGGTGCAAAAGATCTCGGGTTCCAATCCCGGCAGGTCGCTATACTTTATTTATTAATTTATTTAAATATATTTGGCCTGGCCACGTACATAAGTAGTAATTGTTTGGAGAAATGCAATAGCGGCCGTGGCACCACTACCGCGTTGCTGAGAAATACAAAGATGTATGTTTCGGCATTTGAACAACGTTCACGGGTATTATGACATCCTCCGATATCCTCAAGATATGAAAAAAGGGCAAAAATTCCCTACTCAGGCGGGGAGGTAAACAATAAAAAAAATACATACGCAGACTGATGGAATGGGGGTGTATGTTTTTTATAATCTGGGGACTGAGAACCAAGTAGAGAAATTCAGAAAAATAACAGTTTCAAAGACGAAGGAAGTTCGCATGGAGAGAAAATATGCGATTTTTTATGTATTCATATATTTAGTGTCGTTATTCCATACGTAGACCTGCATACCATAAATATACATTTTACATCTAAATATTTCTCCTAAGACACAACGATAAATATCCCGGAATAGGACGGAATAAGCAAAGAAGGACGTGTTAAGGGCGACGGTTGTGCCGGGTCCCTCAACGTTTTCCGCGAAAGTCTTTGAAACTACATAATATATGTAAAAAAATATATTTTAAGAATTCGACTGACGTTCCTTAAATTACACCATTGATGACCTCTCATTAACAAATGATTATTTTAAAAGTCATAGCGGTATCCTTCTTAAGGTTTGAAGACAAATTTACGAAATAAATCTGAGATAATCCAAATCCAGCATAGTTTTACGACTCTAAAACCAAATCTACGAGCTATCGAATATCCTAACATCACGACTAAGTTCTTAGGCTGGCCAACTGTGAAGATATTCGTATCGACAATAAGCATTTTGATATTTTACATGAACGGAACACGACTGAATTATGTAAAGTCGCTTGATATGGCCTTATAAATACATCTTGATTTAAGTTTGCTGTACGGGTTTGACGTCATTTTAGCCACGATAAATACTAAATATTACTGTTAGGGCGCATCCTTAAGCTGTAATTTTATTACATTACTAAGGTAATTCGCGATATCAGATTTACTCGTATAAACAAGAGAATGTCGACTTAGCGGACTAAGACCGTAAAGTAGGTGTTCTGCTATTGCTTTAAAAGTACAGGCGTCCTAAGTTCCATAACTAAGAATTACTAAACTAGAGCATGCTTGTTTTGCTCCATATCAGAGCACGTCCACCAGCCTAGGTGAAGAGGCAAATCGCAAACATACAGTATCAGTAGGAAAGATTATATACTCAAAAGTGCCACTAGCCAAGAAACCTCAGCGCAGTGGTTTCATAAATTTATATTACCAAACAAACAATACAGCTCTGATTTTATATCGATGGATTTTGTGTGGGGATATCTCAACACCAAACTTTACGGTACCAGTTCTTAAGAAAATATCCGGTAGGTATTTATGGCAACAATTACATAGGCCAACGATGAAAAAACTTTTTTAATAATTTTACCTGATTCCTATGTTTTTTGGTGTGCTGAGTCCGAAAATAACAATAAAAAAGTCGTATCACCCACCAAGTTTTCACATTTTAATTTTCAAAATGTGAAAAGTTTATTTTTTATCATTCGAATGTTATTAGGTTGGCAGTAAAATCAAATGTTATTAGGTTGGCAGTTTCGATAAATGGCACAGCTGTTTGTTTTCTTCCAGTTAATATAACCTCGCATTGCAGTGTTTAACCCATGTGCTTTAATTCACACTCAAAGTATGGCTAATCGTGGTTGTAAAAACTCTCCCAACACTTTTTGTTATTTATATATGTGGTGAGTTTGTATTAGAAAACATCAAAAAAACATTACTGACTTTGTAAAAAAAGTATACTCTGCATATTTTGGTGTAGAAATCGGTAATCAAGAAAAATGTTGGGCTCCTCACAAAGTATGTTATGTCTGTGTCGAGGATCTTAGGAAATGGTATAAGAAAGAAAAGAATGCTTTTAGATTTGCAGTACCGATGGTATCGAGAGAGCAAGAAATTCCTTCAAATGATTGTTATTTTTGCAGCGTTGATGTTTCTGGATATAACTCCAAAAATAAGAAAGTAATTGTCTATCCTAACTTTACTTCAGCTAATCGGCCGGTAGGACATGGACCGGGACTTCCTGTCCCTGCGCCACCTCAGTCTATTGATGACGTTTTACAGTCCAGTCCCGAATTTAATGAAAGTCGACCGGATGATGATGAGTTTCAATGTTCTCTAGAAAATTTAAAACCACAGTTGTTTACACAAGCTGAGTTAAATGATTTAGTGAGAGATTTGGTTTTGACTAAAGAAAAAGCAGAATTGCTTGGTTCTAGGCTGAAAGAAAAACATTTATTGGAATCTGAAACATCTATTTACCATTATAGAACAAGAGATCAACAGTTTGCTCAGTTTTTCAAGCAGGAAGAGGAGTTGGTTTAAATTTAATTAATCAATTTAATTTAAATTTAATGTCATATTGTGAGAGAACTGTGTGTGATAACAAAAAAATTGATACCAGATACTGTTTCAGCACCAAAAAATACATACACTTAGATGTATTGGTTTAAAAAGATTTTACAAATTTTTTTTTTTTTTGGCCTGTGTTATTGACGCGCAGTGATCAATAAAATCACAGCTCGTTTAGAAGAGTACGGAGAGCATAACTGTTTGATATACAATAAAAGTTTCTCTCTTATATCATTTTTTTACCATAAACACTTCAAAATTTCCACTTTTAACAAAATAAGTCTCGACTTATTGTAGCGGCAAACGTTAGGAAAAAAATTCACCAACTTTATTTGATAAAACTAGAATTTCTTGTAACATACTTGAGGGGGAAAATCCCGGGACTTTCCGAGAGATGGTAGCACAAACAAAAAAAAAGATGATTTTCAAGTAGCGTCAACTCTCTGAAGATTAGTGTAAAATTTTCATGAAATTTTGTGTATTAGTTTGAGAGTTATAGCTGTTTAAATGAGGCTACTTTTGATTTTTACAAAACGATGGAACAAAAAGAATTTCATGTGTTGATTAAAGATTGCTGTTTGATGGGAAAAAATACAACCAGAACCCAGGAATGGCTTAAGAAGTGTTATGGCACATCTCCTCTGTCAAAGCAACTATAGGTCGATGGTTTAGTGAACTTAAATGCGGTCGTACGAGCATTAATGATGAACCACGTTTCGGACGTTCAAATGAGGCAGTCACTCCAAAAAAACACAAAAAAATCTCCGTATTGTTTTGAATGACCGTAAAGTGAAAGTGGAAGAGATAACTGGCATCGTGAAAATATCACGAGAAGGCGTGAGGCATGTTTTGGCGTAATCCAAAGAAGTGTTTACGTCGATTCGTAACAATGGAAGAAACATGGATTTACCACTACACGCCTGAGTCCAAGAGGCAGTCCGCAGAGCAGTTTGAATGGTGAAATCAAGAAAATAAAAGGCCATATTTAACGAAGAAAAAATTATTGTTTCATTACGATAATGCGCCAGCTCATAACTTCGTAAAATCGATGGTGAAATTTGACCAATTGGGCTGTGAATTACTTCCTTCGGTTGTTACCTCTTTCCAAATTTGAAAAAGTTGCTCCAGGGATAGATATTTGATTCAAATGAAGAAGTCGAATGGAAAATTGACGCTTATTTTAGAGATCTCGACAAATCGTACTGCACTGAGCAAAAAAATCGACTCTAAACGATTTTACTTCATTTAACACCGATCCTTGGATTTAATTTTCAAACAGTGGTATTATTTTTGGTATCATTAGAATGATGATTTTCTACTCTTTCCAATAATGCCAAAAACAATTGGATTTCCAAAAAGTTTTACGGAATAAAACGGTTTTACTCAATAGAACCGTTTTTGCTCGCTTAGCAACGTACTCTTTGTGCGCTATTCATCCCTATAAAAACACATGCAACTGCATTTTCCTATCATTCCTTTATCGGAACTTGAACAGTCAACATCTCTGTTATACTTGCTCACTAATTACGTCATCGAAAAATGGATACCATCCCGAAGGAAACGGCACGAGGCCTTGCCCTATGGCAAGAAGTGCATATTCAACCTGTAGCCGCTGCGCAACTGCACCTGAGCTAGTCCGCTGTCTGCAGAGATTATAGACGTTACCAAGAGACTGGCGCCTTTACACGGAGACCAGGATCAGGAAGAAGAAGGTGTACCTCGGAGCGAGGCGATCGCTTCATTGTCAACACAACTCTAAGGAATCGTCACTTGCCCGGCGTTGAGGTCCAGCAGGAGTTCGTGGTCGGGATGGCAGTCATTGGAGAGTCAGAAGAAGCCTTAAGGAAGCTAACCTAACGCCGGAGAGACCAGTTAACGGACCCAAATTGACGGTCGACTGGACCTTAGAGCATGTCGACTGGACCTTAGAGCAATAGTGCTCAGTTTGTGTGAATGGATATGATGGAAAAAGACGAGACTATAGGAGGCCTGGGGGGCGTTATGCACAGTACTGCGTTACTGAAACGGTAGCCTACGGAGGAGGTTCTGTCATGGTATGGGGACGCATCATCGGATGCGAAGACCGATTTGGTTTTCGTGGCTGATGAGACTAGTAGCGGTGGATTAACTGCTTACCGGTACATCGAGGAGATCCTGCAGGAAACACGTCGTTCCTTACGCGGGGTTTGTTGGCTAGCTTTGTGCTAATATACGACAATGGCGAGGCCACATGCTGCTGCATCTTTGCGGCAATACCTGGCGGAAATGGTAATACCCACATTAGCGCGGAATCCAGATCTCACTCCAATCGACTACATGTGGGAAGAGCTCAAAAGAAGGCTTCCAGCCAGAAATCTAGCATCACTGAGAAACTAAAGGTTGCGATGGCGGAAGACTGGGGAAGAATCCCACAAACAGTGGTGAAAAGACTCACCCGCTCCACAGTAATAAGGGCTAGGGGGAGGGAGGGGGAGTAATATAAAATATTGATTTTGGTTTTCATCAATAAAAATTGTTAAACTTAAAATTTGTTTAATTTTTCCTTTCTCTTACCCTTATTTTCAATTTTAATCAGTAAAAAGTATGAGGTATGCTATGGATTTTGGTATCATTAGAAAGAGAATAGAATGGGCTTTCAAATGATACTAAAATCCGTAAAAATATATGAACACTAAATTCTAAGATCCGTGTTAAATGAAGCCAAATAGTTTAAGTCGATTTTTTTTGTTCATCAGTGTATATGAAAGGTATCCAAATGTTGGAAAATCTCTGAAGAAAACTATGTTGAAGAATAAAATTTATTTCTGGTAAAAATATTGTTTTTTCTTTAAAAGTCGCGGGACTGTTCACTCAACGTAGTAATTTATCAAAAATTAAAAATTCCTAATAACCTTCAACACAAATTTAAAATGCGCAATCAGAGATTGATAAAGTAATAATTAAAACAAATCGTAAATAATTAATGATTGATAAAATAAAAACTCTTTGGTCTCTTATTATTTTTCCCACCCACACTATCTAGGTCACTTGCAGAGCAACTATTAAAATTTTTTTTTATGTAATTTACTTATTTATGCAATTTACCTACAAGATCATGTAACTCACGCATCCGATTAAAACATTTTAAAAGACCATTAGAAACGTTAAATGTGAGTGGATTATTATCGTTTTAGTTTTAATATTGCATTAAAAATTGTTTTAAAATTTCTGTACAACCTTTAATTAATAACTCTGCGTTTTTTATTTAAGGGATCCTCATAAAGATGCTTTATGTGGCCGAATTCGTGATGTTAGTTAAAATATTTTATTATATTTTTCATACGTCTTTCAGGCGTGTACTGAGTGTTCTAATTTATTATTATTTTATGTATTTATTGATGCCGTTATATAATTATAGTCCGATCAACGATTCTTTGCATGCACGTCATAAATGGGTGAATATAATGTAAACATTCGTCTATATTATTCTTCTTGTCAACATGTTAAGTATATTTAAAAACTTAAAAACGTAGGTCTTCTGTCATCTGAAGTTATTTACGACATTCGCTCTATTATCTGTCTCGGTTATTTGTACATACGCAAGAAATACAGCGAACAACCTACAATTTGGTTATAGCTTCATGTTTTAAAAGCCAGTACCGCCGAGTTTATAGGCAATAAAAATAACACAGGGCAACAAAAAAATATTTTTGTTTTGGGGCCTGGGATTTTAGAGCTGATTTTAACTATATTTGGGACGCTAAATCTATACATGCAATCCGTTTTTCTCTAGCAGCTCTACTTTTTTAGATACATCAACTTATCTACCAATGTGGTTTTTATTCAGTATATTCATTTATGAGAGTTCTAAAATTATTTATATATTCATTAATGTAGGTACAATGGTTTTATTGTCAGTCTGTAATTGAGTAAATTCCAGGTAAATCTATAAATAGTGGAACCATTGGCTATCAGGTACCTGAACTGACCCTTTTAATCACCTAACTCGGGTAAGTCTCATCAGTTTGTGCGTGGGTAAGTCTCGTCAGTTTGTGCGTTCTTACTAATGAGAGTAGATCGAATTCGGCGTGTTATTTTATGTTAAGAAAAGAGTGTTTTTGTGTTATTGAACAGAATTAAAATGAGTTCAGGTTCCAGTTCAAGAAGAAGTTGTGTAAATCAACCTGATGTGTTTTGCTATATATGCGGAGAATACATGTTTCAACAAAAACAGACAAACTATTACTGACTATTACTTTGTAAAGCGAGCGTATCTTGGATACTTTGGAGTTAAGCTTGGTGATCAGGACAAAACGTGGGCCCCGCATCTCGTATGTAAAACTTGTACAGAGCATTTACGGCAGTGGACTACCGGGAAAAGAAAATGTCTAAAATTCGGCGTACCAATGGTTTGGAGAGAACCAAAAAAACCACTTCAATGATTGTTATTTCTGTTTAGTAAATACTAATGGAATCAATCGAAATAACCGCAGTAAGTGGACTTATCCCAATTTAGACTCGGCAATACGCCCTATCCCGCACTCAGATGAAATACCGATTCCAACATTTCATCAGCTACCACATATCTCTGATGACGAATATTTTCCCTCTGATCGCTCTTCTGATGCTAATAAAAGTTCTGATGCTAATGAAACTAACAGTGACTATGAGGGGACGTCATCAGTTCCTCAACGCTTCAATCAAAATGAATTAAATGATCTCACCAGGGATCTCAATTTATCGAAAAAAGCTTCTGAAGTACTGGCTTCTAGGTTGAACGACAAAAATTTACTGGAACAAGGAACCAAAATTACCTTTTACCGTACAAGAGAAAAAGATCTGCTACCATTCTTTTCTCAAGAAGACAATCTTGTATTTTGTCACGAAATTAGGGGACTCATGAAAGAAATGGGACTTTCTGAATATATTCCAGATGATTGGCGCCTATTTATTGACAATTTAAAGCGAAGTTTAAAATGTGTCCTTCTACATAATGGGAATAAATATGGTTCAATACCACTAGCTCACTCAACGACACTGAAAGAAGAATATAATACCATAGCTTTGGTCTTGCAGAAGATAAAGTATTACGAACATCAATGGATGATTTGTGTAGACTTAAAAATGGTAAACTTTCTTCTTGGGCAGCAAAGTGGTTACACGAAATGTCCGTGTTTTTTGTGCCTCTGGGATAGTAGGGACAAAAACACACCACTGGGTTAGAAAAGATTGGCCTCAGAGAGAAAACATGGACGTTGGGGAAAAGAATGTCATTAACGACGCTTTGGTTGAAAGAGAAAAAATCATACTTCCTCCGTTACATATAAAGTTGGGCTTAATGAAGCAATTTGTAAAGGCTCTTGATAAGAATGGGTCTTGTTTTGCATATATAGGGGTAAAAATGCATCAGTTGAGCACAGAAAAACTCAAAGCAGGGATATTTGACGGCCCACAAATAAGACAATTAATTAAGGATCCTACCTTCATAAATTCAATGAATCAAGTTGAACGAGAAGCTTGGACATCATTTGTTGCAGTTGTAGAAAATTTTCTAGGCAAACATAAAGCTCAAAAACTATGTTGAAATGGTTAACAAGATGCTTAGTAGTTTCAAATCCTTAGGGTGCAATATGAGTATTAAAATACACTATTTACACAGCCACTTAGACCGTTTTCCAGAAAATTTAGGAGACATGAGTGAGGAACAAGGTGAAAGATTTCACCAAGATATTAAAGTTATGGAGGACCGCTACCAAGGAAGATGGGACATGCACATGATGGCAGATTACTGCTGGAGTTTAAAAAGGGACTGTTTAAAAAAAACATTCAAGAATGTCGCGGAAAAGAAGCTTTCCAAGTGTTGAGTGACTATTTCATTTCTTCAATGTTTTTTTTTTGTTTGTAAGTACGACATAATATTGTATTTTGTATAACTAAAATAAAAATTTCGTATCTACTTTTGTTTACTACACTTACGGATTTGAGTTACAATAATGTAACTTATATTTTTCTAAAATTGTATATCTTAAAAATTTGAGCTCCTAGGTACAAATGAATACGTTATTTGAATTCAGGACAGCAAATTGATATAGAATCAGCTCAAAAAACCTCGACACCAAAACAGCTGTTCCCCTGTGTAATCGATAATACGTTGATGGATTGAGGAAGCCACCAAAATGCCTGGAAAACGTTTGAATAGTCAAGCAAGAAATTTTGTGGCGAAATTAATAGTGTATTTTACATCGGAGTTCAAGAGGTAAATAAATCATATAGGTATATCTGGAATTGCTTCCAACCCCTGGAAGATCACGACTAAGGAAACAAGCTAAGACCCATGATCTGAGTGAAAGTTCTAAAATGGGCGTTCGTAATACATTATATGATATGTATACACAAACTAAGTAGCTATTAATATCTATCGGTTTAAGTGAAATCGAAAGTAAATCATATTGTACTTTTAGAAAAACATGTTACTATTAACAACTTACGTAAAGAACTTCGACAAAAAGAGATAATTAATGTCAGTTATGGAACTCTTCGAACATTACTTCTGGATTTGGGTTTCAAATTTAAGAAAGATGACAACAGACAAGCATTAATGGACACACCTAGAATTTGTTCAATTAGGGCAGCTTTTCTTAGAAAGTGTATGGAAAACAAAAATGCACACATTGCCCGTCAGCTTGTTTTCATAAATGAAACATGGATTTTTTCAAAAGGCAGTCAAAGGAAATCATGGCAGGATGACAACATTAAAAGTGTTCGTAAGCCTGGGGAATTTGATGGAAAAAAGTTTACTGTTTTACATGCCGGACACAGTGGGGGTTTTGTGGAAAATGCCAATTTACTATTTGCTAGCAAGTCAAAGCCACTTATTATTATGGAGAAATGAATAGTGAAATGTTTACGAAAGGGGTCAGAAACCAGTTGATTCCTAATTTAGAAGAACAGCCATCTTCAGCATGGAAAAAAGAAGAAATTCTCGAGTGGTTACAGAAGAATAGTTTACCTCATAACAAACAGATCTTTAAGACAGAATTGTTAGATATTGCAAAAGCTCATAAAAAATCAAAGGAATATCAAATTGACAAAATTTTTCAAGAGCATGGGCATGATGATGGCTTATCACTGTCAATTTAATGTAATCGAGCTGATTTGGGCAAATGCAAAAACATTTTGTAACAAGCACATTGGTGAAAAGGGATATGGAGATAAACAGGTACTTCAGATGTGGAATAGAGCCTTAGAAAAGTGTAACACCAGAGGTATGGCATGCCAGCATACAACATACAGAAAACCTGGTGTGATTCTGAGGTAATAATCGAAGAGATTCCAGAAATGATTATTCGTGTTGGGAATGATGAAAGCGAGAGTGAAGAATCTACTTCTAGCGATTAATGTCATTATTCAATTAATAATTTAAATATTACCTCTTGACACGTTCCAAGCCCCTTGGGCAACATTCATTCTAAGTTTTGCAGGACAAATATAGACTTATCTATCTATCTATTAGTTTGATTTGATATATTTGACATATTAAAACTGGATTATGCAATTTATATCTCTTATTTATACTTTATACCCCTCGTCATGAAATATCTTTCTGTTTTTAAAAGAATTTGGTATATTTGAGTTCTCTATTTTAAAATTTTATTTAATGAGTTCTACGGTGCAACTTTTTACAGTTTTTATAATGCCTTATATGTAAATTTGATAAAGCTGTGTTAAGTGTGTAATATAATTTCATTACAAACATTACACAAACTTTAAATAACTAACAGATAACAATTGTAAACTTTTCATAAACGAAATAATCTAATAGCAACCTGAAAAATAAAAACAGGTGATATTAGACGTTGAATTTATGAAGAGAGGTGAATGTAAGAACTAGGGTGTTTTACACATACACATTTAATATATCCATAGTTTTCGTTAATTACCAAACCGGACGAAAAATTTTAAATTCTATTTTGAGTTTTAAAATTGTCATTTAAAACTCAGACCGCCGACGCTAAATTGACAGCCGATTCAATCGTAGGAATATTCTTGACGTCGCGTTGATCACATGACTGCATTGATCAGACTTTAAGTATGTAGAGCCTGTCAAGTAAGAACGTGACCACTCGTATTCTTGAAAAAATGTGTTTCGAGAACATTTTTTGCCATCAATGTATTCTTTGGCATGCTACCAACGGCGCAATTACGTTAGTAAATTGTCCAATCGTCCCCCTGCATCAATAATCGCCTGGCATCTTCGAGGCAAGCTGTCGACGAGATTTTCTGCATACTCTGCAAATTTTTCGAACCTCGCGACAAAACTTAGTCAAAGTCTTCAGAGTCTTCTCTCTGAGCTTTCTCTTTACAAGGGACTAAACGGTTTCAATAGGGTTGACGTCCGGCGATTATGAAGGCCACTCTAGTATCTTATCGTGGATCCAAGCGAGCCGCTTCGCGACGTGATTTTCTCCCAGCAAAGATTTTTTCAACGTGCTTTGGAATTTCACATCATGAGCACGAAGATGTTGTCGAATGGTCTCGTGGGATACATTCAAACCCTATTTTCTTAGTTTTCACGCTCCTTGACGCAGGGTCAATCAACGTGAAAACAACGACACGATTCGACTTTCGGAGTGACTTTGGCTACCGAGCCACCTTTTGGCAAGTCGTCGACATTTTTCGTCTCGTTAAAATGATTTACCCACTTCTTTACAAACGACACCGACTTTTTAATATATGTGTGAGTGGCTGAAAATTGGGCACAAGTGACCCATAACAGAAAAAGGTGGCAAGACTTGAGGGAGGCTTTCGTCCATCAGTGGACGGTATAAGCTGATGATGATGCTGGTGATATTTGCTCCCAAATTAACGCCGAACAAATTGAGTGACGATGCTAGAAGAATGGAGTGTCCCGATATAACTATGTTGGGTTCAGCAACGTTAACTTTTTCAGAGGAAACTGCTTCCTGGGTTTTTGTAACGTTAAATTTTACTTGGTTATTGTCACCTCAAGATAGAATTTCCTCCAGATCATTGTTGAAGTTGCATGAGTAGCTGATGTTCGAGCATTAAATAAAGAGAATAAAGAAATAAGCGTAATGTCATCTTCTGTAGATTGGTCGCTAATGTAAGTGAGAAAGAGAGTAGGAGATAGTATGGAGGCTTGGGGCACATCGGCGTTGATAGTGAGCATCATAAAAAAAACTTTTTAGGAATACTATAAGAGCGTAATTTAGCCAACAATCCGCCATGACGAAAACGGTCAAACTGTACGTAGTTATCTTCAAACTTATGAGAGGTGAACACTAATTCCTATACAACTTTTTTTTAGAAAATCTAATTGCGTAGATACATTTTAAGCTATTGCTACTTTCAAGATAGAGATATAAAAAAAAAAACGTAGTGGTCGATAATTTTTTGTTAATAAATATAGGTCAATAATAATTAATATAAAGAAGTTAATTTTGCCCTGTACCATATCTAAATTTAATAACTGCCCAGATTTTGAAAGTATACCTACATATAAACATATACGGTAATTTGCCTACCACAAGAAAAAAAAAACTATTGGAAATTGCCTATACTTATTGAATGACGAAACTGATGACGTGGAAACATGTATTTGTCATAAACATTTAGGTATTTACAAGCGGTAATACAACATACTATTAAAAATTTATTAATCAAATAAAAGAAACCGGCCAAGTGTAAGTCGGGCTTGCACAATTAGTGTTCCGTACCGTGATTGCTGAAGTGTTCTATAAAATTCAGTTCATACATCCATCTGTTATATAATAATTACCAAGTATTTATAAAAAGTGAGACATCTTTGTCGTAAATTTTAAAACAAATATTTACTACCTTAATATTTGTTTAATTATAATCAAATAAAATAAAATAATTTTGTGTCGGTACCTATCCGTTGGTCACCAGTCATCATGGAAATTTATTTTATCTGTGATTGGTCAAATGTTTCAGGCAATAATGTACTGAAAAGTATATGAATATATTGCTGATTGCCTCGAATCCTTATTAATATTTCGTAGCTCTTAGTCCCCGTTAAATTCACAAGTTTCTACGAAAAAAATCTCCTCCATATTGTCAAGTCAAATAGTTTTTTATATACCAGATAAATTATCAAATGTAATCCACTCGTGCTAATTTTCGCTGAATCTACACTTTATGGAGAATATTCTAGAATTTTTTCGAAATTTTTTGATCAGTACTCTTAGAGAGGTGGGGGGCCATTTTTTAAAAATAATACAAAGAAAAGTGTGTTCGAGTATCATGTACATTTTTGTACTCGTATTTTCACAAGCTTTCATTTAACACCCTTCTCTATTTCACCCCCCAAAACTAACCTCTTAAGCCAAAATTTAACTTTCAGAACTACACGGCTCTGATTGGGCTATCGATTCCTGTATTTGTAAAAAATTTCAACTTTCTATGTCAAATAATTTCGGAGAAAATCGGGTGTGACAGACAAACATACACCGAAGTGATCCCATAAGTGTTCCGTACAGAACACTAAAAAATACTTTCAATAAATTTTCCAGTCAATGACACTGCACTCTTACAATTTATAGTGGGAGGTTAAAGAAATTTTAAAAGTCCTATTCTTTTTATCTGATTGTGGTTGTACCAAAATCTCGACTTATCACCTCGTTTCAAAAACAAGATAATCGATAATTTTTCTTACTTAATCTTTGGCCGAAGCCAATATAATAAAACGTAATCGGCCATTCCCACGGTAATGAGTACAACTAGTACGAGGCGAAGTCGACCCACGCCCGTTGCGTTTTTCCGTATCGCTTATCGCTACAGTCCCAGATACTTTTGCGGTTTTCGGTTTCCTGCAGGCGGTCCAGACTTTGTCCCTTTGATTTTTATATCCGACCGGTTCACGGACTAGGTTCCTTTAAAAATTTGACTCGATGATTCATTAGAATAACTGTATTTATTATGGTTTGCGTTGGAGAAGAAAGTACGGAGTATCTTATGAATATATTGTTAAATAATACTAAAATTATTTAAATTTCAAAGAAAAGTTGTTCACTATGTTTTTGATATTTTAGTCTAAATAGAAAATAGAAAATTTTCAAGTTAAGTTTGAGATTTCCACTAAGAGGTCAAATTATAAAAGCCATCCGGCTTAAAAATTTAATAGTTATTATTATAACTACATGAAAAAGCTTAAAAAATTCTGTTGCCTATAAAACTAATGTAAACAAAAACCGGCCAAGTACAAGTCGGACTTGCGCAATTAGTGTTACGTACGTTGATTACTTTTAAAATAAAAAAATAAAACTATTTTGTTTCTAGAGGAGTGACGCGCAGTAGTAGTAATATACGGACAATTATGTTAAAACAACCTCCACCATATTGTTGTGAAACATAGTTTCTAGTTTTTTTTTATAATAGGTAAATTATCAACCATAATGCACTCGTGATAATTTTAGTTCAATCTGCACTTTATGAAGAATTATATTTTTTCAGAATTTGAGATAGGGGGGGAGTGGACATTTTCTAAAAATAATACAAAGAAAAGTGTGAGCAAGTACTAGATCATGTATATTTTTGAACCTGTGTTTTCACAAACTTTTATTTGAAACCCCACTCGATCTGGTAAAAAATTTTTTCTTTCCACCTCCAATTTCACCCCCTAAAACTAACCCCTTAAGTCAAAATTCAACTTCCAAAACTACACGGCTCTGATTAGGCCATCAATTCCTATACTTGTGCCAAATTTTAACTTTCTATGTCAAATAGTTTCGGAGAAAATCCCGTGTGACAGATAGACAGACGGACAGACAAACACCGAAGTAATCCCATAAGTGTTCCAGTGCTGTAGTTTCGATATAAGGGAAATTAATTTAAACTACGTAGTTTATTTGAAAACTAAATTATCTTTATACATTTATCTACAGTTTATGTTTAGATCAAAAGTGAGATGTTGAAACTTTTTAGTAATAATAAATGTACTATCATCTCATTATTAAAAATTACATAAATCAGTTAATAATTAACTAATGTTGTCTTGCTGTACATTCTAATCACTTAAAAATTATTTCCTCAAGGCGAGTAATAAAATTGATTATGGCTCGCTCATATTTATATCGGCAATAAATACGGGTATATGAAAAAGAGGCTTAGGAAGTCTTGAATAAGTGTTACTTCAAAAAATAAATCACTATGAATAGAGGCCTAACTCAATCAGGAAATATGGGGTATTTTCTAAGTTGGAGCATTATTTTTAACAGGTTCTAGAGTCATTATTAGTGTTCCGTACGGAACACTAATAATGACTCTATCTGCCTGTTTGTCTGTTCGTCTGTCACAGCCGATTTTCTCCGATACTATTTGACATAGAAAGTTGAAATTTGTCACTAATACAGGAACTGATGGCCTCATCAGAGCCGTGTAGTTTTGAAAGTTAAATTTTGTTTTAAGGGGTGAAATCGGAAGGGAAAAAAATTTACTCGATCATCGAGTGGGGTGTCAAATGAAAGCTTGTAAAAACATGCGTTCAAAAACATATATAATGTAATACTTGCGCAAACACTTTTCTTTGTTTTATTTTTGAAAAATAAAATCTCGATAAGTACTGATCAAAAAATTTTGAAAAACTCTGGAATATTCTCCACAGGGTGTAGATTGAACGAAAATGATCACGAGTGCATTACCTTTAATAATTTATCTGGTATATCTATATATATATATATATATATATATATATATATATATATATATATATATATATATATATATATATATATATATATATATATATGATCATTTTATACCTTCGTAACGAACATTTTTATTTTAAAAGCAATCAACGTACGGAACACTAATTGCGTAAGTCCCACTTGCACTTGGCCGGTTATTTTTATGTTAGTTTTAGGCAACTACAGGATTTTCCCGTGGTAATCTTATTTACAATCTCTCAGTATTTTCAGGTTGGGGATAAAAATTATTATAACATTTTTTGTTAATTATGTTTGGAACGTATTTATTTTTGATTTTCTAATAAACTATGTTGTTAAATACACATTTCTATTTTTAAGTTAAAGTCTAGACATTTTTTTTTAATACTGTTACCTAATTTTTAGTGTTCCGTACGGAACACTTATAAGATCACTTCGGTGTCTGTCTGTCTGTCACACCCGATTTTCTCCGAAACTATTTGACATAGAAAGTTGAAATTTGGTAATAATATAGGAATTGATGGCCTCAACAGAGCCATGTAGTTTTAAGAGTTAAATTTTGACTTAAGGGGTTAGTTTTGGGGGGTGAAATCGGAAGTGAAAAAAAAAAATTTTTACTAGGTCAACGAGTGTGGTGTCAAATGAAAGCTTGTGAAAACACGAGTAAAAAATGTACATATAATGTAACACTTGCGCGCACTTTTCTTTGTATTATTTTTAAAAAATCGCGAAAAATCGCTGTCCCGCGCCGTATCTCGAAAAGTACTTATCAAAAAATTTTGAAAAAATTCCGGAATATTCTCCACGGGGTGTAGATTGAACGAAAATTATCACGAGTGCATTACCTTTAATAATTTTTCTGGTATTTTAAAAAAAAACAAAAATTTCAAGGTCATCAGATTTCAGTAAAGATTGGAAACAAACTTTGTTGAAAACTCATTTGGGGTGTGTTTTGTGAACTCACTGATCATTTTATACATCTGTAACAAAATTTTTTATTTTAAAAGCAATCAACGTACGGGACACTAATTGCGCAAGTTCAACTTGCACTTGACCGGTTTTTTTTCCGATAAAAGGACAACTACTAATACGTAAGGCAGTTTTTAACGGAAAAAAAGAAATTATAAAAAAATTGGTTGACTTGATGCCAATCAGAACTGCATCAATGATAAAGGTTATGTTTATACTAAGTTCTTTTTTACTTCCATGAAAAATGGAAAGTGGTAAAGGACAAAGGTGTCGCAACAAAATATCAGACGAGGAAAGAAAGTCTTTAAAAATATATTTTTCATATTCTGTTTTCTTTTAAGTTCTTTTTTACTTCCATGAAAATTGGAAGTATTTTCTTAATCAGCAATACATTAGAGATTTATTATTTTCCATGTTTAGTTTCTTTAGGGTTTTTGCTACCAATGGCTATTATTTATAATTTTCCTTTTTACATCATTTACTAAAATCATCCAAAGTGAAAATCAATATTCAATTTTGGAAAATATCATTTTTAGTGTTCCGTACGGAACACTTATACGATCACTTAGGTGTCTGTCTGTCCATGTGTCACATCCGATTTTCTCCGAAACTATTTGACATAGAAAGTTGAAATTTGGCACTAACATAGCAATTATATTATTTTTTAAAAATTGCGAAAAATCGCTGTCCCCCTTTTATTTCGAAAAGTGCTGATCAAAAAATTTAAAATAAAACTCTGGAATATTCTCCACAGGATGTAGATTGAACGAAAATTATCACGAATCCATTACCTTTAATAATTTATTTGGTATATAAAAAAACAAAAATTTCAAGGTTATCAGTTTTCAGTAAAGATCGGGAAAAAATATATTTGGAACGTATTTATTTTTGATTTTCTAATAAACTATATTGTTAAATACACGTTTCTATTTTTGAGTTAAAGTCTTGACTTTTTTTTAATACTGTTCCCTAATTTCTTTTTGGATAAAAGGACAACTACTAATAGGTAAGGCAGTTTTTAACGGAAAAAAAGAAATTATAAAAAAAAATTGGTTGACTCGATGCCAATCAGAACTGCATCAGTGATAAAGGTTATGTTTATCCTAAGTTCTTTTTTACTTCCATGAAAAATGGAAAGTGATAAAGGCCAAAGATGTCTTAACGAAATATTAGACGAGGAAAAAGTCTTTAAAAACATATCTTTCATATTCTGTTTTCTTCTACGTTCTTTTTTACTTCCACGAAAATTGGAAGTATTTTCTTAATTACCTTTCCTTTTTTTTTTTGCGTCCAATATTTTCTCTTTTTACATCATTTGCTAAAATCATGAGAAGTGAAAATCAATATTCAATTTTGGAAAATATCATCTTTAATGTTCCGTACGGAACACTTATAAAATTACTTCGGTGTCTGTCTGTTCGTCTGTCACACCCGATTTTCTCCGAAACTATTTGACATAGAAAGTTGAATTTTGGCACTAATATAGGAACTGATGGCCTCATCAGAGCTGTGTAGTTCTGAAAGTTAAATTTTGACTTAAGGGGTTTTGGGGGATGAAATCGGAAGTAAAAAAAATTTTTTTACCAGGTCATCGAGTGTGGTGTCAAATGAAAACTTGTAAAAACACAAGTTCAAAAATATATATAATTTTTAAAATATTGCGGAAAATGGCAGTACCCCCCTCTCTCTCGATAATTACTGATCAAAAAATTTACCTTTAATAATTTATTTGGTATATAAAAAACAAAATTTCAAGGTCATCAGTTTTCAGCAAAGATCGGAAAAAACTAATTGCGCAAGTCCGACTTGCACTTGGCCGTTTTTTTTTTGTTAAGTGTACAATTAAACTACTTATCAATATTTTTCTTCAGTTGCTTTTGCTCAAAAGATATATTACCTTTAAAATATTAAACTCTTTTCATAGCACCCTGTACATAACTTTTTATTGATTGTGAGTCTAAGTGAACTTTTTTAAAAATCTTAAGTTCGATTAAGCGTTTAAAAAACAACACATATTTTACATTAAAGTTTAAGATAGGTGTGTTCCGTAACCAACTACTGTTGAAGGTTGTTCACTGATAAAAGATGTCACAGCTCCGCGTGTCAGAAGAAGTTGGGGAGAACGGCTTCGTGGTTCTTAAGATATTGTCAGCATTCAATATTTTTATCTATGATGTTTTAAAAGGTTTTCCTTTAAATTTGGCTTCTATTTTAGGATCTATTGGAGATAATAAAATGACTCCAGTATTAGAAGATTGTGTGCTTAAGGTGTGAACAACACAAAATAAATAACCGAATAAGTGGAATTCGGACTTGCGCAATTAGTATTCTGTACGTTGATTGCTTGTAAAAAAAAAGGTGTTGGGTGCCAATCCCTTTTATTTAAGTATATATGGCCGGGCCACGTACATAGGTAGTAGTTGTTTGCGGAAATGTAATAACGTCCGTGGCAGCACACCCTCATTGTCTAAAGGGTACCGTGAAATATAAAAATGTATGTCTCGGCACTTGGACAACGTTTACGGGTATTACAACGTCGCCGATATTCTCAGAATATGAAAAAGGGTAAAATTCCTACGGCAGTGAGGTGAACGGGAAAAAAAATCTAATTTCAATTCGTTTAATTTAGGACACTGTATTCAAAATATAGTTAAGATAAACACACAGAAACTGAAAATTTGAGGATTTAGCTTTCAATACATAGATATATAAAATGTTATGGTTTACGTTTGACTTATTGTAATTTTATTTAAAAAAATACAAAATTTTTTCAACGATTCTCGCGCGAATAATTTCCATTTAAAAAACAGACGTGTCAGCCCTAAGGTACCACTCTTATGTGGGAGAACCGGCCGACCGGCGAGGATCGGTACCATCTCTCGTCGCGGGAACCACCTCGGGTAACCACGAGTACCGTCCTAACTACATAGCCCCCGAGCGAATCGGGACCAGTAATGGTACCGAGTACAGCACCGACAACCGATTTCTTTCCGAGCTCGCTTTGATTGTGTGAGTACTTAATGGTAATATTATCTTTTGTATTGCTGTAAGGACGTTTTAGATTTGTTGGGTGTGATAACCTATGGCCAATAGTTTTGTGACGAAATTTATTCATTTGTGCATTAATTTACAAAATTTTATTTTTAATTCAGTTTTTTTGTTAGAATACCTAAAAAACACTCCGAAATATCGGAGTTTGAGGTTGAAGGTTCTTAACTTAACGAGTTGAGTAATCAGCCTGACACAACGTTGGTAAGGTTGACTTAATAGACTGGTTGACACGATTGTGCAAGGCATCTTCTTTATTCGTCGAGATCAGAACACAATTCAGTGTTCTGCACCCTATAACGATATCGTCTACCCTCTGTCAAATAAGAACGTGTACGTGATAGTTCATTTTTGATAGATGTGATTCTAGCGATTCAACAAAAAAACCGGTAGAGGGAACCTTTGTCTATGACCCATTTTAGTAAAAGTATCAGTCGATTCAGAACTTTCGTCGAAATCACGTAAAATCCAAAATGAGTCACTTTGAGGTGAGAGTGAGGAGAGTAGGGTAAATCGAACCTTAAAATATATTAACGTCTACAAAAATATTTAACGTCGATAAAAGTAGATTTTCCACCATTCAGGAAAAAAAGCAAATGTTTTAGGATTAAAAAGGCAGAAACAAATCGCCGCAATCATAAGTGGAGAAAGATGCCTTGTGTGGTGCCAGTGTGACTGAACAGTTTGTACCACTAATGCTTATATTCAAAAGAATGAGACAAAGTCCTGAATTGGGTAATGGTACGCCTTCTGAGAGTGTTGTCACCATTCCAGACACTGGCTCTGTTAACTTAAACTAAATTGTAAAATGAATTAAACATTTTATAAGTGTCGTAAAGCTAAACCCTGAAAATAAAGTGTTACTTCTACTTGATGGAAATACAACGCTGGAAGCGTTGAACACAGTAAAGGCTAATGGGATATAATAATGTTACACCTGTAAGGCCTTACTACTCACGGCTTCAATCACTGAACGTCTCTTTTTTTAAAACTTATGAGCAATGAAGCAACAGAAAAATGATTGAGGACAAATTCAGGTCGTCAAGTAACGCACCTCGGTTTGAGGCAGTCTTTCTTTGTTCCCATCCAAAGGGGCCTTAAATGACACATTCTGAGGCCGCTAAATATATATGAAGACGTCGGTAAATCTTTTTAAGGAGACGAAAAATGTTGACGATTTACCAAAACGTGGCTCGACAGGCAAACTCACTATGAAAGTCGAAAATCGAATCGTGTCTTTGTTTTCACAGGACCTGAAATTAACGCTGCGTCAAGGAGCAACAAAATTAAGAAAATCGGGTTTGTTGAAGAAAAATCACGTCGCGAAGCGGTTCGCTTGGGCCCACGATAAGATACCAGAGTAACCTTTGCAAAGAGAAAGCGTAGAGGAAGGACTCTGAGGACTTTAACTCCGTTGTCTCACGAGATTCGCAAAATTTACAGGGTATGCACAAAATCTCGCCGACAGCATGGCTCGAAGATGCGAGGCGATTATTGATGCACGAGGCGATTGGACAACTTACTAAGGTAATTGCCCCGTTGTTAGCACACCAAAGAATACACTGATGGCAAAAAATGTTCTCGAAACACATTTTTTCAAGAATACGAGCTGTCACGTCCTTACTTTTCAGACTGTAACGATCTCCTCCCCCGAGAAATAAATAAATAAATCGATTTTACTTTGTTCTAAAGCTATAAAATTTTAAACAGCGTAAAGGTAACTTTTATTAAAGCACTTTCATCATTGTCATCGGTTTATACGCTTCTTTCATGTCATTTCGAGTCATGTCATCGAAGGCGTACCGGACGAGTACTACATATACAAACAAGACAATGTAGTACCTATTGATTCTAAGACGCGGTACTCTCTTATTGCCATGTCATTCATGTCACTGTTGATATGTACTTATATTTGTGAAGCATATGGCTTGCGGGTACTTGTAGGTATTATGTACCTGTAGATATATTTTTAGGAAGGCGAATATTCCGTATAGTCGTTGTTACGGTGTTAATTGTATAAATAAATTAATAAAATGGGGATAAATGTGGATGCTTGGTGTAATTTAATATAATTTAAATGTGTGTTCATTTTGAAAAAAAAAAGAAACTAAACGATGCAAGTTGGAACGCAGTAGCGACAGTCCAACTCGGCACCTTTGATCTCAAGGGGTTCGAGTTTGTAATGATCACATGATCTGTCGCCATATTACTAGTATGATGGCTGCGAGTTTTTGAAATGTTCAAATTCCATCTTTCAAGAAAAATCCTATTCTGTGGAAAAAACGAGAATTTTTTTTTTATCAAGTTTTTATTGAAACAGATATACAAAAAACAGGGAAGAAGGCAAAAAATACAAGGAAAAAATACATTTGGCTTCAACGTTATTTGCATGTTATTCATTTAAATATCTCATTGTTGAATTTATATTTCCCAACTATTAGAGATATTGTCTGAGGGGAAAAAATGGTCATTTTGAGAATATATCTCTTGCACACTTTCAGCTTCGCGCGTATAATACTCCCTTATATTTCAGCGATTCCCAGTAATCTGGAAAGATTGAAAATAATTATAATCATCATTTTAAGATGAGATCGTCTGTCTTTTGAACTTAAATATAACTGTTTTACAACTAAATGTATGTCTAATATGAAAACACAATTATCATAATCTTTATATAATATATTGCATACAGAAATAAAGAATTATGAATAAATTACCTTTTAGGATCTTTGCGAAATCTAAAAAAACTAACTCTTTTGGAGATACCACATATATTTTTACAGGCACTAACCGCATAACAAAAACTTCCTCTTGCCATGTTTTTTATAATGATTTTCAATTATTGCGTCAAACGAGTCATTTTCTTATTAGAAAATTATTAATAATTAATTTCGGAGCACGTTATAAAGAGATTCTCCTTGAAATCCAGATATAAACACAACCCGCGACCGCGCTGGCAGCCATATTGTTGATATGATAGACGACGCATGCATGGTAACAAACAGGATTTAAAATTTTTTTGAGCGTCGCTACTGTGTTTTATGTTTACTGTGACTATGTGTGTTAGAGAGGAAAAGCGTCGGACCAACACGAAAAAATGATTATTAACGTATTTTCTCGAAATCCTCAATTAACTTTGCGCCAAGGGGCGGAAAAACTAAAGTAAAAAGGTTTGGATATATCGTATGAAACGATTAGTACTCATTTCCAGGCTAACGATTTGAAGTGGCGGAGTACAATTCAGAAACCATTGCTGAACGAAAAACAGAGAGAAATGACTCACGTGGTTAATTTCCACTAACTGATTGATTCAGCTAACCTGAAATCCCCCGTGAAGATCCATGTTTGGGGATATTTTTAGGAATAAGGTTTTGGGAGATTCTTTATCTCTATCTACAATTTGAAGGCATTAGTATCGACTGCCAAACGGTGGTTTGGCAATGAAAATGAGGAGTGAATTCTTCAAGAGGATAACGACCCCAAACATCGGAGTAAAACGTATAGCCAATAGAAAGGGGAATCCCAATCGAGAACGTGTGGTTATATATCAAGCGGAAGCTTCATAGTAAAAATGTGTGTACAGTGATGCAGATATCACGGCAAATTCGGGCAATTTGGAAATATTTTCCCTAAGAATACGCGGGAAATCTGGTCAAAAGGAAGATGCCTGGCGATGGGGACTGGACGAACAACTGAATCGTTATCATTTTAATGACACTCCTTTACTGTTGAATGATGCACTTTTAAATAAATACATTTTTTAATGAACCATAGGCCACACGTTCTTACTTGACCGACTGTAAACTAACTTGAAAACTGTTAAAAATTACACAGGGGAACAGCTGTTTTGGTGTCGAGGTTTTTTGAGCTGATTCTATATTAATTTGATGTCCTGAATTCAAATAACGTATTCATTTGTGCCTAGGAGCTCAAATTTTTAAGATATACAATTTTAGAGAAATATAAGTTACATTATTGTAACTCAAATCCGTAAGTGCAGTAAACAAAAGTAGATACGAAATTTTTATTTTAGTTATACAAAATACAATATTATGTCGTACTTACAAACAAAAAAAAAACATTGAAGAAATGAAATAGTCACTCAACACTTGGAAAGCTTCTTTTCCGCGACATTCTTGAATGTTTTTTTTAAACAGTCCCTTTTTAAACTCCAGCAGTAATCTGCCATCATGTGCATGTCCCATCTTCCTTGGTAGCGGTCCTCCATAACTTTAATATCTTAGTGAAATCTTTCACCTTGTTCCTCACTCATGTCTCCTAAATTTTCTGGAAAACGGTCTAAGTGGCTGTGTAAATAGTGTATTTTAATACTCATATTGCACCCTAAGGATTTGAAACTATTAAGCATCTTGTTAACCATTTCAACATAGTTTTGAGCTTTATGTTTGCCTAGAAAATTTTCTACAACTGCAACAAATGATGTCCAAGCTTCTCGTTCAACTTGATTCATTGAATTTATGAAGGCAGGATCCTTAATTAATTGTCTTATTTGTGGGCCGTCAAATATAGCTGCTTTGAGTTTTTTCTGTGCTCAACTGATGCATTTTTACCCCTATATATGCAAAACAAGACCCATTCTTATCAAGAGCCTTTACAAATTGCTTCATTAAGCCCAACTTTATATGTAACGGAGGAAGTATGATTTTTTCTCTTTCAAACCAAAGCGTCGTTAATGACATTCTTTTCCCCAACGTCCATGTTTTCTCTCTGAGGCCAATCTTTTCTAACCCAGTGGTGTGTTTTGTCCCTACTATCCCAGAGGCACAAGAAACACGGATATTTCGTGTAACCACTTTGCTGCCCAAGAAGAAAGTTTACCATTTTTAAGTCTACACAAATCATCCATTGATGTTCGTAATACTTTATCTTCTGCAAGAGCAAAGCTATGGTATTATATTCTTCTTTCAGTTTCGTTGAGTGAGCTAGTGGTATTGAACCATATTTATTCCCATTATGTAGAAGGACACATTTTAAACTTCGCTTTGAACTGTCAATAAATAGGCGCCAATCATCTGGAATATATTCAGAAAGTCCCATTTCTTTCATGAGTCCCCTAATTTCGTGACAAAATACAAGATTGTCTTCTTGAGAAAAGAATGGTAGCAGATCTTTTTCTCTTGTACGGTAAAAGGTAATTTTGGTTCCTTGTTCCAGTAAATTTTTGTCGTTCAAAAACCTAGAAGCCAGTACTTCAGAAGCTTTTTTCGATAAATTGAGATCCCTGGTGAGATCATTTAATTCATTTTGATTGAAGCGTTGAGGAACTGATGACGTCCCCTCATAGTCACTGTTAGTTTCATTAGCATCAGAACTTTTATTAGCATCAGAAGAGCGATCAGAGGGAAAATATTCGTCATCAGAGATATGTGGTAGCTGATGAAATGTTGGAATCGGTATTTCATCTGAGTGCGGGATAGGGCGTATTGCCGAGTCTAAATTGGGATAAGTCCACTTACTGCGGTTATTTCGATTGATTCCATTAGTATTTACTAAACAGAAATAACAATCATTGAAGTGGTTTTTTGGTTCTCTCCAAACCATTGGTACGCCGAATTTTAGACATTTTCTTTTCCCGGTAGTCCACTGCCGTAAATGCTCTGTACAAGTTTTACATACGAGATGCGGGGCCCACGTTTTGTCCTGATCACCAAGCTTAACTCCAAAGTATCCAAGATACGCTCGCTTTACAAAGTCAGTAATAGTTTGTCTGTTTTGTTGAAACATGTATTCTCCGCATATATAGCAAAACACATCAGGTTGATTTACACAACTTCTTCTTGAACTGGAACCTGAACTCATTTTAATTCTGTTCAATAACACAAAAACACTCTTTTCTTAACATAAAATAACACGCCGAATTCGATCTACTCTCATTAGTAAGAACGCACAAACTGACGAGACTTACCCGAGTTAGGTGATTAAAAGGGCCAGTTCAGGTACCTGATAGGCAATGGTTCCACTATTCATAGATTTACCTGGAATTTACTCAATTACAGACTGACAATAAAACCATTGTACCTACATTAATGAATATATAATAATTTTAGAACTCTCATAAATGAATATACTGAATAAAAACCACATTGGTAGATAAGTTGATGTATCTAAAAAAGTAGAGCTGATAGAGAAAAACGGATTGCATGTATAGATTTAGCGTCCCAAATATAGTTAAAATCAGCTCTAAAATCCCAGGCACCAAAACAAAAATATTTTTTTGTTGCCCTGTGTTATCATTTTAAAGTAACGACACAATTTCATTTAAGTAGAATTTAGAAGGGTCGTTCCTGAATTTCACATCCCAACAAAGAAAACACAAGATTAAAAAGAATTTTTTTTATTCTTTGCCATTGCCATCTTGTAAATCAATACATTTGGTCCAACGACTTCCTAACTTTTTAATAATCTTTTTATAATAAGATTTATCCAACTCTGCAAAATAAGCGTTCGTCTCAGCTTTAAGTTCATCATTCGAAGTGAATCTTTGCCAAGCTAGCCATTTTTTCAGGTTTGGAAACAAGAGGTAATCGCTGGGAGTCAAATCTGGGAATACGGTGGATGTAGAAGCACTCCAAAGCGAGGGTTATGGAGTTTTGCAGCAACAATCCAAGACATGTGTGAATGCGCGTTAGCGTGATAAAAAAAGCACTTTCTTTTTGCGAGATGTGGACGTTTCTCCTGACTAGCACTATTCAGTTGGTCCCGTAGGAAGACATAATACACCTAGGTGATGGTTCACATTTATCCTGATAGCCTATGAGCACAACACCACGAGAATTCCAAAAAACCTTAGCTCTGACTTTTCCTGCAGATGAAACTATTTTTGCTTTCTTGAGCGCATTATTACTTGCTCCTATCCACTGTTTCGACTGCTCTTTTATCTCTGGCGTGTAACGATGAGTCCATGTTTCAACTACTGTTATAAAACGTTGAAGAAAATCACTGAAATTTCAGACAATGTTTATTCGAATGGTCGATTGTTAACAAGCACTAATCGAGCGGCAAGCTTCTCATATCCAAACATCGTGTAAAATGCGATGGACACAATCACTTCAGTCGGCGATCATTTAGTACACTACCGTGAATTTTTTTCACAACCTCGTTGATCGTCGAAGTTTTCGGGCGTCCTGAGCGTTTATTATCTTGAATGGATTTAGCAGCCACTTTTTAATTGTCGAAAACGAAGGGAAATACTCCTTTAATGTGACAAACAGGTATAATCTTTTCGAATGTCCGTAGGAGTTAAGGGGCTATTCTACTCGAGAATTTAATTTTTTTTTTTTTGCATTTGTTTATAATTTGAATCTTCAAGAATATGTGAGTTCGAGCGGAAAGCTTCTCATCCCCAAACATCATGTAAAATGCGATGAACACGACCACTTTAGTCGGTGATCATTTAGTACGTTACCGTGAATTTGTGTCACAACCTCGTCGGTCGTAGAGGTTTTTGGGGCGTTCTGAGCGTTTATTATCTTGAATGAATGTATGGCCACGTTTAAATTCAGCAGCCTACTTTTTAACGTTGAAAACGAAGGGGAAGAATCATTTAATGTGACATATAATTCTTTTTGAATGTCCGTAAGAGTTAAGGGGCCGTCCTACCCCAGAATTTTCAAAAATCGATTTTTTTGAATTTTTTTTTATAGTTTGAATCTTCGAGAATATGTGTGCGAGAGGATTTTTCGAGATCCTCTTTATTTTTGAACATATTACGTGTCTTAGGAGAACGCGAGCAACGCTCGGTTTCAGGCATACACAGTCGGCGCACGCATGCAGCGCAAGCTCACTCAAAAAAAGCAAGAATAGCTCGGAGAATGCTTAATACTGAACAAAATGGGTCTTATGAAGAACTGGAATAGCTGATTAGCTGTAATTATAAATTTTTTAATTTTACCGGGTCGGAAACGTGATCGAAATCTTTAAAGATTTATATTTCCAAACTGCTACTCAGTATATATCACCGCTACACCAAACACTTTATTTTTGCTCTCGACGCGCGTTTCACTAACCATGTTAGCTTCATCAGGAGCGATGATTCCGTTATTTCCGCTGATCCAATCTCTTCGAAATTTTGACACAGTGTTCACAAATGCTGTCATTTTTGTCCGAAGTATGGACAAATTTTTATCTCTGAAATTTTTTTCAAAACCACGATTTTTGAGTCGAAAATTTGGCGAAAATCGCACCTGAAATTTTGAGTAGCCGCCATTTTGTTATTTCGCATGATAAAAATTTTTCTTCAGTCCGGCCGAGAATTACACTCATATATTTTAAGAATCTTTTTGTCTTTTCTGTTTCAGACGTTGCTGGAAGTCGGAATCATGGAGCCGAGCGAGGTACTTTTTTTTTTAACACGCCCGTCTGCAAGTGTGTATATTTATATCAGAATCAGACCGACTCAAAAAAATTTATGAATGTACTCCAAAATTTAATAAATAATATCTAAAAAGTTTTTTTAATTACGTCCTATAGTTTTTTTAAATAAAAAAATCCCAAAAAAAAACGCGAAATTTCCGTGGTCTGGAGTAGGATGGCCCTCGCTTTTGAATTTGATCCATTTTTAAGAAAACGTTAAAACTTGTTTGTTCACACGATCGCTTCAAAAAGACAACTCAACATAGGTGTCTGAAACTTCGCAGCACGCCATCTACTAGAGAACACTTAACATATATCATAATAATTTGGTTTTCTTGGCGCCATATCGGTGTCAGGCCGAGAACTTTTGGAACGACCCTCGTAAAACAAATATGTGCTGCGATACAAAAGTTCCTAACCTGAACTAAAGCTTTAAAGCGCTTTTTACAATGAATGCGAAAAAAGTGCCGTGTATGTGTGTTAAATTTTGTTTTAACCTCGTGAAAAGTGATACTGAAACTAAGTTGGGAATGCGGAATCTTTGGCACAATGACACTACTTAGTATATATCACCACTACACCAAACACTTTATTTTTGCCCTCGACGCGCGTTTCGCTAACCATGTTAGCTTCATCAGGAGCGATGATTGACTAAAGCTAAAATACAAATCTACCCTATTTATACTTAGCCTAACCCTTGAATTACTCAAGCGGAACTAATGGCATAGGCAAAGCCATCAGTTCCGGTCAAGTAACCAGTAGAGGCCAAAGTTCAACAAATCATTCGTAAAGATCGTTGTTGGATGAATCTGAACATCTCTGATGAACCTTCGGTTAGAAAATGGCTTTGGAGCGAGAAAAGTTTCGTCCGACACCACGACAGTGCAATGGCCTATTAGTTTGTCTATATGCAAGAGTTTTTGGCCAATAATTCCATGACAGTTAGCCCTTTACCTCCCTTATACGCCTGATTTGGCACCCTGCGACTTCGGGCTGTTCTTCCATATGAAGATGAAGTTTGCTTCGCCGCTTCGAGACGGTAGGAAGATACAAAACGAATCAAAAACTGCGCTGGAGGCAGTAACAGTACGAACCTCTCAAAAAATGTTCGGCCAGTGGAAAAAACGGTGAAACCAGTGCATTCGGGTGCAGAGCGATTACTCTGAAGGTGACGAAGCCTAAAAAAACTACTTCAGATCGTTAGTTCGGAAACTTTTGGATCGCATAGTGTATTTATTACATAGCATGATCGTCATGACCAATATTCTCCAAACAAAGTAAGAATATGGCCTTATGCTACTAAATATATGACGCCCCTATGAGTAGGCAGATAAGTATGATACACCCATACAATATATCAATATTAAATACATGTATCTTCTAATCGAAACATTCAAAATGCCCATTTTTACACGACTCACGACACAGCCATATAGGTTTTACGACTTAGGTTCGCCATATTAGATGATGAGTTATTAAGGAAGAGTACATTTGCTCCGCTCTACTTTCTTCGCTATAAATATATCAGATATGTATATATACGTCCGGTCATATAAGGACGTACAACAACCGCATATTTTGCAATAAAAACTAGTTTCGCGTATGTTGTGTGGTATTGAAGATGTTTTTTACATCTTCTTGCTAGGAGTATATCTAATGGTTAGATCTACCTTAGTTGCTTTAACCGCTGCACGTTTAATCAATTCACAATTTGCGTTGGAACACACAACTGTTAGCTTTTTAGGAGATTTATTTGTAACGAGTCACAGAAACGGCTAAAAAGCATTATTTGACGGAGAAAAACATCTAATTAATGTCTCATTGTCCGTAATTGCCTGATTTATCGCCTAGCGACTTCTTTTTGTTCCCGAATGCCAAAAAAAAAGCGTGTGCAGAGACTTTCATTACCTCAAGAAGCTGTTAAGTTCTTCCAAAACCATGTTTTTAAGATACCAACTTCAGAGTGGAAAAAATAACCGGTCAGGTGCAAGTTGAACTTGCGCAATTAGTGTTCCGTACGTTGATTGCTTTTAAAATAAAAAATTTTGTTACGGAGGTATAAAATGATCAGTGACTTGACAAAACACCCCCCAAATGAGTTTTCAACAAAGTGTGTTTCGCATCTTCACTGAAAACTGGTGACCAGATACCAGATAAATTATTAAAGGTAATGCACTCGTGATAATCTTCGTTCAATCTAAGCCCCGTGGAGAATATTCTAGAATTTTTTCAAAATTTTTTGGTAAGTACTTTTCGAGATAAGGGGGGTGGATAGCGATTTTTTAAAAATAATACAAAGAAAAGTGTGCGCAAAAATTACATTTTATATACATTTTTTACTCGTGTTTTCACAGCTTTCATTTGACACCACACTCGATGACCTAGTAAAAAAATTTTTTTTTTCACTTTCGATTTCACCCCCAAAACTAACCCCTTAAGTTAAAATTTAACTTTCAAAACTACTGGCTCTAATAAGGCCATCAATTCCTATATTATTACCAAATTTTAACTTTCTATGACAAATAGTTTCGGAGAAAATCGGGTATGACAGACAGACAGACACCGAAGTCATCTTATAAGTGTTCCGTACGGAACACTAAAAAATGTTTCGAGGATTAGTTCGAACTCATGCAAAAATGTTTAAATCTTAAAGGCGAATATTTTGAAAAAAATGAAATGATTTCTACCAAAAAATTGTTATTCTTTCACTGTTTTTGTAAAAATTTAGAGTAGCCTTCGTATGCATAACCTGGAAATAACGATGTGCACCTTTGCAATGAGAGATTATTTATGATTTATTATAAAATATTTTTCTACTTACCAGTCGGACATTCGCAGGTGTAGGTGTGTTTTTCTCCTGGTCTACATATTCCCTCGTTAGCACAAGGACTAGGATCACAAGGGATATACTCGCTCTCACAGTTCTGGCCAGTATATCCTTCGTTGCAGGTACAACTGAAAAAAATAAAATAAATTAAAATTTTGTAGAAATAGTTCCGTTTTGATGAAATTATAACGAATAAATACAGATAGTGGACGGAGAATTATTTATTGCCTAAGAATAAAGACGCTGTGAAGACTTATAAGCCTAATGAGTCACGCCTTTTTAAGACCAATTCATTTCAGAAATGTCAGCGAAGAAGTAAGTGGGGAAATACAGTTTGATTTTATGAAAAGTTTAAGAACGAGGGAAGCATTATTTTCTATGAAACTTCTTGTACAAAAATGTTACGGCCAACTATAGGATGCATTTATATGTTTTATTAACTATCAAAGGGCATTTGACAACATAAAGCATGACTTTCTGCTGCAGCGGCTTCATGAGATTAGTTCGTATAGATGATAAGCTATACTGGAATCAATTAATAAGGACATTTCAACAAAACCTTTCAGTGTATTAAAGAGTGTTAGGCAGGAGTGCATACTGTCGCCAGTATTATTTAATATCTACGTAGAGAAAATATTTCAACTTGCTCTAGAAGATCAACGCAGAGAGATAAAAGTTTATAGGAAGCCTGTAAATAATATTCCGTATGTAGACGATCCGCAATAGTTGCCAATAACGGATGGAAGATCAGCAAATTCTAATCAATAAGCTTAATGATATTGGCGAGGAGTATGATCTACGTATAAATACTGGGAACATCAAAATGATGGTGATTAGTAGACACCTCCAAGAGGATGCATCTCTCTTTATAAAAGAGTGAGAGATTGAGAGGGTTACTAAATTCAAATATCTTGGCTCTGTCGTCAACGAACCATGGGATTGTGATGGGGAAGTTAAACTGCAGATTGGCATGGCAAGGAATACCTTTCTAAAGTTGAAAAATATGCTGCTTTAAAGACAATTGCCACTCGCCTTGCGCCTACGGGTAATAAAATGCTATGTCTGGCTGGTCCTCTTACATGGTGTAGAGACATGGTCGTTAAAGAATCGTAGCGAAGCTTTCAAGTTATGGATACTGCGACGTTTGTTACGAATTTCTTGGATAGAACACCTAACCAATGGAGAAGTGCTTCAAAGGGCCCGGGTGAAGACACAACTACTTAATATCGTAAAACAAAGAAAAGTGTCTTATTTAAGGCGTATACTAAGAGGTGACAGCTACACGATTCCACAACTTATTCTTCAGGGAAAAAATGGAGAGTCGGCGAGGATCCTGTAGGTTGTAGCACTCGTGGCTCCGAAATATCAGAGACTGATGTGGAGTTCCGGGAAATGGTACGGAGACCCCGACATATACGAATACATGGGACAGGAAGAAGAAGAATAAATCTACTAGAGACTTGAACAATTTTTACAATAAAATTATTGACCGAAGGGGAAAATTTGATTTATGATAATTCTATTTAATTTATTAATCTTATTTACTTTTATATTTCTAAAAACATCAATTTTGAGTATAAGGCTGTGCAGTGTTTATACATTTTTACATAATTGCTAGCCATAATAATTTTCTTGATAACAAGGCAGGGAACTCCTACTTTATATAATTCTTCTTTAATTTAAAAGACCATGTTTATCATCAAAAATGTAAAAAAAACCTTCTCAGTACCTCTAAAAAAAATTGGTCAAGTGCATGTCGGACTTGCGCAATTAGTGTTCCTTACGGTGATTGCTTATAAAATAAAATAAAATCCATACCTAGGCTAGGTTATATATTATATATAAGTCTCTAACATATTTACCTATATCTTAAGATCCGATATATATTTCCACGTTTTTTCTTAGTGAGTAATGTATAATAGTCATCTTGGCAACCTAAGAGCCAATAAATCAATCTAGTTCGATCTAGAATCTAGTCATAAAAGTGTATAAAAATATTTCATCATCATCATTCATTAGCCCCTAGCGCCCACTCTTGGACATAGGCCTCCCTTAATCTTTTCCAGTTAAACTGGTCTTTGAGCTTTTTGGATTCAGTTTCCCGCTACTCTTCTCAGATCACCTATTCATCTGCTGAGAGGTCTTCCTCTATTCCTACACGCTTCTTGTCTAGGTCGTTATTCCAACACCTTCCTAGTCCATTTGTTATTTTGCGTTCTGGCTAGATGACCTACCCAATTCCGTTTCAAAGATAAAACTTTCTCAACTGCATCTATCACTCTCGTTCGGTTTCTAATTTCTTTACTTGCGACTTTATCTCGAAGAGACAAACCCAACATTGACCGTTTCATTGCCGCTTGAGTTACCCTTATCTTATTTAATGTCTTCTTTATCAAAGTTAGAGTTTCTGCTCCATAAGTAAGCACAGGTAACACGCACTGGTTAAAGATCTTTCGTTTAAGGCCTAATTTCAGCGTTTCTCGTAGTTTGTCAAATGCGGCCCAAGCTAGAGTGACCCGCCGGTGTATTTCATGAGTCTGATTACACAGCCCCACAAAAAAAAAAGTGGGGTATACTTTTGATGCGATATATCAGATCCGTAGTATTTTTGCCCGCTGATCACGAATCTGATGTCAGAATATCGCCATCACATTTCAATTTTTTTCTAACCTCAAAAAATAGGTAAAAATTAGTAAAAATTAAGAAAAACATACTCCTAAAAAATTGATTCAAGGTTTTTCATGAATCCAAAGATGTATTAATATGTATTCGGACACGCTAAGCTAATATTCATCGGTTGGATTAAGCCATACAGTTCTGTTTTCTTTCTAACCTCAATAAATCAGACAGAAATAGTGCTTCTCGAATGCAAAAACGAATTCAAATTAAAATTCAACCGATTCTTACCAAATTTGGTACACGGGGGTTTTTTGGGTTGCTGATCATGAATCTGAGGTCGGATTTGCAAAATTCAAAATGGCGGATCCAAGATGGCGGACAAAATTTTTGAAAACCAACCGATTCCTACCAAATTTGGTATACAGTTGGGGAATCCTCAAACCTGATACTCTTAAACCCTAAACCTTGAAACCTTAGACTCCCACACCCTGTAACCTCAAAAAATAGACCTCAATAACCCTGTAACTTTAAAAATGAGACCCAATAAACTCAAAACCAGGACTTTTAAACCATATACTCTCAAATAGTAGACCCGTAAGCCCTAGAATTGCGAAGGTTAGACCTGCGCCTAACTTTCCTTTTTTTGGCTGTATCTTGTTCTTTTTTCCGCGAATGACCTATTCAAAGGCTTTCTGCCCAAACGCTTTTGAGGACTTGTTTCTCTTTTTAGCGACCAGCAATAGTCCGCTAGCATATGGTCATCCCATCGTCCTTGATACCGATTTTCTATGATTTTCAGATCTTGGTGAAAACGTTCCCCTTGCTCCTCACTGTAGTCACCAAGATTATCTGGGAAATCATCGATGTGGGAGTCCAGGAAATGTAATTTTAGATTCATTAAGCAACCTAATGTTTGAAAATTTTTTTACCATTTTCTCGACTAATTCTTTGTACTTAGGACTTTTATTATTTCCCAAAAAGTTTGTTGCGATTTCTTTAAAACTAAGCCAAGCAGCTTTTTCAACTTTATTCATTTTAGTAACAAATAATGAATCTTGAAACAATTTTCTTATTTGTGGCCCGTCAAATACGCCTGCCTTAATTTTAGCTTCAGAAAATTTCGGAAATTTTTTATGCAAATATTTGAAACATGGGCCGTTTGTATCTAATGCTCTCGAGAATTGCTTCATAAGTCCAAGCTTAATGTGAAGCGGGGGAATAAGAACTTTTCCTGGATCTACCAATGGTGGAAACAATACATTATTTTCACCAGGAGTGAACGATTCTCTTGTTGGCCAAATTTTTTTTCTTATAATGACGTTCCCTGTCTCTGCTATTCCACAGACATTTATAACAGGGATAAAGTGTAAACCCTGACTGTTGGCCAAGCAATATTGTTACAATTTTCAGATCTCCACAAATTTTCCAGTTATGATCAGCATATTTTATTTTTATCAAAAGCTGCTTCATTTTTTCATGTTGCTCTTCCATAACTGTGGAATGAGCAATCGGAATGGGAGCGTAAACGTTGGTATTATGCAGCAAAACTGCCTTAATGCTCCGTTTAGAAGAATCAATGAACAGTCTCCATTCTTCAGGATCGTATGAGTTATTTTGAAATTCATCCATTAGACCTTTTACATCGGTACAATATGAAAGTGACAATTCCTCGTCCATTGTGAAATATTTTCGAAATTCTTCATCTCTGTTTCTATAATAAGAAATCGTAGCTTCTGGCTTAAGTAAATGTCTTTTCTTTAAAAAGGAAGCAAGATGCTCTGAACCATCTTTGGATAAGCCTAAATCTCTGACTAGATCACTAAGTTCTGACTGTGATACGAGTATTGGTTCTGGTTTACGGTTGTATGGTAGAAATTCTTTATCTGGGTCACTAGTATATGATAGGTTGTCACTAGAACATTCATTAGTAACAGTGTTTGAATCTTTTTCGACAGTCTCAATGTTTTCGGCATGAACTGATAAGGTGAAATCATTTGTTTCCATAACATCAGCATCAAGTGGTTCAGGAGGCGGAATTAGTTTAGTTGGTCTTGTTACTGTCGAAACATCGTTATAAGTAATAGTGCTTTTATTTTTTCGGTTATGCCTAGATACAACATTCATACAAAAGTAGCAATCATTTTCACTGTATGGTCTATTCCATATTGCTGGTCTGGAATATTTCATCGCCTTCTTATTGATGTACAACATTATTTTGCAAGAACTGCAAATGATGTGGGGAACCCAATCTGTATCCTGGTGCTGTATTTCAATGTTAAAACAATCCTTATATAAGGTTTTAATCTTATCCGTTATCGGTGACCCCATTTTACTCAATACGTGTTGACAGCAAATATAACAAAATAAATCACTGTTTTTATCGCACTTATGAAAAGTCCTTGTACCGTGAGACCGTTTTCTTGTAGCATTATACTCTACATGAGCCAAGTCACCCACACATGAAGAGCTACGGTCGCTGGATGACGACGGCTGCGGGCCCGCTTTCCCACCCTGACCAACCGCCGATACTGGGTTTCCGAGTCCCTGCATCGTAATTCTCTTTCTTCTACCTGCCATGACGGCATCTAAGCCGTTATCCAGGGACTCTGCCGGCTAGTGGAGTAACACCGTTGCCCACCGTCACCACGTGGAGGTGCCCTGGATGCAGGTAGAAGAATAAAAATCGACCGATGAATTTTCTCGGCGTTCAAAATGGCGCGAAAACATCTGCCATCTTGAATTTTGCAAATCCAACCTCAGATTCGTGATCAGCGACCCAAAAAATCCCCGTGTACCAAATTTGGTAAGGATCGGTTGAATTTTAATTTGAATTCGTTTTTGCATTCGAGAAGCACTATATCTGTCTGATTTATTGAGGTTAGAAAGAAAACAGAACTGTATGGCTCAATCCAACCGATGAATATTAGCTTAGCGTGTCCGAATACATATTAATACATCTTTGGATTCATGAAAAAGCTTGAATCAATTTTTTAGGAGTATATTTTTCTTAATTTTTACTAATTTTTACCTATTTTTTTGAGGTTACAAAAAAAATTGAGATGTGATGGCGATATTCTGACGTCAGATTCGTGATCAGCGGGCAAAAATACTACGGATCTGATATCTCGCATCAAAAGTATACCCCACTTTTTTTTTTGTGGGGCTGTGTTATCTCTGCCCAACTTAATTTCATGTCCCAAATATTTATGTCATCATTTGCTTCCATGTTTACCCCGTTTACTGATAGTGGCTTGGTAAAAACTGGGTCTTCAAAAAATTTATCTTTAGGCCAATTTTATGGAACTGTTCTTTTAGGGTGTTAAGCATGACATTCGCATGATCTGCGCGATCTATTAACACGACTATGTCATCGGCGAATCTCAAGTTATTCAGCATTTCTCCATTTATATTTATGCCTATGTTGTTCCAATTCAGATTTTTGAACGTGTGTTCCAGAAGGGTGATAAACAACTTTGAGGAAATAGTGTCACCCTGACGCACACCTCTTTCGACTTGGAATTTGTTTGTGTCCATATGTAATTTTACTGTTGATGTTGCCTGACAGTAGATGTGTCGTAGGATTTCGACGTACCTTGAATCTATACGGCATTCAGCAAGAGCTTTAAAAAGCATATCCTGGTTCACTGAATCAAAGGCCTTCTCATAATCCACGAAGATTAATATTAACGGCCTGTCTAGCTTTGAGGTCAAATGTTTTGTTAATATTTTTGTGAACATCTTATAAATATGGGGAGGATGCTTATAGGACGGTAGTTTGATAGATCTGTTGAATCGCTTTTTTTATAGAGGAGAATGATAATAATGTTGTTCCACGACGTTGGTGTTATAGAGTAAGATATAGATTAAACAGTATTGTGACGACCCTGATGATAATAGGTCCAGCCAGCTTTATGGCTTCAACCACAATACCATACTCACCTGGAGACTTATTATTTTTGATATCACTCAAGACTTGTATGATCTCATCTTCTGTTATTTCGGGAATGTCTTCTGAACCTTGATTTTGAATATGTTGAATCTTATAAGGTGTGTCGTTATTAGTGTTTTTATAAAGCTGTTTATAAAAACCTTCTACAATATTCATAATCTCTTCCCTATCCGTTATCACTCTTCCATCTTCGTTCTTTAGTTTCTGTATAATTTTTGTTCCCGTAGATAATTTGGATCTCAAAACTTTTAGACTTTTATTCTCCTCGATTACTTTTGTTACTTGTTCGGTGTTAAACTTTCTAATATCTCTTCTTATGTTGATACTGCTTTGTTGAGAGCTCTATGATATTGTGTATTTTCTTTGTCGGTTCACTTAGTTTTTCCAATTTTTGGGTTGTTTTGGAGAATAGTTATCTATTGCATCTTTTATTGCTTTAACAAGAGCATTATTCAAATGTTCTACAGAATTACGCCCAACTGCTGCAGATTTTGTTCTACTGTCTTTGAGAATTCTGTTGGATTTTCAATCTGCTTCCACTTGCTGTTTTCGATATTCTTCCTTGTAAGTTTTCCTCTTTCTTGTTTTATGTTCAGTTTTATCTGTGATCTCACAGAATTAAAGTCGAATGACACTGCTCAACTTTGTTAACAAAATGTTTGAATGCCTTTCATCATTTATCAAAATCTTTTTCTCGCACGAGGTACATTTTCACCTCAACGATCACGTCAATAAAACGAACTTGCCGTCTCGTAGTTGTCTGGCGATGACAGAGCCTGCACAACCACTTACGATTGGGAGCGATATGTGGTGCTGACTGAGCACCCCTTCACACCCATTTTACCAAATTTTAGTGGTTTTAATTGGGGAATCTGGTTTAAGCAAAATGAGGCCGAACATCACCTATTTTAAACACATCCTGCCAGGCATCCGAGAAATTTGTCTGAATAAATTTATTACCAAAAGGAGTGACTTAAGTTAGCCTTCACGTATTTCTGATTTCACGCCAATGAATTTTTTCTAACGAGAATACCTTAAAACTAACGTTTAAAGCCACAATTCTCGCTATATGCAACAATGAAAAGAAAATATCTAATAGAGATGGAAACGATGTATTTAGCAGTAATTGATAATAATTTTTCCGTTCACTTGAAAGGGTGCCTGGAATTTATCGGTTTGCATTGAGCTAATATTACTTTTGAGAAATAATTTCCAGATGATTGCACTATAGTTTGAATAAAGGTTTTTTTTTACGGGACACCTTATATAACTGATTATAAAGGGTGTTTTTTATAGAGGTATAAAACTTTAAGTTGGCAACACTTTTTTAACTGGCGGCCATTTTATCAGCTGTCAAGTGATTTATGTTTAGTTTGGTTTGACATTTCAACATGAATAGACTGACGCCTGAACAACGCTTCCAAATTGTGCAAATTTATCTTGAAAATCATGGTTCTGTTCGAAATACGTATCGCGCACTACGTCCATTTTACGGTCAACATAATCGTTCATCAGAGCAATTAATTCGATTAGCTATGGAACGTTTTCGCACCACGTTTACTCTAAATGATAATACGCATCCACAGAGACGTCGTACAGTGCGTACAGAAGAAGTCATTGCTGCTGTAGAGCGTAGCGTAGAGGAAGACCCGAATCAGTCTATCCGCCATCGTGCACAGGAATTGGATATGTGTCCATCCACTTTATGGAAGATTTTGCGGAAAGATCTTGGTTTCCGTGCTTACAAAATCCAACACGTGCAACAATTGAAGCCACACGATCACCTAGCAAGGCGTAGATTCGGTGAATGGGCCCAAAACAAGATTGCCGTTGATCCCGATTTTCATAAGCGAATTTTGTTTAGCGATGAAGCTCACTTTTGTTTGAATGGATACGTCAATAAACAAAACTGCCGTATTTGGAGTGATGATAATCCTCAAGTGTATGTTGAGACACCGTTACATCCAGAAAAACTGACTGTTTGGTGTGCTTTATGGGCTGGTGGAATCATTGGTCCGTACTTCTTTAAAAACGATGCTGGTCAGAACGTTACAGTCAATGGCGACCGCTATAGAGCCATGATTACTGACTTTTTCGTTCATCAATTGAACAACCATGATGTGCAGGAGCTGTGGTTTCAACAAGACGGCGCAACATGTCACACAGCTCGTGCCACAATTGATTTATTGAAGGAAACGTTTGGTAACTGCATAGTTTCACGTTTCGGACCCGTGAATTGGCCTCCAAGATCGTGCGATTTAACGCCGCTAGACTATTTTCTGTGGGGATATGTGAAGTCGCTAGTCTACGCCGATAAGCCCGAAACGATTGACCACTTGGAGGACAACATTCGCCGCGTTATTGCCGATATACGGCCACAAATGTTGGAAAAAGTCATCGAAAATTGGACCTCCAGATTAAACTACGTCCGAGCCAGCCGTGGCGGTCATATGCCAGAAGTCATATTTAAATTATAATGCCAGAAGATTATCTTTCGAATAAAGTAAATTTCATGTCAATTTAAAAAATTCATCTTTGTTTTATTCCATTTCAAAGTTCTATACCTCTATAAAAAACACCCTATACTTATATACAATTTATAGTCTACTGATTTAAATTTGATAATTTGGAATACCAGCCAATCTGCAATTCCGGTCTAATTTTTTGAAATTAAAAGCTTTCTAAATGCATATAAAAATATTATTTTGCGAAGTAATTTGTACACCCTTCATGTTAACATTTTAGGAAGATCTGTGAAATGTAGCAACACTGCTAATGCACTTATTCGCTAAAGAACAAAGTAAGGTGGGTGTGTGGTATATCCTCCAGCTCGTATGTACCGCAATCAGTTCGATATTGCTTTCTAATACATTTTCTTTGTTTATCGGTACCGTAACAAAAGCCGATTATGGTAGTATTGGTGTGGGTACCAAAGAATCGGAGCACAATTAAGTCTAAATGCTGATTTATTGACACCAAGCGTCTTAAGTCACTAGACTGAGCCCTTATTATATTACCGATTTACTCTCGTATATACATTGCGTTGTTCTCCTTACGTAGCGTAAAAAATATTTTCTATACTTTTATCACTGGAATAGAAAGACGTGGAATATCATTCATGTTAAATAAGGATTATTTTTTTTGGCGTGAAAATCGTAACACCTTTGTTCGTGCCCGGAACAGATGCAAAGGAATTATCGACGAAACCAAGGAGGCACACAATCAACGAATTAGAAACAAACTGTCCCAACAATTCCAGGTCCTTTTCGGCAGTCGCTAAGGCAGTTAGTCAAAATTTCACCAAATCCACCATACCACCACTCACATGGCCAGATAATTCCATTGCAACCACACCTGTTGAGAGAGCGAACTTGTTGGCTGAACTCTTTGCTTCACATTCTACTGTCGATTTCCAAGGAAAAACACCACCTACTCTTCCCATATTGCAGTCAAAGGGAACTAACACCAATTTTCTGTAGACTTTTCAACCTATCCTACAGAAAGGGAATATTTCCGTCCTGAAGAAGACCTTGCCAAATAACTACCGATCAGTGGCACTGCTTTCAATAATATCGAAAGTCATGGAAAAGGTTATCAATCAGCATCTTCTAAAATATGGAACAACGCAATTGAACACTTTGGAGAATCTCGAACGGTTGCTCTTGACATATCCAAGACATTCGACCGTGTTTGGCACGATGGACTGTTGGCTAAGCTACGCTCTTGTGGTATGTCTGAAAAGTTCTGTTTGTGGCTCTCATGTTTCGTCAGAGAGCGTTCTTTACGAGTGGCGGTAGACGGATTTCTTTCTAACACCTTCACAATCAACGCTGGTGTGCCCCAAGGCTCCATACTGTATCCTACTCTCTTTCTCATTTACATTAACGATCTGCTGGAAAAGACCGGGAATCCAATCTACAGCTTTGCAGACGACAGTACGCTTGTCTGTTCATTCACTTTGAACGCTCGGACATCGGCTGCTCAGGCGAATATTCGCAGATAGCAGGAGGTCGTTCAACTTAACAAAGACCTGGAAGAAATTCTATCTTGGGGTGACATTAACCAAGTGGAATTATAACGCTACAAAAACCCAGGCGGCAGTTTTTTCTAAAAAAGTTAACGTTGCTGAACCCGACATAGTTGTGTCGGGGTACTCCATTCCCCTAGCATCGTCGCTCAATTTGTTGGGCGTTAGTTTGGGAGCAAATATGTCCTGGCATGAACATGTTGCAGGCATAGCAAGGAGAGCTTCTTAAAAGTTGGGAATATTATTTCGAACCAGAAAGCTTTACACTTCACAACAACTGTTAATTCTTTACAAAGCTCAAATTCGACCAACTATGGAATACTGCTCCCATGTTTGGGGCTCCGCTCCCAAACATACACTGCATTTGTTGGATTCTGTTCAGAAAAGAGCTGTTCGTCTGATTGGAGCCCCGGAACTGACCGGCGGCTTTGATTCGCTGGAACATCGAAGAACGGTTGGCGACTTGAGTCTGTTCTACAAGTATTTTCATGGAAACTGTTCGAAGGATGTAGCCCGCTTAATTCCTCCCAAAGCGGTGTATATTAGAAATACACGTCGCGCTGGCGCTTCACATCCGTATGAGGTTCAGCTTGTTACTCTGCGTACAACGCTTTTCAAGCAGTCTTTTATATGGAGAACATCATCCCTTTGGAATAATTTGCCCAGCGCTGTGTTTCCCACCGAGTACAATTTACAGCGATTCAAGAACAACGTGAATCGCTTTTTTTTCCGCACACATGCCGCTCCTGTAGCGCTTTAGGGAGTGTCCTGCAGCACATGTGTTAGATCCATAAAAAAAAAGGATTATATGAATAAAAATGACACAAAATATTTCTGGACGTCATCAATTTCCTAAATAACTTTAACAGCTGTACGACATGCTCGAAGTATAACATACATGGTGCGATCTAAAATTTCCTGGACCAACGCTGTATACCAAGAACGCAAAATAGTATCGACTCGCACCGATAGATGGCTCTAGGTGCATCCCTAACAACCATGCATAAGTTTTGACTGGCTAGCTTGGTCTAATTGTGTAAAGTTCAGCAAATCATTCGTGAATACCGGTTAGAAAACGGCCGAAACTTTGGAGCGAGTAAGATTTTCTACTGCGTCACGACAATTCAGAGTTCGTTCTGTACGCAACGACTTCCGTCGAATAATTCCATAACGGTCATCCTTCACCCACGTTGTTCACCGTATGACTTCTGGCTGCAATCCCATATGAAGAGGAAGTTAAAGGGTTGCTGGTTCGAGACAGTAGAGGAAATATAATGCGAATTGCAGGCGGCGTTGAAAGCAGTGACAGCATCGACTTTCCAAAAAATGTTTGCCCAATGGAGGAACGGTGGAACCATTGTATTCGAGTGCCGAGCCACTACTTTGAAGGTTAAGTGAATCACGAAGCAAAACATGATCAATATATCAAGCCTGGAAATACAAAACAACTTCCATTACGAAAATCGGGGAGAGACACAATTAAATCTTCACGCAAACGTGTATACTCTCTCTCTCTCTATTCGTTTCCTCAGTCTTGAGGGTCGTGATCTCTATGGAATGACTTCACTGTTCTGTTCACCATTTCTCTCCATTTCTCTCGATCCTCTGCCAAGTGCAACGATACATGGAGTGGTTGATCCATAACTTGTTTTATTTGATCTGACCATCTTGTTGGCGAACGGCCTCTACTCCTTTTACCCTGGACCTCTCCCATTATTATTAGCCGGTCTACATTATTGCCTGGCCTTCTAGCTACATGTCCAAAATACTGAAGAATTCTTTTCATGCATAGTGATGATAACCTTACAGTTACATTTAGTACATTCAGTATAGATTGATTAGTTCTTCTGGCGGTCCAGGATATTCTCAACATCCTCCTATAGCACCACATTTCAAAGGAATCAATAGATTTATGTTCCTTTACTCTAAGTGTCCAGGATTCTACACCATATGAAAATATTGGAAATACTAAGGTCTGTACGAGATATAATTTCGTTCCTTTAGTTATGTACGGACTTTTCCATATCTTAGTAAGTCTCGTCATAGCATTTCTTGCTAGGGATATTCTTCTTTTTATTTCATTCTCGCATCCTCCCATACTACTTACGGATGATCCTAGATATACAAAGGTTGTTACTCTCTCAATGCCATTGAGTAAGTCGGATCTTACTATTTGGTCAGACTTATCGAGTATCATCAGCTTCGTTTTGTCCTTATTTATGGTCAGACCTAGTTTTTTTCTCACTTTCTTGCTCTATCCGATTTAAAAGTGTAGCCATCGCTTCCTCGGTCGCTGCAAATATGGTGATATCATCAGCGTAACGCAAGTTGTTTATTCGCTCACCTCCTATTAGGATTCCACCATCCCATTCATTCAACGCATTTTTCATTATAAATTCACCATAAACATTAAATAATGTAGGAGACAGAACACAGCCCTGTCTTACACCTCGGCGTGGATGAAACTGATCGGATATTGTATTGTCTATTCTTACCACTGCAGTGCTGTCCAAGTAGAGGTTTTTAATCAGTTTAATCAGATGATAAGGAACACCCATTTGCTCTAGTACCTCCCAAAGCTTTTTCCAGTTGACAAAATCAAAAGCCTTATTATAGTCTATGAAGCACATTACCATAGACACATTATACTCTCTACATTTCTCTATCAATTGTCTTATGTTAACAATCTGATTTCTTGTGCCTCGTCCTTTAACGAATCCCGCTTGTTCTCTAGCGATTTGTTGGTGAACATAATATCTTAAACGATTATTTATGATATGTAGCATTACCTTACTTGGATGTGATAATAGAGATAATGTACGATAATTACTACATTTACGGGTAGAGCCTTTCTTATGTAGTGGTATTATTATAGAGGTCGTCCAATCTTTCGGCCATATTCCAGTTTTTCAGATGTTATTATATATTTTATAGATCATCCCCACTGTGTCATGATCTAGTTCCTTAAGAATATCTCCCGTGATGTCATCGTAGCCAGGTGCCTTATTGCTTTTGAGTTTCTTAACAGCATCCTCTACTTCACTCCTCATTATTTCAGGTTCTTGCTGCGTGGTATTAATCTGTTGGTGTATGTCTTGTTCTTGTGCATCATAATAAAGATCTTCACAATATTCTCTTCATCTATCTATTATTCTTTCTTTCTCTGTAAGCAGTGTTCCATTTTTATCCTCGATTGCCCAAGTTTTAGGTTTGAAATCCTTATCTATCTTTTTAATTTTTTTTAAAAAGATCTTTAACTTGATTTTTCTCTGCATATGCTTGTACTTCTTTACATTGGTTATTGAGATATGTATTCTTATCTTGTCTGCAGTTCTTCTGTATAAGTCGGTTTAAATCTTGGTACTCTTTTATCTGCTGATCATCGTTTAGTCCAGTTTTCTTTACGTTTTTCCTATGCTCTATAAGTTGCCATGTTTCTGCAGACATCCAAGATTTTTTAATACATTTTCTTACTCTTCGGGATGCTATTTCTTCGTGGGCATCTTTTATCGATGTTTTCACTTTGTTCCACATCTCTTCATTATTTCCAGGATCTTCATTATATTGGATCTTTCGGATATTTTTATTTACTAGTTCCGTAAATTGTTGTTTTTTCTGGAGGATATATCTTCATTCGTTGCAACCTTTATATTTTTTTGAGAAGCTTTGAGTTTAATACGAAGAACTGTAACTAGAAGTTGATGGTTGGAATTACAGTCTGCTCCTGGGTAAGTTCTCGTGTCCAGTATAGATGATTTCCACCTTTGGCTTAACATTATATAATCTATTTGATTTCTGTATCGTGTATACAGAACGAACTAAACAACCTAGCAAGTCGCACTTGTCACACAGCGTTGTTAGTGATGTACCAGCCGTCATCTATCGGCGCTAGTCGATACTATTTCGCGTTTTTGCTATATAGCGTTAATTCAGGAACTCATCTATCTTACCACATATATAAAGGGTGGGCAATCTGTTGGTTTCTTTTTGAATTATGTGCTATTTCGACACTGACGACACGAACGTGCCTAAAATATTTTTACAGACATTTAGTCTGACCAAATTAATTAATTTACGCTTGAAAATGTTGGGAAATATTAAAAAAATATTTCCAAAGTGAGTGCTGTGTTGCAGAAATTGTGCGAAAATTTAAAAGAAAATTTTGGTCGAAATAGGGCTTCTTCAGCAGCTGATATAAGAAAATTCGTAAAGAAAGTTCGTAAAACTGGCATGCTTATTGATAACCTAACCTATCCTCGCACTTGTCCAGTGCGCACAGACACAAATATTGCTGCTGTTGCCCAAAGTGTGCGTGAAACCCCAAAAACCTCAACTTGTCGTAAATCTCAACAACTAAACATCAGTTGAAATTTCTCCGAGGAGAATTTTGCATTAAGATCTCGTATTATTTGTTTACAAGGACCAACTTACTCCAGAATTGAAACAAAATAACCATTCGTTTCGTTATCGCTTTTCTGTGTAGGTCTCAAATGAGGTGGAAAATGTCGTCGATTCTGCTTTTTTTTTATTGTTCTAGCACATGTGCTGCAGGGAAGTCCCTAAAGCGCTACCGGAGCGACATGTGTGCGAAAAAAGCGATTCACGTTGTTCTTGAATTGCTGTGAATTGTACTCGGTGGGAAACACCATCCTGGGCAAATTATTCCAGGGATGATGTTCTCCATATAAAAGAGTGCTCGAAAAGCGTTGTACGAGGAGTAACAAGCTGAACCTCATTCGGATGTGAAGTATTAGCGCGACGTGTATTTCTAACATGCACCGCTCTGGGAGGAATTAAGCGGGCTACATCCTTCGAACACTTTCCATGAAAATACTTGTAGAATAGACTCAAGTCGCCAACCGTTCTTCGATGTACCAGCGAATTAAGGCCGTCGGTCAGTTCCGGGTTATAGTCAGACGAACAACTCTTCTCGGAATAGAATCCAACAAAAACAGTGTATGTTTGGGAGCAGAGCCCCAAACATGGGAGCATTATTGCTGTGCTGTGCTGTCAAATCATCTTTTCGGATGAAGCTAATTTTCATTTCGGAGGATATGTAGAATTTAGGGTTCTGAAAATCCACAAAAACTGTAGAATTTGGGGTTCTGAAAATCCACACGTAGTCGTAGAAAAGCCATTGCATACTCAAAGAGTGTATGTTTGGTGTGGTTTTTGGAGTGATGGCATTATTGGTATCTTCTTCTTTGAAGATGAAGTTGGTAACAACGTTTCGGTGAATGGACTCCGTTACAGAGTCATAACTGATTTTTTGTAGCCGCAAGTGGACGATTTGGAGTCGGAGGAGCGTTGGTTCTAGCAGGATGACGCAAAATACCACACCAGCCGTAAAACAACCAATCTTTTGCTCAGTAAGTTCGGTAATCGTGTAATCAGCCATTTTGGAGATGTACCACATGGCCACCGCAAAGCTGCGATTTAACGCCGTTAGACTGTTAAGGACCGTTGTTACTCTAATAATCCACGCACACAAATAGAGCAACAAATCATAGAAAAATGTGCTGAAAATTTGGGTTGACAGGATGGGCTACCGCCAAGCCAACCGCGGCGACCATTTGAATGAAATTATATTTCATAACACAGCCCCACAAAAAAAAAAAGTGGGGTATACTTTTGATGCGATATATCAGATCCGTAGTATTTTTGCCCGCTGATCACGAATCTGACGTCAGAATATCGCCATCACATCTCAATTTTTTTCTAACCTCAAAAAATAGGTAAAAATTAAGAAAAATATACTCCTAAAAAATTGATTCAAGCTTTTTCATGAATCCAAAGATGTATTAATATGTATTCGGACACGCTAAGCTAATATTCATCGGTTGGATTAAGCCGTACAGTTCTGTTTTCTTTCTAACCTCAATAAATCAGACAGATATAGTGCTTCTCGAATGCAAAAACGAATTCAAATTAAAATTCAACCGATTCTTACCAAATTTGGTACACGGGGGTTTTTTGGGTTGCTGATCATGAATCTGAGGTCGGATTTGCAAAATTCAAAATGGCGGATCCAAGATGGCGGACAAAATTTTTGAAAACCAACCGATTCCTACCAAATTTGGTATACAGTTGGGGAATCCTCAAACCTGATACTCTTAAACCCTAAACCCTGAAACCTTAGACTCCCACACCCTGTAACCTCAAAAAATAGACCTCAATAACCCTGTAACTTTAAAAATGAGACCCAATAAACTCAAAACCAGGACTTTTAAACCATATACTCTCAAATAGTAGACCCTTAAGCCCTAGAATTGCGAAGGTTAGACCCGCGCCTAACTTTCCTTTTTTTGGCTGTATCTTGTTCTTTTTTCCGCGAATGACCTATTCAAAGGCTTTCTGCCCAAACGCTTTTGAGGACTTGTTTCTCTTTTTAGCGACCAGCAATAGTCCGCTAGCATATGGTCATCCCATCGTCCTTGATACCGATTTTCTATGATTTTCAGATCTTGGTGAAAACGTTCCCCTTGCTCCTCACTGTAGTCACCAAGATTATCTGGGAAATCATCGATGTGGGAGTCCAGGAAATGTAATTTTAGATTCATTAAGCAACCTAATGTTTGAAAATTTTTTACCATTTTCTCGACTATTTCTTTGTACTTAGGACTTTTATTATTTCCCAAAAAGTTTGTTGCGACTTCTTTAAAACTAAGCCAAGCAGCTTTTTCAACTTTATTCATTTTAGTAACAAATAATGAATCTTGAAACAATTTTCTTATTTGTGGCCCGTCAAATACGCCTGCCTTAATTTTAGCTTCAGAAAATTTCGGAAATTTTTTATGCAAATATTTGAAACATGGGCCGTTTGTATCTAATGCTCTCGTGAATTGCTTCATAAGTCCAAGCTTAATGTGAAGCGGGGGAATAAGAACTTTTCCTGGATCTACCAATGGTGGAAACAATACATTATTTTCACCAGGAGTGAACGATTCTCTTGTTGGCCAAATTTTTTTCTTATAATGACGTTCCCTGTCTCTGCTATTCCACAGACATTTATAACAGGGATAAAGTGTAAACCCATACTGTTGGCCAAGCAATATTGTTACAATTTTCAGATCTCCACAAATTTTCCAGTTATGATCAGCATATTTTATTTTTATCAAAAGCTGCTTCATTTTTTCATATTGCTCTTTCCATAACTGTGGAATGAGCAATCGGAATGGGAGCGTAAACGTTGGTATTATGCAGCAAAACTGCCTTAATGCTCCGTTTAGAAGAATCAATGAACAGTCTCCATTCTTCAGGATCGTATGAGTTATTTTGAAATTCATCCATTAGACCTTTTACATCGGTACAATATGAAAGTGACAATTCCTCGTCCATTGTGAAATATTTTCGAAATTCTTCATCTCTGTTTCTATAATAAGAAATCGTAGCTTCTGGCTTAAGTAAATGTCTTTTCTTTAAAAAGGAAGCAAGATGCTCTGAACCATCTTTGGATAAGCCTAAATCTCTGACTAGATCACTAAGTTCTGACTGTGATACGAGTATTGGTTCTGGTTTACGGTTGTATGGTAGAAATTCTTTATCTGTGTCACTAGTATATGATAGGTTGTCACTAGAACATTCATTAGTAACAGTGTTTGAATCTTTTTCGACAGTCTCAATGTTTTCGGCATAAACTGATAAGGTGAAATCATTTGTTTCCATAACATCAGCATCAAGTGGTTCAGGAGGCGGAATTAGTTTAGTTGGTCTTGTTACTGTCGAAACATCGTTATAAGTAATAGTGCTTTTATTTTTTCGGTTATGCCTAGATACACCATTCATACAAAAGTAGCAATCATTTTCACTGTATGGTCTATTCCATATTGCTGGTCTGGAATATTTAATCGCCTTCTTATTGATGTACAACATTATTTTGCAAGAACTGCAAATGATGTGGGGAACCCAATCTGTATCCTGGTGCTGTATTTCAATGTTAAAACAATCCTTATATAAGGTTTTAATCTCATCCGTTATCGGTGACCCCATTTTACTCAATACGTGTTGACAGCAAATATAACAAAATGAATCACTGTTTTTATCGCACTTATGAAAAGTCCTTGTACCGTGAGACCGTTTTCTTGTAGCATTATACTCTACATGAGCCAAGTCACCCACACATGAAGAGCTACGGTCGCTGGATGACGACGGCTGCCGGCCCGCTTTCCCACCCTGACCAACCGCCGATACTGGGTTTCCGAGTCCCTGCATCGTAATTCTCTTTCTTCTACCTGCCATGACGGCATCTAAGCCGTTATCCAGGGACTCTGCCGGCTAGTGGAGTAACACCGTTGCCCACCGTCACCACGTGGAGGTGCCCTGGATGCAGGTAGAAGAATAAAAATCGACCGATGAATTTTCTCGGCGTTCAAAATGGCGCGATAACATCTGCCATCTTGAATTTTGCAAATCCAACCTCAGATTCGTGATCAGCGACCCAAAAAATCCCCGTGTACCAAATTTGGTAAGGATCGGTTGAATTTTAATTTGAATTCGTTTTTGCATTCGAGAAGCACTATATCTGTGTCTGATTTTTATTGAGGTTAGAAAGAAAACAGAACTGTATGGCTCAATCCAACCGATGAATAATAGCTTAGCGTGTCCGAATACATATTAATACATCTTTGGATTCATGAAAAAGCTTGAATCAATTTTTTAGGAGTATATTTTTCTTAATTTTTACTAATTTTTACCTATTTTTTGAGGTTAGAAAAAAATTGAGATGTGATGGCGATATTCTGACGTCAGATTCGTGATCAGCGGGCAAAAATACTACGGATCTGATATATCGCATCAAAAGTATACCCCCACTTTTTTTTTTTGTGGGGCTGTGTAATCAATGGGAAAATTTACTTTTTCCCATAAAGAAAATAACTTTAAAAGATATTAAAAGATATTAACATATGACCCACCCTTTACTGATAGAAAGTTAAAATTTATAAACCCCACTTGATGTGTTAGAGTATAGGTGGACATCCGGTATAATCAAAACTCGACCACGCTGTAAAATATATATCTGATTAAATTGTTGGGTTATTATTAATTCTTCATAGTTTCCAGAACTAATTATAATAAACAATGTTTATTTCATACTTAATTAAACTTATTTTAGGAATCGCGATCGCGCGTCGCCGGTAGCAGTTAATTTTAAATAATTTTTCTTGCACCTGCTTTGATTTTCTTTTTTATTAACTTTTTCATTTGCCTCTGGTAACAGTAGCGCCCAGGTAACTCTTAAAACTTGTAATTAACCGTACAATAATCTGCATAAGATGTGCCATCGCTGCAAGATCCGCATGGAGACCAGTTATTAGAGAGTTGTATTATTATTAAATTGAATTCAATTGGAAATGTTAGAAATTTTATGCTAAATTCCCCTAAAATGCAAATTTGCCATTTTCAGCTAGTCAAGTACGAGCTGGACTGGCACTCTGGAGGAATAGTATGTACCCATTTGGCTCTTAGATTTAGTAATGTATCTCGTTTCTTATTTCCTCAACGTTTTGTTATAGACCAAGAGGGCGACCCGAAATTTTGACCTGTCGACTGACCGCCTGCCTAGTTGTTCATTCTATCAGGCGAGTCGTTGATTTTGTAGTCAACAGGTCAAAATTTCGGGTCGCCCCCTCTTGGTCTATTATGATCGAAATATTTTTAATAAAAAAATATATTTTTGAATAGCGACACATGAGTACATAGTAATCATTCTATATATACCTTCATTCTTGATTTAACAACTTAAATTACATGATTAGCAATGTTTTACACTGAGTACAACGATACTCATAATACATTTTAATGAATACGAGATCTTACCCATTACCCGAACTCGCCCAGTAACCGTTAACAGAAAATCTATACAGGTCGATAACAATCGGTGCATTGAATGCATACAAAGGACGTGTGTACGTTATGCCGTTTCCTTATTTGCTTTTTAAACTACAAATACGTTGTATTTTTGCGGAAACTGGGGCACATTATAATAACCCATTATTTCTCACTTAAACTAAACGAGGGCATGGTTATAAAGATGTTATTATACTTTTTCTTATTAAAACCATGGGTACCGTTATATAACTTTTTTTTTAATTTAAATGGGTGTCTATCAAAATATAAACTGCATATGAAATAATTATTTAGTTTAAGCTAATGAGAAACAATCTTGCTGGTCAGGTCAATAATTCCAGAAATATTGCAAAATTAACTTTATATTCTGGCAAAAACAACAACACGCTAACACGAAGTTTCTCAAAATGAATCTTCTTCCAGTGCTCTATCCGTTTCGGACATTGGTAATCTTGACCTTATGGACGCCGCTTCGAAACAGCTGAACAGAGGTAAATCCGAACCATTGCCTTAAGTTACATAGCTAAGAATGTTTTCTTCTCCCTGTACCTCATGTGCCATCTATCTTCCCCTGTATCACCGAGTTGCAAGAGACGGTATTTATTATGCCTCACGACGTGTCCAAGATATTCAAGCTTTTGTTAAATATAAGTGTAAGTTCTTTGTCATTTTCTATTCGGCGTAGAACTTCTAAGTTGGTGATATGTTCGGTCCACGAAATCTTCAGAATCCGGCGGTACCCCTACATCTCAAAGGCTTTAACTTGTTTCATTAGTGTTTTCATCATCGTCCACGATTCTACACCGTATAGCAAAACAGAGAATACGTAGTAGCATTTGGCTAATCTAACTTTTAGTCGAAGTGACAAATCAATATATATGATGATGATTTAATGAATACTAAAAAATAACCTAGTTCAAACATTACAATTCGATATATAGTTGTAGTCATGGGGAGGTTCAGTGCCTAGAAAATAAATCAAGGGGATCTTTTTTGCCAACCTCGAATAATTTCTACGCCCACTCTAACCTCCATGGTCCCCGCGTCAGCACCCCGATCATCCTATGAAGGTCAGAATATCTTTCCACGCCAGGTTGTTGGTCTCTTCCTTCCAAAGTATTGTTGATCTGAGGTCTTCGTATCTAAGTTTTACCATCGCCTCACAGGTGCAGATGATGTGGAGCGGTGTATCTTCATCCCTTCAGACCATCCATGTCGTCTTTGATGCCTTACACTGTTATAAAATGTCCTCTCCACGTGCAGTGACCCAAAAAGGGTATTTAGAATTCAGCTGATCATTTTAAGTACCCTGAATTCGTTCTGGGCTTAACAATGGGTTCCGCTTTACTATCCGAGCAGATTCGGTCGTTCTTACATGGAACCTGTCGCCTCTAACTTGTGGTCGGTAAAAGAAATTCCTTTTTGAGGTTATTGTTCACACCCCTAGACAATACAAACAATAAGATCATAATAATGGGAGATATGAACGGAAGGGTGGGAAAGGAGAACGAGGGAATAGAATGGTGCCTGGGAAAACAAGAAGAGACAGTGAGAAACGATAAACAGCAAACGAATAATACAGATAAGTTTGGAAAACGAATTAAAGATCGGTTCTATTCGTTTAAAAAAAAAAAAAGAAATTCACAAAATAACTAGACAAGTGATCTCGAGAAATGAAAAATATAGACTATTATAAACTACTTTTTAATATATGAAGAAGGTTGGGATAGAGTACAGGATATTGAGGTAAAAAGAGGCCCGGAGATAGGAAGCGATCACTTTCTTTTAAAAATGGTAATAAAATTAGGAAAAGACAGTGTAAAGGAAAATAAACGCAAAATAATAAATTCAAAGATTAAATGTTACAAATTAAGACATAGTGAAATAAGAGAAGAATATCAAAGAATATATGAAGAAAAAATGAAGACAAATAGGAGAGAAATGGGAGTGGAGGAGGGGTGGAAAGAATTTAAAGATACTGTTTTAATGGCAGCAGAACATACTTGTGGAAATATTAAAAAGACAAATTGGTGGACGAATGGGGTTAAGGAAGAGATTAAAGACAAAAAGAAGAAATGGAGAAAATACAAACAAAAGATCTAACCGATTATGAGGAATATAGACAACATAGAACACGGGTTGAAAGAATAATACAGAAAGAAAAGAGAAAATCTTGGAAACAATTTGAAGAGCGAATGGAAACAGGCCATATATATATATATATACTTAAATAAAAGTATACCGACCTGCCCGAGACCTTCTGCACCTCAAGCAAGTACTCCGCAACGGGCCGCTATGCCCGCCTCTACATATTCTATAAGGGTATTAACATACTTTTAATAAAAAAAAAATATAAATTTGTTTAGCTTGGAAACAAACGAATGATAACAAATCGTATAATATGTTGGTCTCAGAAACCACAAAATATGCCTTATTTTGCCGTCCTCAAACTGATAATAGTATTTTATTTTAGTACTTCTCAAACCGCTTGTTGTCATCTTAAACACATCAATGTGGTTTATTGGTTTAAGGAAATATCTTATTTGTTCCTTTTCGAAAAGATAAGGAATTAGTGTTTGTCCGAAAAAATAAACACGTCTTTTGTCTTGTTTAACCAATGACAGGATATAATGGTTTGGCCTGTACGATTATCTAACAAAAGAATATTAACAAAAAAAAACGGAAATTGTCTGAAAATTGAAGGACATTTACAAAAACATAAAAAAATTGCTGCGCTGACGGCCTCCCCATACGGTCAGTTTTGTTTAAATTTGCTTCGCTAATGGCCTCTTTACATGGCCAATTTTGTCTTACTAATTCATCCTCCTTTATTTATCACACATTTATCAAACATCCATCAGTGAATTAAATGTCATCAATCCATCATTTTTAATACATCATTTTTACGTAATTCGTAGATTGCCAATTTCATAAAAATATGTTTTCAGACAAGACTGACTGTCTGGTGCGATCTTCTGATCATTAGATACGTTAAATTTTTAATATGTTTTTTGACCTTTAAACTGACTTCGAATAATTCTTTTACATTCATAGGACTCACCGCCTGTAGACACCTAAAGTGCAAAATTGGATTGATGTTTTTTTCTCTGAATCAATAGTAATAGCCGGTCGCTATTTTGGATTTTAAGATCGCTCAGAACAGACGCGTTTGTCCTTTTAGCTGTCCAGGAAATTCTGAACATCCGCCTGTAGAATGTAGTTTCGAAAGTATCTATTTTTTTACGGCATGCTGCATTAATAGTCCAAGTTCAAGAACTTTTTGCCTCCTACTGATACCCCTCCATTCCACCCTTCCGTCGCTTTGCGGATAATCCATTAACCATATATATTGAAGAGTAGTGGAGACAGAATATAACCCTGCTTCACCTCCTTTCCGACTTGGAATGGCTTAGACAGATTTTTGTCAACTCTAACTATAATTTGTGGATTAAGATGACTAGGTGGTCTGGTCATTTCTTGAAGAATTCTCCATAAGTGATCCCACGGTACTACGTCGAAGGCTTTTGTGTAATCAAGGAAATAGAACACGCCGGGACCATTATATTCATAGTATTTTTGCCGCAGTTATAATTTTATTGTTCTTCTATCAATAGCACGTCATCTATCCTCATAAATATAAGTTCTATTGCACACTATTTAAAGGGGTAAGGCCATTCTAGGTCCCAGGAAAAAAGGCTAATTTCGGGAATTTTTTTAAGAGGGTGAGGCCACTTCAGGTCCCAGGAAAAAAGGCTAATTTCGGGAATTTTTGTTCAAGAGTATAATAAAAGCAGTCGAAAAGTTATTTGAAGTACTTTAGTAAACAAATATTTAAGTGTACAAAAATATCTTTTTTATCTTTTTAATTTAAAATGGCAGCTTCAGAATCCGAGATGACAAAGCACCTTTTATGCGAGATCTGAAACCCGCGAAACATTCGTAGATTTCAGAGTTGTAATGTATATTGGACAGAGTCAATACCATCAGCCAAATATATGGACTCAGAATGAATATTAAGAAGACAAAATTCATGGTCATTAGTAAGACAAAGGTCGACAATGTTAGACTGCGAGTAGGAAGGCAAGACATAGAAAGAGTACAGAGATTTAAGTACTTGGGGTGCTGGCTCAACGATAAATGGGATCCCGATGAGGAAATTAAATGTAGAATTGAAATAGCCCGAAATACTTTTCTTAAAATGAAAGCACTTCTATGCAACCGAGATTTAAGTCCGACTACTCGATGGCGAGCCACTAAATACTATGTACTGTCTACGTTATTATATGGGGTAGAGGGGTGGACATTAAAAGCACGAACCATGTCACGTCTGGATTCATTTCAAATGTGGCTGTACTGACGAATGTTGATAATATCGTGGACCAAGCGAGTAACCAATGTTGGAGTCCTGGAGAGGATGAATAAGGACCAGGAACTTTTTACTACAGTAAAAAAGGAGGAAAGCAGCATAATTTGGCCATATTAACAGAAACGCTAATTATGATTTTCTGCAACTCATTATACAGGGAGAGATTAAAGGAAGACGAGAAATTTGCGCCAGTGGTTTGATATTAAAGAGGCTAGTACACTTATCCGTTTTGCTCAAGATAGAGAAGAATTCCAGTTAATGGTCGCCAACCTCCGTTGAGGAGGGGGCACTTGAAGAAGAAGATTTCAACCTAAAACAAAAAACCAAAAAATTTTCATTAATGAATGTCAAAAACTAACGGATAACGTATGAAAATTTGAAAATATCGTTTTTTTCGAAAAATGTTTTTTCAAATTTATACCATGTTTCAGAAAAAGGATATTTTCAAATTTCCATATGTTATCCACTAGTTTTTGACATACATTAATGACAATTTTGTGATATTTTTGTTTTAGTATATTTTTATACAAGAACCAGGCTTCCTTGCACATTCTCTGCTACAATACAGGTTAAAGAATGTCTTTTTGTATAACCCTGTTCAAACTGCATGTCGCTAACTGCTAAGGAATTTTATTTTTGGTCTTTAAGGCTTCGCAATACACATGAAATCACCGAAATTTTAAAATAAATTAATAATTAATATATTTTTATACAAGAACCAGGCTTCCTCGCACATTCTCTGCTACAATACATGTTAAAGAAAGTTTTTTGTATAACCCTGTTCAAACTGCATGTCGCTAACTGCTAAGGAATTTTATTTTTGGTCTTTAAGGCTTCGCAATACACATGAAATCACCGAAATTTTAAAATAAATTAATAATTAATATATTTTTATACAAGAACCAGGCTTCCTCGCACATTCTCTGCTACAATACATGTTAAAGAATGTCTTTTTGTATAACCCTGTTCAAACTGCATGTCGCTAACTGCTAAGGAATTTTATTTTTGGTCTTTAAGGCTTCGCAATACACATGAAATCACCGAAATTTTAAAATAAATTAATAATTAATATATTTTTATACAAGAACCAGGCTTCCTCGCACATTCTCTGCTACAATACATGTTAAAGAATGTCTTTTTGTATAACCCTGTTCAAACTGCATGTCGCTAACTGCTAAGGAATTTTATTTTTGGTCTTTAAGGCTTCGCAATACACATGAAATCACCGAAATTTTAAAATAAATTAAAAATTAAAATATTTTTATACAAGAACCAGGCTTCCTCGCACAATCTCTGCTACAAAACATCTGCGAGAACAATCCCATTCCAGGCCATAAAAGGTGCCTTGTCGTTTTTGATTCTGAAGTGGCCAGTTTCTATTAAAAAAATAAAAAAAAATATTTTTGTACATTTAAATATTTGTTTAATAAAGTACTTCAAATAAATTTTCGACTGCTTTTATTATTATTTTTTGAGGAGCAGGACAAAAGTATTTTTGACCCAATTACGATGGGAGATGAAACAACGGGAATGTATAGAGTAATATTTCGTACAAAATTTGATAGAATTTTAGCCGTAGTACTGGAGGAGATATATAGACACATCGCATTACATTTCTTTTTTTACAAAGATAAATTATTATTTGTGGAAATATCTTGTGTAACTACGTATTTTGGCATTGTGAAATATTGGTACATAGGCATACAGTCGCTAAACTGCATAACTGTCTGCTTTTTTATCTATGAAAATTTTAAATAAAAACCAGTGGAAACTTCACGGCTGCCAATATCAACTACTAAAATTGAACAAACTCATCGAGCTAGAATCCACAGAAAAAGAGAATAAAACCCACTGACACAAGTTCTAGTGCAAAGAATAAGTAAGATAGAATAATTTGCATCTTTAGCTAGTGCAAGTCTAGTTTTGAAGACATGGCTCACCTCTGTCGGGGGCTGTTTAAGGCCACAGACCGATAGAGAAATTGTTCAGCGAGTTGCTAAACATTACCACTAGGCAGCGCTCGTGTCAGGGTTCTACTTCACGGATATAAAAATTATTATAAACTACTGAAATTAAGGTCTAGTTTTACAACAGTCAGAGACGCAAATTGTTGTATCTTACTTATTCTTTGCGCTAGTACTGTGACAAGTACTTGGAATTTTTGTTCTCTTTTTCTGTCGATCCCTTGGCTGATGAGCTGTGATAGGGGAACACGAGCCGAGATGGATTGACAGACAAGATAATAACGAATAACTTCTGAAATACTGACTTTGTTCCATCTTAGTACTTCGCGTTGATTGTTATATACAGAAGCTAAAGATGCAAATTATCGTATCTTACTTATTAACGATCGCCCCTGAAAACAGTTCACTGGTCTCATCATAGATATGAGTACGATCACGTCAAGTGGACCCCCCATTTTCCACTTGATTATCAAATTCAGGTATGAGTATTTTTTCATGAAGTATTCACTATAAACAATTAATCCCCAAAACAGTTTTTTAAAAATTTTCATTTTAAACAATTTTTTTTTAATGAAAATTTTTATGACTTTTAGTTAAAAAAACGATAATTAAAAAGCTATTAGAGATATTCTAATGAAACTTTCAGGATTCATAGTTCAATACTTGTACTTTAATAAAATATATAGAAGTTCAAATTATTTATTTATTTTCATATTGTTAATTAAGTTTTAAGTTAACAAATGAAAACTTCAATGACTTCTCCCTCAAAAAACGAAATTTTTTTTTTCTCGGTATTATGCATTAAACATCAAAGTAACAGAATCCGCAAAAAAATTTGACTGCTCGTGATTAGATTAAACAAAAAAAAAATTATTTATGACAGGCAGTGAGAGCTGTCGGTACGGCGCGCTGCCGCGCGTCATTGACTTACCTTTCGATCTACTCAGTAATTATAAATAAGGAACAATACTTTATTTTTTAAATAAAAATAATGTTATCTAATGAATAATTTTATTTAAACACATTACATAAAATAAATTAATAAAATATTTTTTTATTGTTAAAAAAACGAAGAAATTGAATAAGTTATAATTTAATTATAAATCTATCCGTATTGCGTTATTTTTTTTTAAAAAACTTTATTTGTAATAACTTTAACGTCTTTGGAAAAAAGCTTGCACTCGAGTGATGTATTATTTAAAGCTTTGTAATAATGATACTAGCGTGTATTTTTAATTGTCACAGATTGCTCATACCGTGATTTATATTTTTTTTCATGAGAGTCATGGTCTTGTTGAGAGCAAAAACCAAAATTAACTTTTTTAAATGAATTTTCAGCCCATTCAAACAATGAAAGCCCATTCGTAATGTGCTTATCATTATCCCGTTGAAGACTTGCGCGATAAGCTTGTCTTTTTTCACACTTCCTGCCAAACTATCACATGCTCCTTTCCCGTGAGATGTAGCATAGAAGTTCCATTCCGCGTCAACATTAAAATCGTTTTTGTGGTTAGTTAAATTTGCAAAATTATACTTATTTTTGTACTGAGAAGCAGCTCCGTCCCAAAAATAGGAAATTTTTTAAATCTTATCTGCCCCGAACTTATTTTTTAATAATTCAAATCAATTTGGAATTAAAAAGGTGAACTGAACTCGCGTCGTGACTAACTTTTTCTGAAATTATAACATAGTTTTCATGTTTCATTTCTTCATTCTCTCTATAATACACTACGTAAGGGTGAATTGTAGCCTGGGTGTTAGTCCAATGATGAGATTGGATTGCGTCTTGTACAAAAAAAGTATAATTTTCAGAAAAATCAAGACAGACGATAAATTCTCCATCCTCAACAGATTCCTTCTTTTCAGTATGATGCTTGAGATCTTGCAAGGAAATCATGTCTCAATAATTCAGGCCATTTTGTTTTAAATCATTAAAAAAATCTTCTTTGTTTTTCTTTTCTTCAACTATTTCAGTCCTGTAAATTTCAAGCAGAGTAATTAAATTATAATATTTATAAAAAAACGAATAACAAAAAACTGAACTTTTCCCTACCTGTCGGTACTTTTCCATTGGCTGTATGTAATTTCATTAACTTCATTATTATCAAGCAATAGTTTTAATTTGTTTATAACATTATCAGTTCCTGGGCATTTAGTACAGTTTGAAAAATAGCACAATGATGTTGATTCTTGGCAAACAGAGCTTTTGATCAAATCATTAGAACTTTCCGATAAAATTATTCCCTTTTTTTAGTTCATTTTTTAATCCGTTCAACTGTAATTTGACATTTTGATGAATTTTACACACACACACACACATTATGAGTCCCACTCTTGCCAGCAGATATACATTCACGTGGACGGAGATTTTGAAATTTTTTTTAGTCCAATCTTCTCGTCGGGAAAAGCTTCAGTGAATTTTTTATATAACTCATGAATATTATATAATAATAATCGTTTTTGTTTATGAACTTTATTTCCGTTTTCCATCACCGATACATAATCTTTAATCCCAGGCATTACGCGACAGACATCATCAGATAAATAAAAAGCTTTAATGCTCTCGATTGTTTCATTTTTTAGAGTTTTTCCCTTTTTAATTGTGGGCTGTGATGCGAATCTCCTTTCTTCCCTGATTTTTTTTGCCGTTTTAACCATTCGTTTGGAAACTTTAAATTCTCTCCTTATCATTTTTATCGACTAATCTGGAGGACGCGTGGTCAAAACTTGAATTTTGTCAGCTCTACAATTTTTACTATTAAGAGCAGATTTAAAATTATTAAGCAAGACATCATTAGGATTAATTTCATTATTTATATTGTTATTATTATTCATCACTTTATTCATAACACTCTTTAAAGCTTTTTGACATTCCGTTGCATTTGATAGTCGCTTCACTTTGATTGGAGGTTTACCAATCTCCAATAACACTTTAACTTTATCAATTTATAATTTGTTGTCGACAGGGTCACATTGGAAAGAAGGGTCTTTTTTTTTATTATCTTCAATCTGATAATTCAGGCTCATTGACATCAGAACATTTATTAACAGATAACTCACCAGGAATTTCAGGTTTTCGACCCAAATAAATAGCCCGTTCACACGAAATACACATATAATTCCCAATAAAATCTTTAAAATCATGAGCACGGTTTTTTGTAATTAAAACTAGATTCTTAATAATTTTTTTTATGATTTTTTTTAATGAACGGATTACAGCATTTATTCACGCGACCCATGATAAATCAAAAACAAAATTATGAACACCAATACAATTTAACACAAATTTGAAACAAACTAATTAAATTTAGATCAATAAAAACTGTTAAACACAAATTTATTAAACGAAAATTCTTGACTTTAAAATTTATTCACTGATGTGTTTATAAACGGATTTAACAAATGAACTAAAATGGCTTGTGATATTCGTTTGTTATTCACGTATATGTATAAACATAACAAATGAAGAAAATAACCGAACGCAATTTTTTTTTAATCTAAAAATGGAGTAACGCTGGGTAACTAGTAAAGTTTACATTTATTAATTGAAAATTGACAATATTAAGACCTAAAATAAATATAATTAGTACAGTTCGTAAAAAACGATAAGAAAAAATAAAATAATAGAATATTGCTAAATTTTTGATATCTTCGTTTTTTTAACAATTAAAAAATATTTTATTAATTGATTTTATGTAATGTGTTTAAATAAAATTATTCATGAGATAACATTATTTTTATTTAAAAAATAAAGTATTGTTCTTTATTTATAATTACTGAGTATATCGAAAGGTAAGTCAATGACGCGCGGCAGCGCGCCGTACCGACAGCGCTCACCGCCCGTCATAAATAATTTTTTTTTTTGTTTAATCTAATCACGAGCAGTCAAATTTTTTTACGGATTCTGTTACTTTGATGTTTAATGCATAAACCGAGAAAAAAAAATTCGTTTTTTGAGGGAGAAGTCATTGAAGTTTTCATTTGTTAACTTAAAACTTAATTAACAATATGAAAATAAATAAATAATTTGAACTTCTATATATTTTATTAAAGTACAAGTATTGAACTATGAATCCTGAAAGTTTCATTAGAATATCTCTAATAGCTTTTTAATTATCGATTTTTTAACTAAAAGTCATAAAAATTTTCATTAAAAAAAAAAATTGTTGTTAAAATGAAAATTTTTAAAAACTGTTTTGGGGATTAATTGTTTATAGTGAATACTTCATGAAAAAATACTCATACCTGAATTTGATAATCAAGTGGAAAATGGGGGGTCCACTTGACGTGATCTTACTCATATCTCAAATTATTATTTTTTTTTTTTCAGAACAAAAAAATTGGAACCAAATCGCAGAAGATGTTAGTTATATCAGTTATATTTACTGTTTTACCTACTACTGGGACGATAAGTGAAATTCATACATACTTTGCTTAAACTGATTACCTATTTTCGGTGGGAAAATCATTTTACTAAATACATGTCGGTAATAAAATGTTAGGGGTTACCCCTTTACGCTAAAGTCCATGTTAAGCCCAAACATTCTAAGAAGACAATTAATATAAAGAACTTGTTTCGTTTTAAAAAAAAGAGACCTGCTACACCTCTGTGAACCCTTGGTCACAATAATTTCGATGACCCACAGGTCAAACTGGGGCTCCGTAATAGTTCCGGTTTTTTTTATTGTCCCGGGCATATCTTACACAATACAATGGAATGGCTCCGGTGTGTTATTACCGTACCTGTATAATTTTTGATGTTGTCCGTATCTTTTTAGGTATGCTCGGGTATGTAAGTAACATTTTCGTGTGATGTTGAATAAAATTGCGATAAGAATAAAATATAACCGATTGTTTTAGAATTAGTGTTTTCCGTATTTGTTTTAAGATATAACATTTGCGTGGTAACGGTAAATCTTTGAAAAACTCTCACGTATTTATTTGCTTTTTTCTCCTTTGTCTTGACGAACGTTTTCAGGACCTCCCCATGTCTCTCCTTCCTATTGGTAATCTGTTTATTCTCATTTTACTGATCAATTATAGTTTTTGAATTCAGTGTTCTAATCTCGGGAGAGTAATTTGTAAAAATATCGCTCATAGGCGAAACGTCGGGCAGTAATTTCAATGTGGTATGGTCCAAACCGACAATTACAACTGATAATGATTCTCAGTTGTAATTGTCTCTGATGACCCATTAATGTCAGATAAATATCACTCGAATTCCATAAAAGATAGACAAAGTATTGTAGTAAGTAACACTATCCACCCTATATTTTTTACACCTTTATTCGATAAAAATAGTTTTGACTATCCGAGAAACCAGATTTTAATTTGTGCAATCATTTTACATATCCTTCCTTTAATCTTCATTCGTTGCTTAATTTTTCTAACTATCTAGCACATATTAGGTGGTTGCATTAAAATCCGCTGTTTTCCGCTGGTTCTATCTGTATATTCTGTAACCAGTTACTGCTGTTAGTTATGCCATCTTGAAATTCGAGCATATCCCGCTAAAATTCAGTCAACAGACGTCATCTGTTGCGTACACTGGTATTTCTTTACAACCGAATTAAAATGGAACGCGATAAGTTGTTCTTCCGATGTGTTCTACACTACTTTTCTTTTTTCACAAAGCAAATATATTTCAACAATCCGAAACGAAAAAAATCCTGGGCAACTATCAACGTCGACTCGAAACATCCACGGTTCCAGTTAACAGAATATGGAGGGTATGGAATATTTCGACCTGCTAAGACCTAGAGAAACAATCACTGCTGAACGTCGTAAACAGAAACTGGAGCATTTGAATGATAATTTGGTGCAAAAAACGATCATCAGCATAGAAGCGCTGAAATTCTTCACGATGTGTATGTGGTTTTAGCCGTTAAATAGAAACTTATGGAGCTTGAATGGGAAGGGCTCCCACACCCAGCATATTCCCCAGACCTGGCGCCATATATTATGCTAAATGCAGCTAGCTCTGGAAGATAACTACTTCGATAATTATGAATAAGTCGAAAAATGAGCTACTGAGTGGATGGATCCGCAGGAAAGGCTTCTATCGCCGTGACATTCAGTTTGTGCCTGAAAAAGTAGTAGATCAATGTAGAACCTATTTTGTTATAAAAATAAATGGTCAAAAAAAATCACGGGTTCCAATGCAATAGCTCGCAATCATTTAATTAATACCACACAAATCTTTACGGAACCATTATACGTCCTCGAACACTTCATGTATATTGTAAGAAAGTTCAGGAATGGTACCGCGATTCTTTTCTTCATTAAATGATAGTGCGACCAAGTACAGACCGATTGGAAGTGGTATTTATTAAAAAGGGATTTCTGTGAAAACGCGTCGCTTTAAAAGAGGTACGAGTTTCTCGCAAAAAATCCGGTTAGTACGTGTTACGACACCGTGTTTAGGATGCCATAAAGGGATATAATCAGAGTACGTGTGCTTGATGTAGAATGGCGCAGTCTATGTTATGGGAAATAACGAACATTATATTTAAAACGCCAGCCAAATTACCTGTCGGTATTTTTATAATAACAATAAATAAATCCGAATATAAATATTCTACTTTTTAATGTTAGATTTAGTCAATTATCGTTCTTGATGATGCTAACATGGTTAACGAAACAGGCGTCGAATGCAAAAGTTTTGGTTATTTGGAGAGGTCTCCACGACTTGTCTATACACATTGAATTATTTGATATTCGAAATAATACGAGGGCCTAAGAGTCGAGTACATTTTAACATTAAAATTACTTAATTACTTTGTTAACTGGCACTAAATATATTTGTAAAGATTTTACAATTGCGTCATCGCGATTTCGTAATACAACTACATTGTCAAACGCTTAACTAAGACTAAAAAAAAATTAATCTTAGTTAAGCGTTTGACAATGTAGTTGTATTACGAAATCGCGATAACTCAATTGTAAAATCTTTACAAATATATTTAGTGCCAGTTAACAAAGTAATTAAGTAATTTTATTGTTAAATCAAGACTATCCAAATATTTTACTTAACTTTACACACAGGTCATATTACCAAAAATCAGTGGACAGTCCCATTCTAAACCTATGTGTAGGTTAGTCCAGGTAATAATTTGGGTTATTAGAAGAGAGGAAGGAGAAACAATTTACGAGGAAGTGAAATTCACAAAAAAATAATAATAAAAAAATAAATTAAAATAAATAGGGGTGTTAGGCAAGGTGCTATCATATCACCTGAAATATTCACCATGGTACTAGAAGCTATCTTCAAGAGCCGTCATTGGGAAAACAGAGGACTTAACATATCCGAAGAGAGACTCAACAACCTGAGATTTGCAGATGATATCGCACGATTTGCCGAAAACGAAATCGATGCTTCAAGAATTACAAACCGAAGCAAAAAAGACCACAAAAACTAAATTAATGACGATCGAACAAACAACCATTGTTGGCGCAATTTCCACACAAGGGTAACATGTCGAAAGGGTGGATTCATATGTATATTTGGGATAAGAACTTACAGTCAGTAAAATGAATCAAGGACCGGAAGTCAATCGAAGGATATGTCTGGGATGGGCGGCTGAGGGTAAAATGAAGCAAGTCTTACAGTACAAACTGCCTTTAAAACTTAAAAGTTAAGTATATAATGAATGCATTCTACCAGTAACAACAGATGGTAGCGAAACATGGGGTCTGGCAAAGAAAGTTATTAGAAGACCACATGTCCACCAGAGAGCAATTGAAAGGAAAATGCTAGGTATATCATTGAGAAACTGCAAACCAAATGATTGGATAAGTAATAACAAGGGTTCAGGACATAATTAAAAGAATATTTTTCCTCAACCTTGTGCCCAAAACTATTGATAACTGGAGCGGAAAGGTGACCAGATGGAGACCATGGGGAGAAAAAAGAAATAAATTAAATCCCAAGATATAAGATCCTGCCTTTTTGCTTTTTCAATGTGGTAATAAACGACCCTATTAAGGTTTTGTGCATAGTTGCCAGGTATTGCGATAAACGTATTTTTATTTTACCTGCTTTGTATACCACCCTCACTTGCACCTGCAATCATATTGGATCTATTTTTACCTATATATTTACTACCTGGCAACCGGTCTGGAGCCCTTTAAGTACTTGATAATATAGGCCTAATGACCACAGGTCCCCGTTAAGATTCGAAAGATACTTTTTATTATTTTTTATTTTTAGTTTTACTTACAACTTACAACGTAACGGTTCTATTTTAATTATGTGGCGTCCGTGGGAAAATTGCAATAGTGGCTATCGCAAGAGGAAACATTTATCAAGGTGAAAAATATTTACGACAGATTGGTAAAAAGAAATTTGAATAAACAAAGTGCTTTGCAAAAAACCAGTGAACTAACAAAAACCCCAATTTCTACGATTAAGGGTATTGTAGGAAAACCATCACTCAGGAACAGGAAAAAAAGTGAAAGATTTTCAAATGCATCATGTAGACGATTGTGAAAAAGACGTCATCAGGAGAAAAATATATTCTATGTATGAAGAGCAGTTGGTGCCGACACTAGACAAAATAAAATTAAGACTGGTGCAGGACGGGACCAATATACATTGTGGCCGATCAACCCTTCACAGAATTCTCTTAAGAATGGGATTCACGTTCCGAAAAATCAACAAAAGGCAAGTAGTGATGGAGTCACAAAGATTACGAATCTTGCGACATACTTATTTACAAGATATTAAAAAGTATCGTTCAGAGAACTGGCCAATAATTTACCTTGACGAAACGTGGCTCGATACCCATCACACTGTGCAAAAAGGGTGGGTTGACAGCAGTACAAAATTTCATACTAACGCACCTTCAAATAAAGGTAAACGAATAACCATTTTGCATGCTGGATCTGTGTTTCAAATTGTCTACTATTATCTGCAAAAAACAACTAGTTTGGACTATCACAAAGACACGCACAAGACAATGCAAGTTACGCTAGTCGCCTACTAAATAAGGTTCCTAATGCAGCAACACACCAAATCGGAAATACAGGAATATATGTTAGAAAATGACATTTATTTTGACTTTAGTTACTACTCAATAAATATCACCACTACACCAAACACTTTATTTTTGCACTCGACGCGCGTTTCGCTAACCATGTTAGCTTCATCAGGAGCGATGATTGACTAAAGCTAAACTACAAATCTACCCTATTTATACTTAGCCTAACCCTTAAATTACTCAAGCGGAACTAATGACATAGGCAAGGCGATCAGTTCCGGTCAAGTAACCAGTAGAGGGGACTATAAGGAATAGGCCCTCTGTCTTTGTTTAAACTACTTTTACATTTTATGATTGCCATACTTTCGTATGCGTTCAACAATCTCCTATCAGATACATTTTTTATTAATCTTAGATTATCTAATGTTACAGTATGATCAGCTTCAAGGGCATGTTCGGCAATGCTAGACTTTTCTGCTCTATTGTATCTTAAGTGTGCCAAATGTTCTTTAAATCGTATTTTAATTGACCTTTTAGTTTGCCCAACATACTTTTTGTCACAATCATTACAACTAATTTCATAAATTCCACTTTTCTCACAATTAGGAATCTTATCTTTGGGATTTCCTAAGATATTCCTCAGATTGTCTGATGACTTATAGACTAAGGTGAGGCCTACCTTATTAAATACCTTATTGAGTCCCTTGCTATATTTCGGATTATATGGTATGGAGACATACTTGGTGTTATTTTCTTCGCGTGTAAAAAAGGTGGAATTCTGAATATTAAACCTAAATTTATGTCTATTTATTAGCTTATTTACTAAGTCATCGTCATAACCATTAACTCTAGTTATATTTCTAATACGATTCCTTTCTTTATTAAAGTTTACTCTACTCAGAGAGTTGTAATGATTGTGACAAAAAGTATGTTGGGCAAACTAAAAGGTCAATTAAAATACGATTTAAAGAACATTTGGCACACTTAAGATACAATAGAGCAGAAAAGTCTAGCATTGCCGAACATGCCCTTGAAGCTGATCATACTGTAACATTAGATAATCTAAGATTAATAAAAAATGTATCTGATAGGAGATTGTTGAACGCATACGAAAGTATGGCAATCATAAAATGTAAAAGTAGTTTAAACAAAGACAGAGGGCCTATTCCTTATAGTCCCCTCTACTGGTTACTTGACCGGAACTGATCGCCTTGCCTATGTCATTAGTTCCGCTTGAGTAATTCAAGGGTTAGGCTAAGTATAAATAGGGTAGATTTGTAGTTTAGCTTTAGTCAATCATCGCTCCTGATGAAGCTAACATGGTTAGCGAAACGCGCGTCGAGCGCAAAAATAAAGTGTTTGGTGTAGTGGTGATATTTACTGACTAGTATCATTGTGCCAAAGATTCCACATTCCCAACTTAGTTGACTTTAGTTGTAAAAAAGTGATCTTTTGGAAGTTTTGAATAACTATAAATTGAAAAAGAAATATGTTTGTGATGGCTGAGAAAATGGGACACACTGTTTTGCGGCTTCCTCCGTATTATTGTGTGTTTAATCCAATTGAACATATACGGCATCAAGTTAAATCAAAAATAAGGACACAAAATGTTTCTCCTATTTTAAGCGTGTCAGTGATTGAATTAGTAAAAAAAGTTATAAATGATATACTTTGTGAAAGCTGGAAGAATTCCATTCAGCACGTTGTTAAAGTTGAAGATTCATATATTTATGTAAATAAAAGAAAACCACTGATAATTACCTCAGCTGATGACAGTGATAGTGAAACCGAATTAGGCCTAAGATAAAATATATTTTTATTTATACAATATGTCCCCTCTTGTAAACCCCATTCATTCAAACTGTATATTTGTACTTCTTATTCATTTGTTTTTACATGCATCTATAAATAAACATATCCAAAAACACTTATAATTTTATTTATTTGCATTAATGAATAAAATTCTTAAGTCCATCTTTGCAACCTATCATAAACAAAAGGTCAGAATTTTTATAATGCCCACTTAAAACAGCAAAAATCAGGATCTTATATTTTGGGATAGGCTCTACTGGTATATTTCAACAACGTTGATATGACGAGATTAAAAATCTGCGGAGCTCAATTGGTATTAACTTGCTCAAAACAGTGACATATGGAAACACATGAGAAAGGCCGATATCCAAAGGACAGAGGATGGCTAGAGGAAGAAGTGGAATTTACAGTGTAAAAACAAATGTTACCTCTCCGTTTTTGGCACAAATTAAATCATTTTTTTTTCGATGTCACTCAATTATTTTAAAATTTATTTAGATCAAAATTAGAATGGTTATTATTAGGCGACATTACTGCAATCATCATATCCTGCGCTTATTAAAAATAAAAAAAAGTAGAACATCAAATGAAAAAGATTAATGATTCGGAAGTGAGACCACCCAGAATTCAAATCTCATTTATTGATTATTAATATATCCTTAATAGAGTAAGTTCATTACTTTTAAAAATGCTAATAATTCTTTTTCTGAATAATCTTTTTTTTTTCGGGCTGGTGTTCAATTACTATTTGGCAAATATTGGTAAAATTACACTATCGTCGTATGCTGAATCGCATTTCAATTTAAAAAAAAATATATTATTGACACTGAGTAAACGCCACTGACATTAAAAACACAAGTGGCATAAGCACCGTCTCAATATTTATTTTGAAAAGCCATACTTGTATTTGGATATGTCGTAGTTTAAGTGTATAATGACTCCAAGGAATTTGTTGCTTGAAATTGTTAAAGCTCTTTTGTTTGGATTATAGTACCAATCAAAATACTTGTTCAATTAGGTATATTTACAGTCTGCCAAGTAAGAACGTGACCGTTCGTATGCTTGAAAAAATGTGTTTCGAGAACATTTTTTGCCATCATTGTATTCTCTGGTGTGCTAATAACGGCGCAATTGCCTTAGTAAAGTGTCCAATCGCCTCCTGCATCAATAATCGCCTGGCATCTTCGAGGCATACTGTCGACGAGATTTTCTCTTTTTTTGGGTTAATTGAGTCAAAGCCCTCGGAGTATTTCCTCTGAGCTTTCTCTTTACAAGGGACCAAACGTTTTCAATAGAGTTGGCGTTCAGCGATTGTGACGGCCACTCTAGTATTTTAACAATACAGAACAGTAACACAAAATAATCCTATCCTGAACTAACGGACGGTCATCGTATCTAGAATTCATTTTTATATATTCCGGGCGAATTTTTTTTTAATGTTGGCAAAAGTATATTTGCTTTTTTATTTCCAATTTTGGCAAAATGTATTTAAATATAAATGCTACCTACAAAAATTGTACCGGAAAAGAATAATAATGGAAATAAATAAAATCACTTGTTAGTTTAATTAGGTCTAAACTTAGGTTCTCGTTTTGAAATCGGAATTTCTTACAAACTAAATTTTTTACTTACAGAAAATGTTTAGTTTGCATTTATCATAAATTTTGTTTATGCAGTCTGTCAAGTAAAATCGTCACCGCTCGTATTCTTGAAAAAATGTGTTTCAAGAACATTTTTTGCCATTATTGTATTCTCTAGTGTACTAATAACGGCGCAGTTGCCTTAGTAAATTGTCCAATCGCCTCCTGCCTCAATAATCGCCTGGCATCTTCGAGGCATACTGTCGACGAGATTTTCTCTTTTTTTGGGTTAATTGAGTCAAAGCCCTCGGAGTCTTTCCTCTGAGCTTTCTCTTTACAAGGGACCAAACGTTTTCAATAGAGTTGGCGTTCAGCGATTGTGACGGCCACTCTAGTATTTTAACAATACAGAACAGTAACACAAAATAATCCTATCCTGAACTAACGGACGGTCATCGTATCTAGAATTCATTTTTATATATTCCAGGCGAATTTTTTTTAATGTTGGCAAAAAGTATATTTGCTTTTTTATTTCCAATTTTGGCAAAATGTATTTAAATATAAATGCTACCTACAAAAATTGTACCGGAAAAGAATAATAATGGAAATAAATAAAATCACTTGTTAGTTTAATTAGGTCTAACTTAGGTTCTCGTTTTGAAATCGGAATTTCTTACAAACTAAATTTTTTACTTACAGAAAATGTTTAGTTTGCATTTATCATAAATTTTGTTTATGCAGTCTGTCAAGTAAAATCGTCACCGCTCGTATTCTTGAAAAAATGTGTTTCAAGAACATTTTTTGCCATTATTGTATTCTCTAGTGTACTAATAACGGCGCAGTTGCCTTAGTAAATTGTCCAATCGCCTCCTGCCTCAATAATCGCCTGGCATCTTCGAGGCATACTGTCGACCAGATTTTCTGCATACTCTGCACTCGAATCTCGCGAGACAATTGAGTCAAAGTCCTTAGAGTCTTTCCTCTGAGCTTTCTCTTTACGTTCTCTCAACGTTTTCAATAGGGTTGGCGTTCAGCGATTGTGAGGGTCACTCTAGTATTTTAACTTTCGCTTGCACCTTCCAGTCCCTGCAGAACTTGCTGCGGTGTTTTGGGTCATTATTTATTTAGTTGTTTATTTATTTATACATTCAATTCCAACAGGCCAAGGCCCAATTACAGGAGAAACGTTTATATTAATGAGCTATATGATACAATTCAAATAATAACTAGAATATACAAGTAAGAACGTGTAACAGTTAACAGTAACCTGAACTAATATGAACAATCTCCAAATTAAAAAAAACCGGTCAAGTGCAAGTTGAACTTGCACAATTAGTGTTCCGTACGCTGATTGTTTTTAAAATAAAAATTTTTGTTAGGGTGGTATTAAATGATCAGTGACTTCACAAAACACACCCCAAATGAGTTTTCAACAAAGTTTGTTTCTAATCTTTACTGAAAACTGGTGACCTTGAAATTTTTTGTTTTTTTTTTGTATACCAAATAAATTATTAAAGGTAATGTACTCGTGATAATTTTCGTTCAATCTATACCCCGTGGAGAATATTCCAGAATTTTTTCCAAATTTTTTGATCAGTACTTTTTGAGATAAGGTAGGGGACAGCGATTTTTTAAAAGTAATACGCAGAAAAGTGTGCGCAAGTATTACATTATATATATATATATATATATATATATATATATATATATATATATATATATATATATATATATATATATATATATATATATATATTTTACTCGTGTTTTCACAAACTTTCATTTGACACCACACTCGATGACCTAGTAAAAAAAAAAATTTTTTTCACTTCCGATTTCACCCCTCAAAACGAACCCCTTAAGTCAAAATTTATGTTACGGTGGTATAAAATGATTAGTGACTTCACAAAACACACCCCAAATGAGTTTTCAACAAAGTTTCTTTCCAATCTTTACTGAAATCTGATGACCTTGAAATTTTTGTTTTTTTTATATACCATATAAATTATTAAAGGTAATGCACTCGTGATAATTTTCGTTCAATCTACACCCCGTGGAGAATATTCCAGAATTTTTTCGAAATTTTTTGATAAGTACTTTTCGAGCCCGGGACAGCGATTTTTCGCGAATTTTTAAAAATAATACAAAGATAAGTGCTCGGAAGTATAATATTATATATATATTTTTTACTCGTGTTTTCACAAGCTTTCATTTGACACCACACTCGATGACCTAGTAAAAAAATTTTTTTTTCACTTCCGACTTCACCCCCCAAAACTAACCCCTTAAGTCAAAATTTAATTCTCAAAACTACATGGCTCTGATGAGGCCGTCAATTCCTATATTATTACCAAATTTTCACCTTTCTATGTCAAATAGTTTCGGAGAAAATCGGGTGTGACAGACAGACAGACAGACAGACAGACAGACACCGAAGTGATCTTATAAGTGTTCCGTACGGAACACTAAAAATAATAATAAAAAAAATGAAATTAATAATAATAAAAAATTATTTTCTTGCAGGATCCAATCCTCGTTTTTCCTTTTAAACCAGCATTTGGCAGTTGGTAACAAAGCTTTCTCGTAAATATTACACGTTTTTTTTACATTTAAATTGTATGTGAAAAGATACAAATTGCCGAACCCTTATTTGTAAAAGCATCCCCGAACATGTACTTTGATTGGATGTTTGACAGTTCGCTGATCGAGACGATAGGTGGCAGTTGTTCAGGCCTGAGGAGCCGTCGCATATCCCCAAAAGGAAGCTTCGTCCGTGAAGATCACGTTGTCCCAGTCACGGTCGATGTTGTCGTAGGCCCAAGGGAGTCGCTTCGTGACGTAATTTTCGCCCAGCAAACGTTTCTTCAACGTGCTTGGGAATTTGACATCATGAGCACGAAGATGTCGAATAGTCTCATGGGACACGGCATAAAAATATAGGAGATTTCGGATCAGTTTACAATCCACATTTAATTCGTAAAAATTATGTGACCAAATTTGAAATACTTAGTTCAGGTTAGTTCACCCTGGAGTGGTTTCAGCTGTCATTAAGAGTGCATCTCAGATATTGACATGTAGCTACTTACTCAATAGGTTGGTTGTTTACTGCCAAGAATCGAGGTGTCGCGATGTCTTGCATATTGACATATTTCGTTTTTTTGATATTGAAGTCCCGACGAATTCCAGGCTTGCCTCGTGGATCCTACTCAAAAGTTCTTGCAGATCCTCCGAAGAGTCGGCGAGAATAACAGTGTCGTCAGCGCATCAAATATTATTAATAATTTCGCCGTTTATTTTGATACCAGCGCTGACACTCTCTAGAGCTTTCCTCAATATATGTTCTGAGTAGAGGTTGAGCAGTATAGGTGAGAGTACATATCCTTGCCTTAGTCCTCTTCTGATTTCATAAAAATCTGTTGTGTGGTTTTCTACTTGTACTACCACTCTCTGACCCCAGTAAAGATTTAGAATAATGCGGACATCCTTTCCATATATCCTGATCTCCGTCAGAGCATGTATCATTTTGTCATGTTAACATTTCATACCCGATTTTCTTAATTTTGCCGCCCCTTGACGCAACGTCAATTTCGTGTCTAGTGAAAACAAAGACACGATTCGTTTTTTGATTATTGGAGTGACTTTGCCTACCGAGCCATGTCTTGGCAAGTCGTTGACAGTTTTCGTCTCGTGAAAATGATTTATCCACTTTTTCACAAACGACACTGACTTTTTAATATATTTTGCGGCCGCAGAATGCGATGCGCAAAAAATTGTTTCATTTTGGATTTTACGTGATTTTCACGAAAGTTCAGAATCGACTGATACTTTTACTAAAATGCGTCATAGACAAACAACCGATTTTTTCTTGAATCGCTCCAATCGCATCTACCAAAAATGAATTTTGGCGGACACGTTTCTACTTGACCGACTATATATAGTTTAAAAGCAATACTCAGTTTTTAAGTAAGTTAAAATTTGTTAAGTCGTACTGAAAAGTAATTCAGGTTGTCTTATAATAAGCTTATCGTGTAGCAGCAGGGACATGTAAAGGCAGAAGTTTTACGAATCCAAGAATTTTGCGCCTATTGCGTCGCAAAAGGAGTTTAGTTATTTACAGTATCTTTAATGTAATTTCAGGTAGTTTTGAAATTTTTGGGCGTGCCTACAAATTATTAACAAAACAAAGCTAATAAAGATGTGGTGTGGTGTGTTTCCACTGCGTTGACTGTGAGAGACATTTTCCAACTGTGTGTGTGTGTGTGTGTGTGTGTTTAATAAAACGGAGTTTATTTTTATTTTATTATTCGTATCGTTCTTATGTTATGGGAAAAAAGTGTGAAAATTATTTAAAATTGTGCAACCTGTTCGACACGATCTACTTCCGTTACACTTTTTTGCCTAATACAGTAAACTCCGTCAATTAATAAATTTGAAACATTCCAAACAAAAATTCATGGGAAAAAATACCGAAGCGAGATAAAAAAAAGTTTTTCAACATCGGAAACGAAGAAATAAACTTGTCACCGGCCTGTAACAAGTGTAGTTACATTAACATTAGACAAAGACGGGTTTAATGTTGTCGAACCTTACTGAGTGAATGTGGTTTGTACGAGTATATGTCTTTAATACCTAGTGTTGTTTAAGGTAATTTAAATGAGCTTGTTAACATGGATATACAATGAATGAGCTCATGAGAATGGTGTAATTAGGCGACTTTTGAGTTATTTAATGTTGAGATTGATTAGATCAACTTGCTATATTTCAAAAATCTTTATTGGCCTTGTCCGCTGAGAACATAAAACACATTTAGGTACCAGGTTATTGATTATAAAAGTATCACCATATCTAAATTCGAACGTTGTTTCAGTTAAGATGTTATATATTCTTGAATTGTTTCCGAGCTAGGGATTCTTCTTTGTCCTCCATAAAATTATGTATATTGCCGTTTTGTTTGTCTTTTGTTACAACCATTTTTAATAAATATTTCGTATATATCTCGTTTCCCACTCTCCGAAACAAACACCTCTATGTATCTATCTATCTAATAAGCCTTCTTCCATTAAGTGTCGGACATAGGCCTCCCTTTCCTTTTTCTATCCCTCTCGAGTCTGCGTCTTTCTGATCCATTCTAAACCAGTCGTTCTTTTCAGGTCATCTTTCCATCTTGTTTGGGTCCTTCCTCTGGATCTTTATCCCAACTATGTCCTCCATTCTTGTATTCTTTTATTCCATCTTGTTATCGCATTGTGTGACTTTTCAATCTCCATTTCAAATCTGCTATCTGTTCTCTTACGTCTGTTACTTTTGTCTTTTGCCTTATACTTTCGTTTCTGATCGTTTTGTAATCTTATATTCAGCATTTGGCGTTCGATTACTCTCTGTGGTTTTTTGGTTAGTTGGTTCATCATCTTCTTAGTCAAAGCCCACGTCTGGACTGCGTAGATGACAACCAGAGGAATTATTTTGTTGGTTAGTATTTTCGTTTGTTTGCCAAATGCTGCCCATGCCAGTCTGATTCTTCTCTGTACTTCTACCGTTTGATTTGCTTTTCCACACTTTATTATTTGCCCTAGGTAGATATATTCCTGTTCGTATTGAAGTGTTCTGCCTTCTATTATTAAGCTTTGCAGACTGTCTTCGTTTATCATAGCCTGTCTTATCTCTATTCAGCAGTAGTCCTACCCTCTCTCATTCGTTTTGGAGTTCAGTAATCGTGTCCTGTATGTCATCAAAATTATCTGATATTAGCACTACATCATTAGCATAACGCATCCGTTTCCATTGTCATTTGAGCTTGTCGTAAATTGCTCTTATGAGCTGAATATACCTATATATTCTGCTATTATACAAAGCTCTTTCGACGGCCTAGCTCTCGATACTACTAAAAGCCTTTTGATAATCTATAAACACCAGGAACAACTTTAAGTTCTATTCTGTTGCTTTCTCTATTCTGCTAGTTAAGAGATGATCACAAGTACTACTCTTCTTGAAGCCAGCCTGTTCTACCGATTGGTTTAATTCCAGCTTGTTTTTCAATCTATTAATTATTATTTTGGTAAACAATTTGTATATTTGTGAAAGTAATGATATTGACGGTAATTGTCTAACATAATCTTATCACCTTTTTTAAAAAGTAAAATTGTTGAGGCTGTGTTCCAATTTTCTACACTTAAGACAAGGTCACAATGCAGTCCAGTATTTTCTTCTGTTCCTTACCCTACCTGTTCAAGTTTCAGCTGGATCATTGATTAGGCGCGAAAGGATATTTTTGAATTTTTATATATGATATTTGCTCTACTGCGAGAATGTTTTTGACCTTAAGCCACATTTATTTAAAAAATTATTCTGGTAGCATGTTGTAATGCAGTTAAAGAAGCTCAGTGGTTCGCACCAAATACATGTTACCGATATATTTGAGAATTGTTGTTGGTAACGTATTCAAAAAAATAAGCACAGAATCGCCAAAGGTAGAAAATTGTGTCCAACCACTCTTATATTGTTTTTTCATTGATAACAAATTACTTAAAAAAAGAAAGATAATGATAACTGTTCGGTGCACCTTACGTACGTAATATAAACAGTTAAGATGCATCTTCATGCATGCGTATCTATACGCTGCATCCTGTCAGTGTAACTTTAAATATTTAGACCCGTTCGACCAGTATTTTGTGTTTGAGAATCCGAACATTGCTAATTGCTTGTCCAAATACAAAAAGCGAAGAAATACGATGAACTCGGATAACTTTTAAAGTTGCATTATATCGACATGAAAGCTCCTCCTGATGGCTTTTATTTAGAAGAATAAAACTGAGATATACGAGGTGAGCAACTTGTCATTATAACAGTTTCTTTCATATATGGTGCTATTATTCTGACGGTTTGATATTTGTTATTACCGTTACTTTGTCAATAAAACAATAAAGAACAGTAACACAAAATAATGCTATCCTGAACTAATGGACAGTCGTCGTATCTAGACTTAATTTTTATATATTCCGGGTCAATTTTTTTTAATGTTGGCAAAAGTATATTTGCTTCTTTATTTCCAACTATGGTAAAATGTATTTAAATATAAATGCTAACTACAAAAATTGTACCTGAAAATAATAAGAATGAAAATAAATAAAATTATTTGTTAGTTTAATTGTGTCTGATTTAGGTTCTCGTTTTGAAATCGAGATTTCTTACAAACTAAATTTTTTACTTACAGAAAATGTTTAGTTTGCATTAATGATAAATTTTGGTTATACAGACTCTCAAGTAAGAACGTCATCACTCGTATTCTTGAAAAAATGTGTTTCGAGAACATTTTTTGCCATCAGTGGTTTCTTTGGTGTGCCAACAACGGCGCAATTACCGTAGTAAATTGTCAAATCGCCTCCTGCATCAATAATCGCCTGGCATCTTCGAGACATGCTATCGACGAGATGTTCTGCTTAATTTGCAAGTTTTTCGAATCTCGCGAGACTACTAAGTCAAAATCCTTAAGAGTCTTTCCTCTAAGTTTTCTCTTTACAAGGGACCAAATGTTTTCAATAGGGTTGGCGTTAAAATGATTTACTACTCATTTCTTCAACAATAACACCAACTTTTTAATATATTTAGCGGCCGCGAAATGTGCCATTTTAGACCTCTTTACTAAAATGCGTCATGGACAAAGGTTCCCTCTGCCGATTTTTTGTGGAATCGCTAGAATCGCATCTACCAAAAATGAATTATCGCGGACACGTTCTTACTTGACAGACCGTAAATGGCTTATTTGCTTCATGTAATACCGTCTATGTTATGTTTTTGAATTGAATGTACACTATAATCCACGTTACCATATTTTCCATTTTTTTGTTTTTGAATTTAAGGTATTTTAAAGTTGCTTTTTGATCTGCTAATAGTCTCGACATAATAAAATTCATTCGCAAAATCAAAGAAATTCAAATCTTAGGGACATTAATAGGTTTTAAATATATCCGTTTAAAAATTTAATCTTGACTTGGAATACGAAGTGGTCCCCTAATTTTTGTCTGGCAAACTACTTAAACTAAAAACTTTTGTTACTCCTCAACATAATCTATCTCTCTGTAGATGTACATATTTTTCACAACGTGGATGTCATGCCAAGAACAATTGTGTAGGAATCCCTTTTTCTCACTGAAAATTTACTGATGCCAGGGCGGCTCAACTGGAAAATGAACGGCTACGGAGAGTGCTTTTGGCAACCGAACTCAGTTAAAGTGGTCTACAAATTAGAACAGGTCTAGTTGTCATGTAACCTAAAGCCTCTAACAAACCAGTTAGTTTTTGACATTTTTTTCTGTAAATATAACGAAATAAACGAAAAAATCAAGAGTGGAAGGGTTTAAATTGACAAGAGCATCAGTAACCCAACTAAAGTTATGAAGCTGTGCAGTATAAGATCAGAAAAATCGTTTTTATTTATGAAAAAAAGTCTAAAAACTGTTACCTACATTTCCTACCTTTTCAAAGGCTTTAAAACTGTTGATGTCTGTTCAAGATTTCGTATAAAAATGAACGTTTATTTGGTGACATTAACAATACGAAATATTACATTGTCAGCTCCAGGTTTTAGATTTCGTGGCGACTAGAACGGGTCAATTGTTGAGACTTTTTTTTAGTGAATTTGGCTATGAATTTTTTGGTAGTGCTTCGAGAACGTTTCAGCGGGAATTATTACTAAAATATGCATTGTAGTATAACACGACAGATTTCAGAACTATGCGCGATAAGCCTATGAAATTTTATGCAAATTTTAGATAACTAAAATAGTGGCAGCCGAGGTAGCTTTGAAGTTCTATGCCTTCGTATTTCCTGTTAAGTAGAATGCTATTTGAATGACTAGTCTATGTAAGTTAACATAGTTACCGTCTGTCAAGTAAGAACGTGTCCGAGATATTTCATTTTTAGTAGATACGATTCTAGCGATTCAACGAACAACGAAAAATCGGTAGAGAGAACCTGTCTACGACGCATTTTAGTAAAAGTCTCAGTCGATTCCCAACTTTCGTTGAAACAACGTAAAATCCAAAATGAATCATTTGTTTGCGCGTCAGTTCGAGATAGTCTTTCTTTTTTCCCATCCAATGGGGTCTAAAATGACACATTCCGCGGCCCCTAAATATCTTAAAAAGTCGGTGTCGTTTGTGAAGAAGTGGGTAAATCGTTTTAACGAGAGGAAAAAATGTCCACGATTTGCCAAAACGTGGCTTGAAAGACTCCGTCAAGTCACTCCGAAAGTCAAAAAACGAATCATGTCTTTGTTTTCACGGTACCCGAAATTGCCGCAAGGAGCGGCAAAATTAAGAACACCGGGTTTGGATATGTCACATGAGACCATCCGACAACATCTTCGTGCTCATGATATCAAATTCTGAAGCACGTTGAAGAAACCTTCGCTGGGCGAAAATCACGTCGCGAAGCGGCTCGTTTGGGCTCACAATAAGATACTAGAGTGGTCCTTACAATTGCCGGATGCCAGTCCTATTAAAAACGTTTGGTCGCTTGTAAAGAGAAAGCTCAGAGGAAAGACTCTGACGACTCAGTTGTCCCGCGAAAAATTTGCAGAGTATGCAGAAAACCTCGTCGATTGTATGCCTCTAAGATGCCAGGCGATTATTGATGCAAGACGCAATTGGACAACTTACTAAGATAATTGCGCCGTTGTAAACATAAAGAACATTGATGGAAAAAAAATGTTTCCGAAACACATTTTTTCAAGAATACGAACGGTCGCGTTCTTACTTTTACTTACTACTTACCGAACTAACCCATTTTTAAGCAAAACTTCGAAAGAACATAGCGGAGAAATCACGTGACAAACGTTACGAAACACGATGGTAGGATACTTCGAATTGTATTAAGTACCATCGTCTTCCGTAACTTCTGGGATAAGTACCAGTGGATTCCGTTCTCTTGTTTGTCAATTCTAGCCTGACTGACGAGCCGTGATACAGCGAAACGCGTCTCAGGATGGATTTGACGAACAAGAGAACAGCTAGTAAACTGCTGAAATATGGACTTTTGTCTATTTTCAGTTGCTTTACAATAACTATATATGCCTGAGGAGGATCCCTCGAAAAGCGCTGCCTGCTTTTAAGCGTTGACCGTGTCAACCACTCTGTCGGCTCGAAAGCTACTCTATGCATACTTAATACAATTCGTTGTATCCTACCCTCAATTTTTGTTGGTCTAACTATCCGCTAAAATTCCCCAGCCTATATCTCAAGTTTTTTCGATACAAGATGTTCGGTGTTTGGGCTAACAACAAAAATTATCACCGTCTTATATAGAAAAATTGTATAAGGTAGAACGTACTTAATATGAGTTGTTTTTTAATACTACGAGAATAGTTAAACTGGGATTTTTACAAAAAGGAATATTTACAACATAGATCATAATTCTATTTAAAAATATGTATTGTATATTTATCATATTTATTACTTTAAAGGATGTTAATGTTTTTTCTAATATTAGACACAGAAGGCTATGAGAAAATATTGACTAACATTGTATGGTATCTCAAACTTATTTGAAATTCTAATTCTCGTTTATTTATTGTCTAAACTTTAAACCTGAAGCTCGGAAGATATTATTCTTTTAATATTTGCTTACAACAGTACAGCATCGGGCGTTGGGTATATTATACTCGTACGCCAGATCATCGAACTTGAACGAAGTAAAAATTAAGATTATTGCATGTCGATGTAGTTTTCGAAACTGAAAATTTTCTTGGGCCAGATTAGGACGTCAGTATCAATTTAATTGGGCTTCAAGTATAGTGGACAACGGAAGGTATTTCGTTATTTAATTTCGGCATTGAACGCTAGGGAGAATTCTGGAGAGATAAAAGCGAGTACCATGCTACGTAGAATCCGGCGAAATCGGGTACCCGGCCAGATAGGACGTTTTATTAACATTTGCAACAATAACATTAACAAGATTTAACGGTGCAGGTGCAGGTTTCACTAACAAAAAGCACGATAAAAAAGATATTTTAAAATGCATCAAACAAACAATACCGTTAAAAGTAAATATTGAACCCCATTAAGACGATGTTCCATTTAGAATTTTATAAAACTTAAAGCCGGATTTCCACCAAATGGACATAGCATGAAACACAAACAAAAACTGTTTTTCTCAACAAAAAGAGCCATGTTTTGTAAAAAATGACCAGTTCCGAAAACATATTTGTCGAAGAACAGTGTTTTTAGTAAACAAAACACTTTCCCATCTCGAGTCGATACATCAAAAGAAAACAAATTTGTTCGTGTTTTTTAGTCGGTTTGGTTGGAACACCTGAATTTTGTAGTTTTGTTCTTTGCGACATTTGTACTCTACTCTTTCAACTAGTTATCAAGTTTTTATCAACTTTATGCGATTTATGAAGAGTTTGTCAACACTTAAACTAAATCCCATTTTTTATATTGATTTTATTAAACTTTCTATTCAATTATATATATATATGCATTTAGTTACAATGTTGCTACGATTAAAAAAGTTGACTGCAAAACAGATTTACCAAAACTGTAGGACTCAAAAAGTATAGGTTATAAGAATAAAAATAAAAAACAAGATTCACTCACGGAAATTGGTAATACTTTTGAAACTAGTAGTGATGGAATCGAGCGAAAAACAAAAACATGTTCAGTCAGTACAACAGGGAAAGAAGGAAGTATAAAAGCATGAAAAAGTCTGGGGCTGGACACTCGTTTGTTTCAAAATGGTTTGGATATGATGCCATGAGTTTTTTGTATGACAAGAATAAACCGAGCGAGGGAAGGCTTACCCTGATATAATGTTGAAGAGTGTTATACAGGGCCTCACATACATCCGGTATGATTCGTGATACAGCAGAATTTGAAATTCTGAATAAATATTTTAATGATTGAAAACTGTTCTCAGTGGCTAAGTACCTCAGAGTTACTGCCAGGCGATCCTTCACCGAAATTGCGTCCCAGTACTAAACAAAATACGAAAAAGAGAACAAACACTAGCAACAAAACTTTTGGAACAGTCTACAGGAAACTATTTGAAAAAACACAAAACATGTTTTGTTTTGTTTTGTTTATTGAAAAAACAGAACTATTTTTTTAAACTGTCCGTTTGGTGGAAATCCGGCTTAAGAGTGTCAAAAAAAACATAAGAAACAGAAGCAGACATTTTGGGATGTATTCTCTAATATTGATCTAACTGGAGATAAAAATAACAAAGAGTTCGTTTTTGTATTTAAGTTTGTGATGGTTAAATCGTAAAACAAGTCCATTTTTATGGTGGCAACCAACAATTTGCCTATGTTAGGAGAACTTACTTTTAACGTTCTTTCAGCACCGGCTTCTTCAGTATTTAGTGAAGGACTATTTTCGGAGGGTGGAAATATACGTGAAGAAAAAAGGAGCAGTTTGTCATATGAAAGTTGTGTAATACTAACACAGCTACATCACAATTTATCTTTGCTCAAAAATTTGGCAGGGTACACGGCTAGGTAATAAAGTATACAGCCAAACCGGGTATACGGCCAAACCAGCTAGGTACCCGGTTTTGGCCGGGTACCCGTTATATTTCTAGAGAATTATAAACCCTTGCAAATTGTGTGATCCTAACTTTAAAATATTTTCTTTCCCATCTGACTCAGGCTAGTACAAATAATCGATCGGTTTGTATGATTACTACCAAGCCTTCACATATTTACTTTAAAACACGATCAACCATCTGACGTACTCGTATCGAAGTCAAAATTGGTTGATTACTAACGAATTTGAAGTGATAGTCTTATCCGACTTACAAAATTTCTTCCTTGGACCAGCTGCTTCCACAGTTTCATTAGTTTTCGCTAATAGAGAAGAAAATTAATAATAATAATAATATATTTTTAATTAGCAGCTGAATATTTTCTAAATTTGTATTTTAATAAGTTATACATAAAAAAATTAAACATAAGGAGCAACATCGTTCTTTTTCTTGGTATACGGACGTAGGCGACCCTCTCGCGTTTGCCTGTGGTTGGTGCCTTTTTAAGTGTGTCCACAGACAAAGGAGACCTACAGTTTAATGCCGGTTCCGAACGGCTAAAGTGAGAGGGGCTTTATTAGGCATGATATTACGGGTGGTTTACCATTGCCTTCCCGAGAAAGGCGACCATCACGTTGCATTTTTTTTTTAATTTATTTTTTTTTTTTCCGAGCCGAGATTTAAACTCGGGTCTCCGGCCTAGAAGGCAGTCACCTTAACCACTAAGCTACGGCTACCTCTTGCAATATTGTTATGGTAAATTCTACAAAACAGTAGGTATGGCGACGTTGCATGGATGTACAATAAAGTAACTTTTCGCATATTAAGACGCTCTTAAGGTCAAAAAGGGCCGCAATTTAATCTACTGTTTGTAATTTGTTCTTATCACACCCAATAAAATTTTAAATCGGTGATTAATTTGGCAGCAAACGATTTTGTGAATGACATACTTAGTCTTCTCTTGGGTATGATTACTTACCACTAGTAATCTTTGAAGTTAAGTATAGTTGTTGAATTTCAGTTATTTTAAATCGGCAGCGATGTTTTGTAGCTCTCCCACTTAAATATATTTTGGGGCGACAAATCCCGAGACGTCTGAAGAAAAAACAGGGTTTTTACCAAAAATCGATTTTATTCTTCAATATAATTTCCTTCAAGAGCGATACACTTGTTACAGCGATTTTCCAACATTTTGATACCTTTCATATAGTACGATTTGACGAGCTCTCTAAAATACGCCTCAGTTTTTCATTTGACTTAGAGCAACCTTTTCAAATTAGAAAAGAGGTAATAATTGCTGGGGGTCAAATCTGGTGACTACGGTGGATAAGGAAGCAATTAATAACCTATTTGGTCCAATTTCACCATTGATTTTATGACCTTGTGAGGTGGTACATTATCTTGGTGAAACAGCATTTCTTTTTCGCTAATTGCTGCCGTTTTTCTTGATTTTATCATTGAAACGGTACAATAAACCGATATAATAGTCTTCGACGATTGTTCGCCTCTTCTCAAGATAGTCGATTAGTATTATTCCACGCGCATCCCAAAAAATATTTGCCAAAACCCTTCCAGCTGATGTTTGTGTTTTTCGATGCTTCGGTCGTCTTTCATGCGGTTCCAGCCATTCTGCGGATTGACTGCGGATCCATGTTTCCTCCCTTGTTACGAATTGACGCAAAAACGTCTTTGGATTACGCCGGACCAGTGCCAAACAGAGTTCTGAATCTTCGATACCCAAAAGCACTTGTAGACGTAATATAAATAATACTTCAGTGGGTAGGCTTAAGTGAAGAGCTTCATGGGATAATTTTAAAAATTTTACTATGTAGATCCGGGATCAAAAAAATGTCAGCATATTTTTCGTCAGTTTTAAAAATATACGAGCATTTTTTAATACTGTATCCCTTATGTCTGCTCAGAGACTAGAGAAATCTACTAAACCATTTCATAAAAGATAACAAAAAAAAGTTCTAGAAATAGTTGTTAGCAATTTCTCCATAAAGGAAATTAAACCTGTAAAATTACTGTTTAAACTTTTTTGCCGTATGAAAACGCATAGAACTGTTATTAATTACCGACTGATAATTGAGATTTGGTCTATTAACTTGTGAATATTAAACTTGTAACTGATGTAAATCGCCATCGTAATAATATTACGTCAATGTTCCAATAAACATATGGCATGAAATTTATACTTATCTCCTACATTTAATAGGTCTACTAATTTTAATATATACTAATTTTATTCATATTCAGACATTTTTAATTTAAAACTGTAATGTTTTTATGGTCGGCCCACTCATTTCCAATATATTACCGGTCGATATTATCGATTAGTTTTGGTTTAAAACTACCGAGTTTTCAGTCTAGCGGTAGAATATGGATTTTTAACGATCGTTATAGTCGTTTGTCTAAAACGTCCTCCTCATAAAAAAAACTGGCCAAGTGCAGGTCGGACTTCCGATCTTTACTGAAAACTGATGGCTTTGAAATTTTTGTTTTTTTTTAACACGTAGGCTGAAAAGTTTTTGGTCTGACACATATATGTTGCCCTTTTCAAAAAATCCATATCATTTTTAGGAAGTACATTTCTACGATTAGTATACAAGTTACAGTGGTTTTAGTGACGCTACTTTTGATATTTTCAAAACAATGGAAAAAATCGAATTTCGTGTGAGAAAATATCGCCCAAGTAAGGCAATTGCTTGATAAGTGTTACGGAGACTCTGCCCCTGGAAAATCACTCATCATTTACTGGTATGTGGAATTTAAACGCGTACGTAACAAATGATACTGAACGTCCAAATAAGGTGGTTACATCGGAAAACATTAAACAAATCTACAAAATTGTTTTGGATGAGCGTAAATTGAAATTGCGTGAGATCGCTAACACGCTAAAGATATCAAAAGACCGTGTAGGTCATATTTTGCATGAACATTTGGGCATGAGAAAGCTCTGTTCGAAATGGGTACCGCGTTTGCTCACAGTGGACCAAAAACAACAACATGTTGATGAGTCTGCGCGCTGTTCGGACCTGTTTAAGCGCAATAAATAGGATTTTTTCATGCGATATGTGATAATGGATGAAATATGGATCCACCACTACACACTGGAATCAAATCAGCAGTCAGCTGAGCGGACAGCAGCCGGTGAAAGCCGCCCGAAGCGACCAAAGACACAACAATCGGCTAGGAAGGTTTTGGTCTCTGTATTTTGGGATGCGCATGTAATAATTTTCATCGACTATGCTGAGAAGGGAAAAACCATCAATAGCGAATATTATATAAAGTTATACGGCCCCAAATGAACAAGAAAAAAGTGCTCTTTCATCAAGACCATGCACCGTGTCAGAAGTCAATGGTTACAATGGCAAAATTGCATGAATTGAAGGTCGAATTGCTTCCTCACCTACCGTATTTTCCAAAATTGGCTCCCGGCGACGATTATCTATTCGCAGACCTAAAAAAAATGCTCGTGGGAAAAAGATTTGGCCCCAATGAAAAAGTCATCGCCGAAACCGAGTCCTATTTTGAAGGCAAAGATAAATCCTTCTACAATAAAGGTATAGAAATGTTAGAAAAAGCATTAGACTGATTGTATCGCTTTTGAAGGAGCCTATATTGATGAGTAAAGTCGAATTTAGCAAACGAAAATGTGTTTTAAGTAGTTAGACCAAAAACTTTACACCCTGTAGAGAATATTCCAGACTTTTTTCAAAATTTTTTGATCAGTACTTTTCGGGCAGCGACTTTTTAAAAATAATACAAAGAAAAGTGTGCGCAACTATTACATTATATATATGTTTATGAACTCGTATTTTTACAAGCTTTCATTCGACACCCTACTCCTGGTACTTCCGATTTCACCCCTTAAAACTGATCCCTTAAGTCAAAATTTAACTTTTAAAACTTCACGATTTTCATGAGGCCATCAATTCCTATACTAGTGCCGCCAAATTTCAACTCTTTATGTCAAATAATTTCGGAGAAAATCGGGTGTGACAGACGAACAGACAGACAGACAGTGCTAGACTTGCGCAATTAATGTTTCGTGCCGTGATTGCCTTTAAAATAAAATAAAATCCTTACCTAGGCTAAATTCATTAGGTCCCTGACATGTATGTATATATCTTAGGATCCAATATCTGTTTTTACGTTTTTTCTTAGTCAGTAATGTATAATATGATATGCTAATGCTAGACGAGGCTTACTAAGATATGGAAAAGTTCGTATATAACGAAAAGAACAAAATTAAACCTCGTTCAGACCTTAATCTTTTCAATATTTTCATATTGCGTAGAATCCTGGACACATAGAGCAAAGCGCTTTGAAATGTAATGCTGAGAATTTTCTAGACCGCAGGAAGAACCAATCAATCTATACTGAAAGAACTAAATATAACCGTAAGATTATCATTGCTGTGTCTAAAAGAAATTCTTCAGTATTTTGGGCGTATAGCCAGAGGACCAAGTGATAATGTAAATTGGCTTATAATGATGGGAGAGGTCCAGGATAAAAGGAGTAGAGGCCGTTCGCCAACAAGATGGTCGGAGCAAATAAAACAAGTTATAGATCAACCACTTTATGTATCAGTACAAGCTCGGGATAAGTGAAGGGAAACGGTGGATAGAACAGTGAAGTCATTCCAGAGAGATCACGACCCTCACAATTAAGGAAACGAATGAAGAGAGAGAGAGAGAGAGAGAGAAAATGTATAATAATTAATAGTAATAAAATTGTAAGACAAATACTTACTACCTAAATATAATTCTAAACAAATAAACAAAATTATTTTGTCTCAGTACAGGAGTGACGTGCGAGCGTACTGGACGGTATATTCACAAAACCTCCACCATTTGTCAAGGAACATAATTTCCATAGCTTTTTTCATATCAGATAAATTATCTAACGTAATACACTCATGAGAATCTTCGCTCAATTTACACTTTATGAAGAATATTCCAGAATTTTTTAAAATTTTTTTGATCAGTACTTTTCGAGCTAGGGTTTACATACATACATAAAAAAGTGTGCTCAAATATTACATCATATATATTTTTGAACTCGTGTCTTCACAAGCTTTCATTTGACACCCCACTCGATGACCTGATCAAAAAAATATGTTTCACTTTCGATTTCACCCCCCAAAATTAACCCCTTAAGTCAAAATTCAACTTTCAAAGTAAGACGGCTCTGATTGGGCCATCAGTTTCTATATTTGTGCCAAATTTCAACTTTCTATGTCGAATAGCTTCGGAGAAAATCGGGTGTGACGGACAGACACTGAAGTAAATCCATAAGTGTTGCGTACGGAACACTAAAAAGTAGATAAAATTTATGTAGAACTCCCTCGCAAGTACCTCTAAGGTGTGAAATTAGTTCACATTTTACATTTTAATAACATTCCACTTCACTATCATGAAACGGAAGCTTTGACGCTTTTGGTTAGATGATGAATTATGGTTCTTGAGATTAGACCGTATTAAATTGGAGTAAGTTTCTAACTTTTAGCAACTATTATGCTACAGCATTTGGCAACGTCAGACATGAACGGCTAGTAGAAATTCTTCAAAAAACTGATATTGATGGTAAAGATATTCACATCATAGCAAATCTGTATTGGGGACAATCGGCAAACATAAGAATAGACAAAGCACTAGAGAGAATTAACAAAGGCATCAAAATAAATGACGAGATAATTAACAACATAAGATACGCCGATGATACCGTCTTGCTCGCCAGTAACATCGATGAACTTCAAGATCTTACTGAAAGGGTGCAAAGGGTTAATGAAGAGTATGGTCTTCACCTGAATATATTTAAAACCAAGTGGATGTTAAAAAGCAAATCTCAACAAGCAGCAAAACAGCTTCAGTTAAATAGTCAAATAATCAAGCCGGTGGAATCTTGTATGTACTCGTACTTAGGGACAGTGCTTAATACAAAGTGGGACCAATCTGTCAAAATAAAGCCAAGAATCGAAAAAGGTCGGGCGTCATTTAATGGTATGAGAAGACTATTTACATGCAACGATTTGTCACTCCGACTAAAATTTAGATTAGCTAAATGTTATGTATTCCCTGTTTTGCTATACGGTGTAGACGGAAACACGATTGAAAAAAGATGTGGGTGTACTGCCGCATTCTGAAGATTTCGTAGATCGAATATATCACCAACTTAGAAGTTCTGCGCCGAACAGGCAATGACAAAGAAATCGCACTTACAATTAAAGGGTGAAAGCTTGAATATCTTGGCCACTCTATGAGACATAATAAATAGTGTCTCTTACAGCTGGTAATACAGGGAAAGGTAGATAGCAAACGAGGTCTAGGAAGAAGAAGACATTCTTGGCCATATAACTTAGGACAATTCAGCCGAGAATAGGTCTCTCCTGGACGGCAGATGGCAAACTGGGTTATCTATTTAAATCTAATCTTCCGATGTGTTTAAAAAGAAAAGTTTTTGACAGATGCCTACTATCCGTTCTTACGTACAGAGTCAATACTCTTCTATAGACGAAGAAAAATATCAACAAAATATGTGTAATGCAAAGAAAAAATAGAGAGGTCAATGTTAGGCATCACTCTTAGAGATTACATCCCAAATCACATTATCAGGAAAAGAACGGGGGTACAATTCATTGTATATCTTAAATTTAGAAGTAGAGGTAGACCACCAAGTCGGTGGATTGATGATTTGAAAAAAATGGCTGGAAACTAGGTACAAATGACCCAGAACACAAAAGGGTGGCAAGACTTAAGGGAGGCTTTCATCCAGCAGTGGATGGTATAAACTGAACATGATGATAATAATGAACTTAAGACAGTGGTCCGGACTTGCGTATTTTCAACTGTTTCTAAGCGCCGTCAATAGGGTCAGGATTGCCATGTTAATAGCCAACGTCCGACACGGATAGAACACTTGAAGAAGATGTTACTAAGTGATAATTAGGTTAACGAGATCCAACTTATTTATAAATGTCATAAGGAAACACCTATTAACTTTTAAAAGTAATTTTTTTAAAAATTTTTTTTTATGGGTCTAGCACACGTGCTGCAGGGAAGTCCCTAAAGCGCTACAGAAGCGACACGTGTGCGGAAAAAGCGATTCCCGTTATTCTTGAATCGCTGTAAATTGTACTCGGTCGGAAACACAGTCCTGGGTAAGCCATTCCAAAGGGATGATGTTCTCCATATAAAACACTGTTTGAAAAGCGTTGTACGAGGAGTAACAAGCTGAACCTCATACGGATGTGAAGTATCAGCGCGACGTGTACTTCTACATGTACCGCTCTGGGAGGAATTAAGCGAGCTACATCCTTTGACCACTCTTCATGAATAGACTCAAGTCACCAACCGTTCTTCGATGTTCCAGCGAATCAAGGCCGCCGGTCAGTTCTGGGTCTCCAATCAGACGAACAGTCCTACTCTGAACAGAATCCAACAAATGCAGTGTATGTTTGGGAGCGGAGCCCCAAACATGGGAGCAGTATTCCATAGTTGGTCAAATTTGAGCTTTGTAAAGAATTAACAGTTGTTGTGGAGTGTAAAGCTTTCTAGTTCGAAATAATATTCCCAACTTTTGAGAAGCTCTCCTTTCTATGCCTGCAACATGTTCCTGCCAGGATATATTTGCTCCAAAATTAACGCCCAACAAATTGAGTGACGATGCTAGGGGAATGGAGTGCCCCGACATAACCATGTCGGGTTCAGCAACGTTAACTTTTTTAGAAAAAACTGCCGCCTGGGTTTTTGAAGCGTTAAATTCCACTTGGTTACTGTAACCCCAAGATAGAATTTCTTCCAGGTCTTTGTTAAGTTGAATGACTTCTTGCTGTCTGAGGATATTCGCCTGAGCAGCCGATATCCGAGCGTTCAAAGGGAATGAAAAGATAAGCGTAGATTGGATTCCCGGTCTTTTCCGGCAGATCCTTAATATAAATGAGAAAGAGAGTAGGAGACAGTATGGAGCCTTGGGGCACACCGGCGTTACCAGTAAAGGTGTTAGAAAGAAATCCGTCGACTGCGACTCGTAAAGAACGCTTTCTGAGGAAACATGAGAGCCACAAACAGAACTTTTCAGACATACCATAAGAGCGTAGCTTAGCCAACAGTCCATTGTGTCAAACACGGTCGAATGCCTTGGATATGTCAAGAGCAACCGCTCGAGATTCTCCGAAGTGTTCAATTGCGTGTTCCAAACATGTGTTAATAAGTCAGAAGATCTCCTGTTGATCTATTTTTTACGAAAGCCATATTGGTGAACTAATAATGTTGATCCTTCAAGATATTTAGAAGATGCATAGGACTTTCGATATTATTGAGAAGTAGTGCGATTGGTCGGTAGTTATTTGGCAAGGTCTTCTTGCCTTTTTTAGGTATCGGCTGAACGTGGCACATTTCCAGCAGGAAGGAAATATTCCCTTTCTGTAGGATAGGTTGAAAAGTCTACAGAAAACTGGTCAGAAGATCTCCTGTTTATCTATGTTTACGAAAGCCATATTGGTGATCACTAATAATGTTAAAACCATCAAGGTATTTTAGAAGATGCTGATTCGTTGTGTTGCGTCTGTTTTCCAAGATATTTAGATTACTTTGTATATAGTAGCAGTCACATGAATTTCGTCCACAAAAAGCAAAATACTAATCGAGGTGCTATGCGGGATATCTTTAATAAAAATTGAAATGACTGGAAAGGGTAACAAGGTTTTTATTCTAAGAAGGAATATTCGTAGCTTTGTATTACAAATAAATATGACCACGAATTTCAACATAATCTAGTATATCCGTAAGAACCGATTAAAAAAATACTATAAGGTGTTTACGAAACCTCAGCGTAAATAATTTATGCCAATCTTACGACATTATTAGCTTTAGAACTCTAGTTACTTTGTGAATATTGTATAAAAAATGCATTATATCCGTTTCACTTGCGGGACGACAACCTTAAGACCACAGAATTTTTTACCATCTATATCAATACCCTGATAGAATTTTATACTAAAAGCGACAGACTAGAATAAAAACATTGATGTTAACTTGCTAGAAAGTTCATTGGGCGTAAAATTGATCATTACACATGCCTGATTCCGATGTAAATTCGTTTAGTGTGGTTAATTTTTTTTTCTTGATTTCTATTGAATATCGTTAGACGGGTGACATTACATAGGCATCACGTGGAGTTTTTTTTTTTAAATAGAAGTAGTATCTTTTTAGAGCTCTTGTCTTAAGATACTTTGCTAACTATGAGATAGTAAAACTAGCCTTAATTTCTTTATGTGAGATTTTTATATAACATTTGTTCTGATCGAGAAAGTCTAGTAGATCTAACCGAGATAAAATGTAGTCTTAAACCTACAGGAATTGTTACACTAATTTTACGACCATAATATTTTTCTACCCTATCTTCTTATAATGCCGCATTCATTTGGCGAATGTCAACGATTTTTTACTTTGTTGACAGCAGCTCTAAATAATTCTGTAATTGTGGGCCCAAATCATTGCCCTAAGTTTTGTAGCAAGGAAATAAGTCCTCTTTCTGGTCCTCGTTTACCTTCTATTTTGCCTTGCAATGCCAGATGTAAGATATACGTTTCTGGGTGTCTCAATCTCTCCTCAGCCTATAGTCATCCACTCCGGAATGAAGGCCTCTTCTAATCTTTTCCACGTCGTTCTGTTTAGGGCTGTTTGGATCCAATTTCCCCCCGCAATTTTCTGGATGTCATCGCGCCACCTTTTTGGAGGTCTTCCAATACTCCTTTTGGTTTGTCTTGGACGCCAGTTTATCATTTTGCTGGTCCATCTTTCTGAGCTTTGACGAGCTATATGGCCAGCCCATTGCCATTTGAGTTGAGCTACTCTTCTGAGGACATCTGTCACACACGTTCTTCTTCTAATTTCCTCGTTCTGTATCCTGTTTCTCAGGCTAATTCCGAGCATAGATCTCTCCATTGCTCGGGTGTCTCAATACATGGCCGAAATGGGAAAGTTTCTTGGTCTTCACTGTGTATTTAAGATTTTTCTATTCTTTCCCATTCTATTCATTACTGCGACGTTGAGGACATGATCCATCCAGGTTATTCTCAATAGCCGCCTGTACATCCGTAGTTCGAAAGCTTCGAGGTTTTTGACAGTGTTTTCTGTGAGTGTTCACAATTCAATCCCATAGAGAAGAATAGAAAATACGTAACAGGGGACCATTCGCATTCTCAACTTTAAGTTAAGATCACGCCCACATAAGATGTGTATAAAGGCACTCCTTGCAGCCTCAGTCCGAGCTTTTATTTCCTTTGAATGGATCAAATATTTGCCGAGTAATTGTCCTGGATATTTTATCTTCTCGGCCCTTTCTACCTTGTTTTCACCAATCCACAGCTAAGTGTTTATCTGTTTCGGCTGAGAATCATTAACTTGGTTTTTGTGATGTTCTATTTGAAATCAGACTGTTCAGGAATCCACCCCTTGATCGAGGACATGCTGAAGATCTTTTATATTATTTCCCATCAAGATCGTATCGTCCGCGTATCTATAACACCCTATATATATATATATATATATATATATATATATATATATATATATATATATATATATATATATATATATATATATACAGTTAACAGTTCGTTTTTATGTTAGTAGAGTACAGATAATCCAAAGGGAATTGTATAGGACATTTTACGAAATACTACTTTGACTTTCTCGCCAGTTTTAATTAATTAATTAGTCATTGATCATTAAAAACTTTCAAGATAATAAATTTTAACTACTGTATTTCATTTGACCGATTATAAACCGGACTGTCACACACATGATATTTACGAGTCTAATTAATTCTTAAGAACTCGTTACAATCATTTCAATACGTTTTCTTTCGATTTCTTGCATAAATGGTCATAAAAATCCCGCTTTAAAATCATTGATTATTATTATAGTTTCACCTTTTAGATTGCAGATTGCATTAAGGCTGCTGTTCGAGCATTTGAGACGGAAATAAACTTTCCATATGATTTTAAAAATAATTCGGGTTTTAAGCTGATAACATCATAGCTAGCCTTCATTGTATTTAGAGATCATTTAAAAGTACAAAACTGGTCTTATTTTTATTGGGCGAACATACTTCGGTAGAAGGTTGTAATCTCGTATAACGGACTTTTTAACTCTTAAATACGTAGAAGTTTTATAAAGCATACAGTCTCCTAATAACGTACTTTGACGCTTTAGCTCAGGACAATGTGGCTGCCCGTGGCTCCGTGGCGTAGTACTTGCTTGGGTGCAAAAGGTCTCGGATTCAATCCCGGCAGGTCGGTATACTAAAGGGTGTTCCAAAATTCACGAAAGTAATTTTGATAGAAAACACAGGTTTTTAATTAAAAATTGTTTCATTTATTGATTCATAAAGTAAACAGTATAGGGTTAGGTATGGAATAACATATCGGGTAAATTGCCTCCACGGCTTTGCTGGCACATACGCACTCTTTTGTCGAAATTTTCCATCACCATAAATGTGGCTGAATTCCGTTGATACAGCTCTTAATTTCCTCCTTCAACTCGTGGGTGGTCGTGGGCTTGTTGGTATAAACCTTAGACTTTAAAAAACCCTAAAGAAAAAAGTCCAACGGCGTTAAATCGTATAACCTGGGCGGCCAATTCTGATCACCAAAACGGGATATTACACGACCAGGAAATGACTCATGCACGAATTGAATTGTTTCTCGGGCTGTATGGCATGTGGCACCGTCTTGTTGAAACCATATGTCGTCCACATCCATATCTTGCAATTTAGGCACAAAAAACTGGATTATCATATCGCGATAACGATCACCATTAACTGTTATTGCCTGGCCAACCGCATTTTCGAAGAAGAATGCTCCGATGAAGCCTCCAGCCCAAAATCCGCACCAAACAGTGACACATTGTGGATGCATTTGTTTCGCAACAGTCACGTGTGGATTGTCTGAACCCCAAATGCGACAATTTTGTCCATTAACGAAGCCGTCAAGATGGAAATAAGCCTCACCGCTGAAGATGAGTTTCTTCGAAAAATCAGTATCCACTTGTTGTTCCATAATCCATTCAACGAACTCTCTTCGTTGTGAGCGGTCAGTAGGCGTCAGTTCTTGGGTCAATTGAACTTTGTAAGCATAAAGATGCAAATCTTTCGTGAGAATACGCTGTAGAGAGCTTCTCGAAATGTCCAATTCTTGACCACGGTGCCGAATTGATGTTCCTGGAGTCTCAGCAACACTCTCACGAACTGCTTCAATGTTTTGTGTCGAACGACTTGTTGAAGGACGGCCAGAGCGTTTAAGATCGATCCAGTTTCCCTGAATTTTTCAATTAATCTCTTCACAGTTGATGCGGTTAAATCACTATTCCGACCATATTTTGTACGAAAATTCCGAACTGTAGCAGCCAAACTTTCATTATTTTTAAAATATTGCTCAACAATGTTCTTTCGTGTAGCACTCCATTTTTAATAACCCTGAACTGTCAGCTCTCACGCTGTGTTTTTTGTTTTGTTTACCATACAAATGGCGCCAAATTCAAATTTGCGTGAATTTTGGGACACCCCTTACATAGGTAGTAGTTGAGTGTGTAGAAGATAAATAAATACAACAATTACTTCTACCAGGTAATTATGTTAATGCAACGATCCGGACTCAGATCATTGGATTGGCAAGATATTATGTTGGATTGACAAGACATGCTATTGAAACCTGCTGCTGAAATGTAACAGGGTCTGGTGATCCAAATCCTGATGTGATCGTTTCTAAGGAACCAGTGGACGTTGGCAATTATTCTCAGATCCTTGTTCCGTATCATTTGCGGGGAGTTTCTATGTGTTTTATAGACGTGAATCCGTGCCTGGCACCCATACAGAAGAAGAAGAATATGGTCAATTTGATTCAAAGCGGAATTTTACTAGAACCATTCAATAACAAAACTAACTTTTGTGATAGATTCTGGAGAAGTCATTCTCAGTTAGATCTCGGATCAAGCTCTGAAAAAGCCGACAGGATAATCGGCGGAAGGTCAGCATCATTGATTGCACCGACCCAGCAAAAATCCAGAGCCATTTTTTCACATCTTCGTACGAACCAAAGCGCTGCTCAGCAAGTGTGCGACCCATCGATACAAACAAGTGGTAATTGGAAGGAGCCAAGTTTGGTGAGTAAGCCGCATGGGGTAGAACTTCCCAGCTGAGTGCTTCCAATGTGTCGCGAACTGGTTTTGCCGTATGTGATGGAGCATTGTCATGAAGAAAAATGACTTTGTGTTGCCTCTTTCGGTATTCTGGCCTTTTTTCAAGCAGCGAACAGTTCAAATCGGTCAATTGTTGTTGGTAACGTTTAGTATTAACCGTTTCCCCAGGTTTTAACAGCTTATAATAGACTACGCCCCTCCGGTCCCACCAAACACAGAGCATCGTCTTTCTGCCAAAGCGATTTGGTCTTACGGTCGATGTGGATGGTGTGCTTGAGTCTACCCATGATTTTTTGCGCTTGGAATTCTCAAAATAAATCCACTTTTCATCCCCTGTAACTATACGATGCAAAAACGACTTCCTTTTGTGCCGAGCGAGCAAAATGTCACACGTGTTTTTGCGCTTTTCTATTTGCCTGTCGTTCAACTCATGTGGTACCCATCTACCGGTCTTTTGAATCTTTCCCATCTCTCGTAGCTGATTGGAAACAGCTTGTTGACTAACGCCCAATTGCTTGGCGAGTTGTTTTTGTGTTTGCGAATCATCTTCATCCAACAATGCTTGCAATTCCACATTTTCGTATTTTTTTGGCGGTTTTCCATGTTCCTTGTCTGCAACATCGAAGTCACCACTTTCGAAACGCCGAAACCATCGTTCACACGTATCTTGCGACGGAGCATGTTCACCATAAGCTTCTCGAAGTAATCGGTACGATTCAACAGTAGTTTTCTTCAAATGAAAACAAAAAATTAATGCTGTCCGCGAATGCTCTTTGTTCGGTATAAATTTGCCATATTGAACACAACACAACACTATGCACACACTTTTCCAATTTATCACTCGTGCGCGTCTGACACTTGTTGACACAACAAAATCGCGCAGTGTCAAATCTTTATAGCACAAACTGCATAGATGCCATCTGTTGTCTGATATCTGCACTTCATACTTGTACACCTGGTATGCCTATAAGTTCTGTAACCTGTGGAGGTTTTCTATCCTTTCATAATACTTTTGTATGACTTGTTCTAATTTTTTTTCCTTTAAAATTGATTAGGACTATTAAAAATATTCCCCAATGCGTTTTTGTCATTTGAAGTCACAGAGAAGTTTATGTGTAAATTTTTATTAAATTTAAAACATAAAGTATTCAAAGGTAATGAATTTGGGTTATGAAATTATCGGAAATTTAAGTAATTTTTAAAATTGTATAGGAAATGCTTCATTTTCATTTTTCTCCGTTATGCTGACACTCCAGCCTTAACTATATCCGGGTCTAAAAAAAAAGTGTAGCCGTCCTTGCCCACGGCAAGTGTACTGACTGAAAATGTTAGAAAAATTATCGTATTGATTGCTAATTTATAGCCTATTGATTTGAATATAATTGCATATTAATACACATTAATAAACAATAATCGTTCTGTGTATTGCAGTGATTGGTGTTGAAAGATTGTCAGTAAAAAAACCTATTAAGTAAAATGTTTTACGAAGGTTTTTATCTAAAAATCAAAGCTGCTACGTTCGAAATGGGTTTGCTACTTTATCGGCACTGTTTTGTCCGGTTAATAGGGTGGAGGATAATAGTAATGCACACATACACAATCTACACTCTAGGTAATATGGGTCACTTAATATTCCACAGAACTGCTGCTGACCATAAGGGAAAGAACAACTATTTATATCGTTCATATAATAAAGTGAGCAAAGTATGACTTGCTGAGACTGATCATCGCAGGCAAAATACAAGGAAGAACATCGGTTGGAAGACGTCAAAATTCCTGGTTAAAAGATATCCGACGATGGTTTGATTGCTCATCAATAGATATTTGTAGAGCTGCAGTTTCCAGGAGTACGTTAGCCATTTGGATAGCCAACCTTCATCAGAAGACGGCGAAGAAGAATTTTTCTTTAAATAGTTTTTCGATCCAAATCATGGATCCATCCCTTGCAGAATTAGACAAATTCTATCTACCCATAACCTCTCCCCCTCATCCTTTGAGTACCCCATGTTCACCACTTTCCCTCCCTGGCGCTTCCCCAAACCAACTGTTGACCTCTCACTGAATAAAGGAAGACGTCAAAATTCCTGGTTAAAAGATATCCGACGATGGTTTGATTGCTCATCAATAGATATTTGTAGAGCTGCAGTTTTCAGGAGTACGTTAGCCATTTGGATAGCCAACCTTCATCACAAGACGGCGAAGAAGAATTTTTCTTTAAATAGTTTTTCGATCCAAATCATGGATCCATCCCTTGCAGAATTAGACAAATTCTATCTACCCTTAACCTCTCCTCCCCATCCTTTGAGTACCCCATGTTCACCACTTTCCCTCCCTGGCGCTCCCCCAAACCAACTGTTGACCTCTCACTGAATAAACACAACAAGTCAACTACATTAAATTCCATTCTAAATGCGCTTTTTCAGAAAAGAATAAGCAAAACCTACTCAGGCTACTCAATTGTTTACACCGACGGCTCTAATCTCAATTGGGAGTGGGAGCTGCCTTTGTTTTAAACAACATAATTAGAACCTTTAAGCTGCCTCAGTACTCTTCAGTTTTTTCTGCTGAGCTTCTCGCAATTAAGGAAAGTCTTCGTTACGTCACAAATGCAGGAATTAATCCCAAAACAAAGAAATATTTCCATCGCATTTCTCTGGATACCTGGCCATATTGGGATCAAAGGCAACGAAAAGGCTGACCAATATGCAAAGGAAGCTGCAGAAACTGGAATACCTATACACGGAGAAAACCATCCAAATGATTACAATAACCACCTAAAATTGATATACAGGAAATTATTCCAACTAGAGTGGGACCTTGAGGAATTTTCAAATAAGCTTTGGGAAGTTAAACCTCTAGTATATCCTCCTTTTCACCATCAATCATTGAATAGAAAACAAAATACAATATGGAGAAGATTGGCAGTTGGCCACACTCACTTAACTCATTCATATCTACTTAAAAGTGAAACTATCCCTAATTGTTCCTCATGTCCGTCTCCACTTACGATTAAACACATATTTGAAGCTCCTCATCAACTGCAATCCAGGAAAAAATTTCATTTACAACAAAATCTGAAACAAATACTGAGCTCAAGCCTAATACAAACAACAATGAAACAAATTGAAGAATATCTAAAAGAAAATGGCTACTATAACTTAATATAGAACAAACTCACCAAATATTTTAAGTTGGGCGCTAAATGACCACTGCAGTCGATGCGCCCCAATCTCATAACATCCATCCATCCATCCAAATCACGGAAAAATAAATAATGATTTAGTTTTCAAGAATCAATAAACAGGTAAAAGCAAATTCCCAAAGGATTGCTCCAAAATTTGAAATATTGCGCCATTAAAGTAAATAATAAAAGGTTAACATGTTCTTTTACCTATAATAAGCGTACTCTTACAGGAAACAATAAGCTTGTTAACGGTGGGTACTGAAATAATTACAATAAAAAAAAAAACAATCTTTCCCAGAGGCGATTATAAAGCACTTTTTTCTTTCGAATATGGTTGTGTTTGTAACATACATGTTGTAAAAGTCGGCAAATAGTGTAGAAATTTTGATTTATATTTTGTTTTTTTAAGAAGTTGTTCGCGTTATTACCAAATGAATTAGTCACCACTCCATTACCACATTAAAACAAAAAATATTCCATCATGTAACTTTAATGAGAATGCTCGGGTTGATACTAGGAAATTCGGGTGATTTTACAAATATTCGAACACGAAAAACATCCTATCTTAGCTTTGTGAGGTCTAAGCTGAAATTTGATGTGGTTGTATGAAATCCCATTTTTGATAAAGATATTACTCAATTGGAAAATATCCAACGAAAGTTTGTTAAATTTCTTGTATTTAAGAGGGATGGGGTCTGGAATAGCGAATTCTTCTGAATGGAACTCAAATACCGTCTTTATTTAGTCGTAGAAATTATATATTAGTTCAATTTTTATTTAAGGTATAGATAGCAGAGATAGTATCACAAAAAAAACTCTCATGTTCCTTCACGAGCTATCAGACGTGATGATACGTTCTACTTGCCTACACTTTCTACATATTTCGTAATTAAAACACCACCATATCTGTAATAAAATCTGCAATGACATTGATCTGTGCGGCCTATCTTCATCTCACTTTACCGACGCCATAAGAGGCAGATCATTGCAAAATCTGTTTGCTCTTACTTTGTTAAATAATTGTGAATTTAATTTTATTTTGTTAAGTCTTTATTTTGTATACTATATCATATGGTCTCATAAATGGATGTATTATGTTAGATTATGTAAATATTGTCATTATTGTCTGAAGGAGAAAAAAAAGAGTCCGACGCGACAAATCCTGTGGCTTCGACCGAACAGGCTGTGACGCGGTATGGTCCGAAAATGATGGCCACACCTCACGTCCGTTCAGTTAGTGACCCTAACTGCCCTCTGCATCTTATTATTTTTTTTTCCTCATATTTGACTATGTAATTCCATTTCGGCTGACGGGCTTATGCCAAGTCAGCACAAACGCTATTACCATTGTGTATTAAGGAATGATCTGACAATGTTACATGTTAGAATAACTGACGTCTGACTGTTTTTGTGTATGTTTATGTCCTAATTGTCTTAAACATGGTGTGAATGTTGTTGGTGTGAGGCCTGTGACTGATTGACGAGGGTGACGATGGTGACTTTTTCTTACTTCCATAGCCTTTTTATTGCTGTTATAAGGTGTGTGTATTTGGAGATTTTTTTGTGTATTTCGTTCGGAGGTTTGTGTTACTGGAGACAGCTATGTCACTGTTACTATCATTATTATTAACCGTCCTTTGCTCTAGTTGAACGACCTGCCGTGATCATTTAGTTAGTTATTGAAACTTTCACATCCTTTTTTAAACGATAAAACTTATTTAAAAAATATATTAAAATTCTATTTTTACTAAACGTTACTAAAAAAGGTAATTAGAAGTTCAAAGACGTTAACAACAAAGGTGAGCCCGTCAAAATTAATTTTAAATAATTAGATGATCGTCTAATGAGTTTTTTATTACTACACATCAATTTGCGATCACTATTAGAAAAGGTCAATTATTTTTTTATATAAGAACCGGTTTTTGGTCTCATACAGGTACAAATCTCATATCAGAGCAGCTGTTATTTTGATTTAAGAAATAATATAAAAATATTGTAAGTGCAAATTTGTACAAGGTGAAACAATGACGACAAATTGTCAAGTTAAAAACATTAAAAACTGCTTTTAATATAAAATAATATTAATAACTGTAACACTTAAAAAAAGACTGTCTAATAATCGTTAAGTGTAGCTATAGATGCTGGCATTCTGGTAACTCAATTGTCGGGTGTATTGAATGTTCTCTAAATTTTGATGCCTAGGCGATTTTTTTTAGAAATTTACACCTCTGCGGCAGACATATCTACAAGTTGGGAAAACCTAAAACTAGATAGTGAACTTTATAATTAGTTTGTGTGGAAAGTGCTTTCGTTATCACGTTTCTAGATGTTGTTGTTGTTGTGAAACGTAGTAATTTAGATGTTAAACAATATTTTGTGTTGAAAGTGGTTGGTGTATGTTGTTTTCGTTAGTGAATATTTAAAAAAAAACATTAAAACTCAAAGCCTAGTTTTTAACACTTGGTTTTTCTTTTAAACTGGTAAAGGTAAACTGTTTTATTTCTGTTGTACAACTGTTTAGGTCCGAATGTATTAATAATAATAATAATAATAATAATAATAGATCACAGAAATATTCACCTTGGATGTCAATATGGAATTTGGTATAAGTAAATGCAAAGTGCTCCACATCAACAAAGGCCAATGGAAGCACCACCATGAGACAGAAACCATCAACAATGAAACGCTCGATAACATGTTCGATAAAGAAACATACAAATATCTAGGCTTCCAACAAAGCACCAAACTCAACCACACTCACATCAAAACAGAGCTCAGAACCGAATTCAAAAACAGACTGACGAAACTCTTGCAAACAAAACTCAACTCTAAGAATCTCACTAAAGCCATCAACACGTTCGCTATACCTATACTCACATATTCATTTGGTATCATCAAATGGTCACAAACAGACATAGAAAATATTCACATCCTTATACGATCTCAATTCACCAAATACAGGAAATTACACCCCAACGCATGCAAAGAAAGACTTACCATCGAGAGGAAGGTAGGAGGAAGAGGAATTATAGACATCAGATCATTACACACAAAACAAATACAAACACTTAGGAAATTCTTTCACAGCAAGCAAACCAGCCTCCACACAGCGACAGTGAAAGCAGACAAAAACTACACACCTCTCGACTTAGCCCGGGCAGACCACTCAGCAGACACACACAGTCACACCCAATTACAACAGGAAAAGATGAAAACGTGGTCAGAGAACTAAAACACTCCACGGAAAACACAGATACCACATAGAACAAGACCACGTAAATAAAAAACAATCATACACCTGGTTACGGGATGGGCAGCTATTCCCCGAGACTGAAGGCTTCTTACTTGCCATCCAGGATAAAGTCATATTAACCAGAAACTACCAAAAGCATATCATCAAAGACCCGACTATTGCAGAGGACAGATGTAGGAAATGCCACCAGCAGAAAGAAACGATCGAACACATAACGAGCGGATGTAAAATATTGGCCGGAACGGAGTACACAGCCAGGCATGATTCAGCTGCCAAAGTGGTTCACCAAGCACTAGCCACAACATACAGACTCATAGAAAACACAGATCCCTACTACAAATACACGCCAACATCCATACTTGAAAATGAAGATTACAAGCTCTACTGGGATATCGGTATCCATACAGATAAAACAGTCTCCGCCAATAGACCCGATATTACTTTTCAGTGCAAAAAAGGAAAAGTCACCTATCTGATTGACATAGCTGTCCCCAACGACACAAACATCCAAGCGAAATACACAGAAAAAATTTCCAAATACACAGACCTTGCAACGGAAATAAAAAGGCTATGGAGACAGGAAAAAGTCATCATTGTCCCCCTCATTATATCAGCCACAGGCCTTACACCAATAACATTCACACCACATTTAGTGCAATTGGGACTCAACACGGACATACACAGAAACATTCAGAAGTCAGTGATTTTGAAAACATGTAACATTGTCAGGTCATTCCTTAATACGGAATGGTAATAGCGTTTGTGCTGACTTGGTTTTGGCCCGTCAGCCAAACATGGAACCACATTGATCAAATGTGAGAAAGAAGAACTTTTTGTAATAAATAATAATAACAGATAAAACAGTCTCCGCCAATAGACCCGATATTACTTTTCAGTGCAAAAAAGGAAAAGTCACCTATCTGATTGACATAGCTGTCCCCAACGACACAAACATCCAAGCGAAATACACAGAAAAAATTTCCAAATACACAGACCTTGCAACGGAAATAAAAAAGCTATGGAGACAGGAAAAAGTTATCATTGTCCCCCTCATTATATCAGCCACAGGCCTTACACCAATAACATTCACACCACATTTAGTGCAATTGGGACTCAACACGGACATACACAGAAACATTCAGAAGTCAGTGATTTTGAAAACATGTAACATTGTCAGGTCATTCCTTAATACGGAATGGTAATAGCGTTTGTGCTGACTTGGTTTTGGCCCGTCAGCCAAACATGGAACCACATTGATCAAATGTGAGAAAGAAGAACTTTTTGTAATAAATAATAATAGCTTTATTACCCAACAGTTTTCCATTAATAGGGTAAATATTTAAACATTTACATAATCAATGACAGTCTGTAGTAATTGCTTCTTAGTACAACAGTATATATCACAAACACCACAAACATGATTAAAATTAGTACACATTACATGAATAGGTGAATTCAATAACAAATTAGTATTAGGTCTGTTACATCTAAAAAACATACTTGATCGTGAGTGTATCCGTGGCACATTGATGTTAATACGAGACAGTATATCTGTGCAATCAATCATATTGTGCAATACTTTATATAGGAATAATATTGAGGCACAAACTCTCCTGATTCCCAGGCTAAGAATATTTGTCTGTTCACACAAATAATCGCTGCTGATTCCCCGTTCAGGATACATTCCATTAATCTTAAACAACAGAAATTTCAGAAATCTCCTCTGCACTTTTTCAATTGAAACTCTATGCACCTCGTACATTGGACTCCAGACAATACTTGCATATTCCAGTTTCGAGCGAACAAAGCAGAAATACAAAACCTTCAGTGATGCAATATTAGTGAAACCCCTACAATTCCTAATGATGAACCCGTAAGACTTCATTGCTTCAGAAACTTTCAATGCTATATGCTGAGCAAATGTTAGTTTTGCATCAAAAACAACTCCCAAATCCTTAGCTGTGCTACACCTACTTAAATTATGGCCTTGAATTTTATATTGAAACTCTATTGACGCTACCCTCCTAGTATATGTTAGAACTTTGCATTTTTGAGCATTTAGATGTAGTTTGTTGTCACAACACCAAGAATGTACAAAATTCAACTGGCTTTGTAGATAGGAACAATCCTCAGGTTTTTCTATTGGCATAAACATTTTTAAATCATCAGCATAAATTAGCCTGTTACATTTTAAATCCTCGCAAAGGTCATTTATGAACATAATGAAGAGCAAGGGTCCCAAATTTGAACCTTGTGGAACGCCGGAGGTAGCCACAAATCTTTCTGATTTGAATCCGTTGTAGGCTACAAACTGAGTTCGATTAAACAAGTAAGAACTTATAAGAGCCCTCGCACCATCAGTGAAACCAAAGAAAGACAACTTATTGATGAGAACATGATGGTCGATTCTATCAAAGGCCTTCGAGAAATCTGTATAAATAACATCAACCTGCTCACCATCATCTAATATTTCCGAAATGAACTGTGTCATAACAGTTAGATTTGTTACCGTAGATCTCTTACTAACAAATCCGTGCTGATAAGGAGAAATTTGATTTTTAATTTGGCTATAGATACGTGCATAGAAGACTTACTCATAGACCTTTGAGAAGTTACAAAGTAGAACGACACCCCTGTAATTTTCAACATTTCCCCTGTCTCCATTCTTAAAAATAGGACTTAATCTACCTTCTTTCCATCGTTTCGGATAAACACCCTGTTTAATTGATAAATTAAAAATATACTTTAAAGGTCTTACAAGGACAGTCGCACAGTCCCTAATGAGAAACGAGGGAATATTATCAGGGCCAGAGGTCATCTTATTTTTTAATTTTTTCATGGCCATCAATATTTCATCCCCAGTAATGGGCGAGAATTTCACAATTGTCAACGACGTACTAAGGGAATAACAAGTCCCTGCTGGTTCCGACAGTGCGAAGACACTCTTGAAAAAATCTGCAAACGCGTTAACAATGCCCGACGGAGACTTCAGAATGTCATTTCTATACATCATCATACTGGGAATCCTAGAAGATTTACTTTTGGAATGGACATAACTCCAGAAGCGTTGGGGATCCAGTGCCAGAGAAGCCTGTGCATCCTCCATGTATTTAACATATGACGCTTTAATTTGCTGCTTAGAAATTGATCTTAACCGTCTAAATTCTAGATAATCATTGTGATTACCATATCTCTTGAATTTTTTTGCATGCTTTGCTTTCCTTTTTATATTTTTAATAATATCAGCAGAAAACCATGGAGGATACTGATGAGCAAAATTTTTGTATGCCGAAACATTTTTCATCAAACAAATGAAAAACATTATCATACAATTGCTCCAGCGCAAGATCAACATCACAACAACCCTCAAGAGACGTCCAGTCAACTGCTGATAGGGCTCTGTATAATTCAGGAAAATTTGCTTTTCTAAAGTTATAAATCTTAGCCGGGGAATTAGTAGAGAATTTTTTTTGTCTTATATTTATTTTTGGAATGGAGAACATAAGCGCCGGATGATGTGTATCCTCCGGGACCATTGAGGTATCATCTCTCCTGACAATACACTCTGATCCAGAGATAATCAAATCAAGTAGTCTATTATTCGAGTTAGTTATGCTGTTCCATTGCTTGCACTGATTAATTTCAAGAAAGTTGTTGATAACCAAAGTCTTGCGATCAGAAACGTTGCCGTCAACAAAATATGGAGCATTAAAATCACCCATTATGAATACACTGTCTCGACTCAAATAATCAATCTGTTCAGTAAATTCGAAAAAATGATCATATACATCAATACTTAATCTATCAGGTATATATAATGCTACTACATACAAAATTTTATCATTAATACTACATTTTACCATCAACAAATCAATATCCGAAAATTGTATATCAAATAAAGTCACATCCATAGACTCTGAGTTTATATAATTCTTGACGGCCAGTAAAACACCACCACCACGTTCTTTACCTGTTATATCAAATTTTCTATCCTTTCTGTAAACCGTATATTCACTCGGAAACAATTCCGAGCTATGAACATCTTCGTGAAGCCAGGTTTCACTTAAAGCCAACAAATCAAACTCACAATCACAAACCGAGGAATAAAAGTCAACAATTTTTGAATTTAGACCCCTTACATTCTGATAATAACATACTAGATTTATTTCATCACCTGCTGAAACACTCATGACATTTAGTTTTTTAATTCACAAACAACAGGCTTTCCTTTAACATATTTAATACCAACATTTTCACCATTAGATCTTCTTTCCTGAATTTCCTGTTTCATTTTCTGCAAGTTGACAATTTGTAAAGGAGTTAAGTCGTTACTTATGTACAATTTCCTCGCCTTAAGAGACTCCTTATTAGCTCTCATCACTTTATTGACATCTTCGGCGCTGGATAATGTAATTTTCAGTGCACGATTCCCATTCTTATTCCTCTTTCCAATACGAATAGTTTTTTTGACAACAATTTGTTCATTAGTTAGAGTCTCAATAATTTCTGTTGCTTTGTTGATGTCCGACTCGTTCCCCTCAGACATATTAAAAATCATGATGTTATTCATTCTCCTCTGCCTTTCGTAGAGTTCATCTATAGTTGTCTCATCCGTTTGCACTACATCCCCAACATTTACATTTCCGAGTTGGGACTTCAGTGCTTTGACCTCACGTTGAACCTCATCTATCCTCATTATCAGCTTTGAAATCATCCTGATGCCTGTCAGGCATTCTTCACAATAAAATTTCAGGGTACGCTTCCCTTTTAATCCCATAACTTTTAATTCTGACCCATTAAGTCCAGAGCAATCAGTATTGGAGTGAATAAAACGATCACATCCATCACAATTTAGGTAAGCATCCTTATTGCTTATTTTACATTTCGCACATTCCATAATTCGTTGTAAAATATTCAAAGCCGGTCCTGTCAACTGATGAATATAATAAACAAATTCCAAACTTTTTATCTTCTATAGAGTTTTTGTCAGTTTAATCCTTTCTTCTTCACTGTAAATTTGTTGTTAGTTACTTGTGTTTAACGTATCTGTTTACTGCAACCTATGAAGTACAGCTGAAAAACCATAAAGCTTCAGGATCGATTCTCTCAATATATAGGAGCGCCGTTTATTATTTTTCTACAGTAACCTGTTAAAATATACTAAGAGAACTAACTTTAATATGTTATTTTCCAAGTTTAGACCTATTATTATCCCTTATATTTAATGCGCCGACGCCGCTTGTTTCTGTTTAAGAAACCTGATACAATAAAACCTAATTTCATATTCAAGGGTGACCCAAATAAAATTTGCACATTTAGATTATTGCCTATCATATCCAATTTATTGTTTTTCCTCTGGGTCTTACCAGATATTATTATAAATTAAATAATTATGTTACGTAGATTATTCCCTCAAAAGGCATCTACTCAACAAAAACGAAAAATCCCTAAAAGGCCTAAGCACTTGAAGGGCGGATGTTTACTAACACACCTTCTGGCAAATTCTACATACTATATATTACCAGTACATTGTGCCTGGCTCGCCTATGATGTTGCTATTCATCCAAAGATGTTTCTGCTGCTCCCGCTGGCCACTACATATATTGATTCTTTAAAATTTATATTGAGCTTCGTACGTGGGTAAATTCCCGAACTAACACTATATAGCCAGAATGCGAACTAGCACCCGCTCCTACCGATAGGTGGGAGCAGGTACATCCCTACCAACGCTGGGTGACAAATATTAACTTGCTAGCTTGTTTAGTTTGGCCATTAACGGTCTAATTGTGTTTTTCTGCGATTCTTACAATAAATTCTAAAAAAGAGTAGCGCGTGTATTTAAAATTTTGTTTTAAAATCGGAAAAAGTGCTAATGACACGTATAATTTGATTCGGACAGCATTTGGGGTTGAAGCCCTGAGCTATACGCAAACTTCAAGTTAAAGCCGACTGAGTATCGGTGGAAATGCCTGAAATCATCGCCAAAGTTCAAAAATTATTCGTAAAAATCGTTGTCGGGCAATTCTGAGCAACTCGCAAAGTAATTGAGCAATGGACATGATTTTCTTCTTCATTACGATAATGTATCGACTTACAGATTCGTTCTGTACGCGGTAGATTTTGGTGAAGAATTGTCAATTGAATGATTGTCATCCTGCAATCCGCCTTATTCGCCTGATTGGGCAACTTGTGACTTTGTCCTCTTTCCCCATATGAAAATGTTTCTGGAAAAGGTACAATGCGAATCGCAGGGGACGCTAGAGGTACTGACAATATCAACCTTCCAAAAAATGGTCGACTAGCGGAAAAAAAAAAACGGTGAGTCCTGTCCATTCGGGTGCAGGGGGATTACTTTGAAGATGACGGGAGTCACAAAGCTAAAAAGTAACTACTTCAGATTTTATAGCCTTAGCCCGAAACATTTTGAATCGCACCATGTAGTGTTATAGGAAATAATAATATAATTCTTTAGTCTATGGTGTTATTTATTTAAATTTGAGATGAATTTTTTAAACTTTTCTATATGTAAGCTATATTTGGTGTCGTGGTTGATTTTAGTAAGTACAATCACCAGGTAAAAATTATGTTTCGGCTTACAATGTAATAAATAATTGATACAAGATTTATATATTAACGTGAATTTTTTAAAAGCGATTTTTGTATATAAAGGCAAAGCAAAGTTTTGTAAAATGTACACCTTATATATTTTCCGGTTCCAGACATATTTTATGTAACATATTCTAGACCTAGATAAAGCAAAAAGTTTCTATGGAGGATTCTAGACACATTTTATATAACATATCCTAGACATACATAACTCAAAAAGTTTTTGTAAAGGATTCTAGACATATTTTATATAACATCGACGTACATAAATCAAAAAGTTTTCGAGATGTTTCTTACATGTCCATACAATTATTGATTAATTTCTTATAATTACGGGGTTAATGTCTCAGGTATATTTACCAACTACTCTCTTTCTAACAGCTTTTCCACATCCACTCCAGTATATAAGCCTCCCTTTCATCATCTCAATATATATATATATATATATATATATATATATATATATATATATATATATATATATATATATATATATATATATATATATATATATGTTACTATAGAGAGGTTTAAATCTCACTTTCTCACACAATATGATCCTAAACGATCTCTCCGACTAAGATGAGCATGCAAATAAATAAATCCTACTTACGTGTAGCTTCCGTGAGTATTGTGACATTTCCCGTGTTTGCAAGGCTTCTGTTTACATTCGTCCTTGTCCTCCTTGCAACTTGCACCAGTGAAACCCGGCGCGCAAGTGCACTGATAAGAGTCGCCCACACTGGTACATTCAGCTCCGTTCCGACATGGTTGAGAAGCGCAGTGGTCTTGTTTCTCACAGTGCTCCCCTAAAAAAATATGTTTTGTAAAAAAATATTTTTGCGATGTAATGTAACAGTAAGGTCCTTTCAGAAATTTAAATTGACTTTACAAATTTGTTTAACAAGCATTGCATCGTGTGGGGGCAAGTCGGAAGCAGTCCTTATCAAATGAGTGGGTAGGATTTATAGTTTGAGGGTATTTTAATGCATAAGTGCTAGTTTGGCAAATTTTTAAGTATCGACTAAACTCAAACGCAAATTTCCAGCGGATAGAAAATATTATTTTACTGTATAATAAGTTAAAAGTATACGAAAAATTGGTGTTAGTTCGTTGAAAGATTTTTTAACACAATAACAACAGTGCCAAAAGCTTTTTTAATATCTAGTTTCTTTCTGATACATTTTACCCTGTCTACAAACACTATCGGGGTTTAATTTACTCTGGAAATTGGACAGTAAAGTGTGAAGCAAAAAACTGAATTGACCAATTGGCTTTTTAAAAAAATGGTTTAGCCGCCGAACAAAAAGATTTTAAACTATTGGGACAGTCAAGAAATTTGCTTCAATTTTCTGATTACGTGCCTGCTTAGTTTCGTGGATTGGATTAGTTTTTAAAATCGATTAGAAGAAACGTCTACCGTCATCATTTAGATTCCTGTTTACTCTCATCGACCAGTGTAATGGTTTACCGTCGACCGCTAACGTTTCTATTGACCATTATCAATTAACGACACTGTTAACTGTTGCTAGTTATTGTTACAGTTGTAGCATCGTCAGTCAGCGTTGTGGTCTGTCGTCGTCAGTTGGCGTTGACGATTACTGCGATTAGCGGGATTAATAACCGCTTTCCTTTAACGTCATCGTTCAACTTTTCGTTTGCTGAGACAATTTTCTAAATGATTGTTAATAGACCGGATAGACCCCGCATTTCGAGTTATACCTTAACACAAGAGGAAAAAAAGATTAAACTAGTTGGCATTTTTGAATTTTAATGTAGTTCTGTTTTTATACAGAGTTGCATATTTATTTAGTGTTAGTTGTTTACGGAAACAACTGAAAATATTTTAGGCCAGAATTACGTAGAAATATAACAGATATAAGGGGGTCTACATATTTTTTCCCCAGAATTGTTTACAGTGAGTGAAATACATTTGAACATTCGAGTTGAGCTTTGAAACTCCATCGAAATGTATTAAAATAAGCATATTTATTTAGCACATATAAAAATATCTTCACGATGTCAGCTATCTCCCTCACTCTCACTTTGCGATCATTCAGAACGATGAGCTGGATTTTTTTGTGTTTTGTGAAGTGACTGCTCCATTTGGACGTCCGAAACGTTCACTAACCATCGACGTATAATTGCTTTCGGCCGAACAGATATAACACTTCTCAAGCCATTCTTTGGTTTTGGCTGTATTTTTTTTTACACCAATCTTCTGAAAATTGACAGTAACTAAAAATATGATTTTTTTTTATTTGTGCTGTCAACTCTTGTTATTTAGGTAACCTAGTCTAAATTTTTATACCGTATCCCTTCAGTGTCCGTCTGTAACACTCGATTTTCTTCGAAACTGTTTGACATAGAAAGTTGAAATTTGGCACAATTATAGGAATTGATGACCCCATCAGAGTCATCGAGTGGGGTGTCAAATGAAAGCTTGTCAAAACACGAGTTCAAAAATATATATAATGTAATACTTGCGCTCACTTTTCTTTGTTTTATTTTAAAAAAATTGCCAAAAATCCCTGCCCCCTCTCTATCTCGAAAAGTACTGATCAAAAAATTTTGAAAAAATTCTGGAATAGTCTTCATCAAGTGTAGATTGAGCGAAAATTATCACAAGTGCATTACGTTTGATAATTTATCGGGTATAAAAAAAAAACTATGAAAACTATGTTGATTGACGATATGGTGGAGGTTTTTGTAATATACTGTTCAGTGCATTACCGTTTCCGAGTGGCACGTCGCTCCTGTAAAGAGACAACACTTTATTTTTAGTGTTCCGTACGGAACACTTATAAGATCACTTCGGTGTCTGTTGGTCTGTCCGCCTGTCTGTCTGTCTGTCTATCTGTTCGTCTGTCCGTCTGTCACACCCGATTTTCTCCGAAACTATTTGACGTAGAAAGTTGAAATTTGGTACTAATATAGAAATTGATGGCCTCATCCGAGCCGTGTAGTTTTAAAAATTAAATTTTGACTTAAGGGGTTAGTTTTGGGGGGTGAAATCGGAATCGGGTCATCGAGTAGAATGTCAAATGAAAGTCTGTAAAAACACGAGTTCAAAAATATATATAATGTAATACTTGCGCTCACTTTTCTTTGTTTTATTTTAAAAAAATTGCCAAAAATCCCTGCCCCCTCCCTATCTCGAAAAGTGCTGATCAAAAAATTTTGAAAAAATTCTGGAATAGCCTTCATCAAGTGTAGATTGAGCGAAAATTATCACGAGTGCATTACGTTTGATAATTTATCTGGTATAAAAAAAAAACTATGAAAACTATGTTGATTGACGATATGGTGGAGGTTTTTGTAATATACTGTTCAGTGCATTACCGTTTCCGAGTGGCACGTCGCTCCTGTAAAGAGACAAAACTTTATTTTTAGTGTTCCATACGGAACACTTATAAGATCACTTCGGTGTCTTTTGGTCTGTCCGCCTGTCTGTCTGTTTGTCTGTTCGTCTGTCCTTCTGTCACACCCGATTTTCTCCGAAACTATTTGACGTAGAAAGTTGAAATTTGGTACTAATATATAATTTGATGGCCTCATCCGAGCCGTGTAGTTTTAAAAATTAAATTTTGACTTAAGGGGTTAGTTTTGGGGGGTGAAATCGGAATCGGGTCATCGAGTAGAATGTCACATGAAAGCCTGTAAAAATACGAGTTCAAAAATATATATAATGTCTTACATGCGCACACTTTTCTTCTGTCCCCACCTCTATCTCGAAAAGTACTGATTCAAAAATTTTGAAAAAATTCCGGAATATTCTCCACGGGGTGTAAATTGAACGAAAATTATCACGAGTGCATTAACTTTAATAATTTATCTGGTATATAAAAAAAAAACAAAAATTTCAAGATCAGTTTTCAGTAAAGATCGAAAAAAAAAACTTTGTTGAAAACTCATTTGGGGTGGGTTTTGTGAAGTTACTGACCATTTTATACCTTCGTAACAAAAATTTTTATTTCGGAAGCGATCAACGTACGGAACACTAATTGCGCAAGTTCAACTTGCACTTGACCGGTTATTTTTTATAATTAAACAAATAGTTAGGTAGTAAATATTTGTTTTGCACTTTTATTACCAGATTCTAGACTAAGCTGGTTTAATTTATTGGCTATTAGGTAGCTAAGATGCTAGAACTATTATACAATATTGACTAAAAAAAGATATATACATATCCGGGACCTAATTATCCTAGCTTAAGTAAAGATTTTATTTTATTGTAAAGGCAATCACGCTCCGGAACACTAATTGCGCGAGTCCGACTTGCACTTGACTAGGTTTCTTATTTTTCAATATTAACCCCAGATAACTTGTTCTTTAATCTTGTAAAAGGATTTACTAATGACTGCCACTCTTCCCATTTATAATGAAGATAAGATAATAAAAAGAGTTGACGTATCAATGCAAATTTTAATTCACCCGGCTTAAGTTCTTGGTTAAGGTATTTAATGTATTTGTAATTTAGTATGAGGTGAACCAATTAACTTTTTATTGACTCATCACCAAATCACTCTGAGACTAAGTTAAAATATCACAAGTCTGCAAAAAAAAAAAATTGAGATCTGTTTTGGTTTTTTTGCGTAATTCTTATGTTTTTGGGTGTACTGAATCCGAAAATGACTTTCATTTTGTCATAGAACGCCACGTTTTCTGACAATGTAGGTATCTATGTTAAACAAGTTATCATCTTAAAATAAAAGATAAAAGACTAAAAAATTTTTTTTTAATTTATAATTGCGTAACAAAACTTATTTTTTTATCTAAAATACATTCATTAGTAAGCACTAAACACATTTCTTTTTCCCAGTGAGACTCCTTTTGGTACATTTTCGCTTGTAGGAAGCATCTGGAAGGTCTCTCTGAAGCGTCCAACAGTAGTCTGCCATCATTGAGACGCTCTATTTTCCCTGGTATCTTTTTTCCATCTCCTTAATATCTTGGTGAAATCGTTCACCTTGCTCTTCACTCAGATCTCCTAAATTTTCTGGAAAGTAGTCGAGGTGGGAATGAAGAAAATGTACTTTTAAACTCATTAGGCAACCTAAAGCTTGAAATGCTTTTAACATTCTTTTGACGATTTCTTTGTAGTTAGGGTCTTTGTTATTGCCTAAAAATTTCTCTATGACCTCTTTAAAGGCAATCCACCCTTCTCTTTGAGGATCCGTCATGGTTGTGATGAAATGTGGATCAGCCATAAGCCGTCTAATATCTGGTCCAACGAAAACACCTTCCTTCAACTTTGCCTCCGAGAGGCCTGGAAACTTTGATATTAAGTATTTGAAGCAATTTCCATCTCTTGGAAGTGACTTTACAAATTGCTTCATCAATCCAAGCTTTATGTGAAGCGGTGGTAGAAGAACTTTATGTGGAGGCACCAAAGTTTCACGCAGGACGTTCTTTTCGTCAACTTTAAGCTCCCTCGGAGGCCAACACTTTTTGGTCCAGTGATTTGCTCGGTCTCTACTATCCCATAGACACAAAAAGCAAGGGAATTTGGTAAACCCAGATTGTTGTCCGAGCAACATGCCCAAGATTTTTAAATCACCGCACACTTGCCAACCGTGGTCTTTATATTTTAATTTGCAAAGAACCAATTCCAAGTTCTTGTAGGTTTCCTACGGAATGACCGACAGGAATGGAAGCATAGAAACCGCCATTGTGAAGCAGAACTGCTTTAAGGCTTCTTTTTGAAGAATCTATGAAAATACGCCACTATGCTGGGTCGTATGAGATCTTAAATGTATCCATCAAACCTTCAATATTGGTACAATAAACCAACTCGTCCTCTTGGGCAAAGTAAGAAGTGAACTGCTTCTCACGATATCTAAACCAGGAGGAAGACACTCCCGGCAAAAGTAAGTTCCTGCTTTTGAGCCTTGATCCAAGCAACTCAGCAGCGTTTTTGGGAAGATTCAAGTCTCTTACCAAATCATTTAGCTCGCCCTGGGAAAACAATTTCGGACTGCTGTCATCTTCAAATTGAAAACTTGACTTGTCATCGGGTTCAGGTACAGCACCATCTTCGTCAGAACTTGGAATCTCTTCTAAGGTAGCAGGGGCCTTGGGCACTGGTATTTCGGTCCCATGAGGGATGGGACGAATAGCTGATTGCAGATTGGGGTATGAAATGGACTGCTTCCATTTTGAATTATACCCTTTCACTTTACACGAACAAAAGTAACAATCATCACTATGGTTCTTTTGCTCGCGCCATACCATAGGAATCGCATATCGGAAAGCTTTTTTCTTGCCCTTAAACCAATTTCGAAGGTCTTCAACACATCGTTTGCAGACTTTATGAGGTGCCCAAACTTTATCCTGATCTTCAAGTTTGAAGCCAAAATACGTGAAGTATACTTTTTTTACAAAGTCCGTAATATTAAGTTGTTGCTTTAATACCATATATTCGCCACAAATATAACAGAAACTGTCAGACGAATTCACACACTTCCGCACAGATGACATTGCACTATACTGAACCAAGATCTATAAAACAATGACGAGTTAACACGTAATTGTACCTCGCCACTTTTTACACTATCGGAACGCGCACGTTCTGGTTACAACGTTTATGTTTGTTAATTTAGCTCACACAGGGCGTTCTTTATTTAGAAAGTAATGATAGTTATGGCCTGTATACATTTAAAAACAGTAATCAAAATAAAATTATACCTATTTATTTATGACTTCAAGTTAGCCCAAAAAAACCTTTTTTTAATAAAATTTTGCGTTTTGCAAAACAACCTGACGTTCTGGAATTTTTTGAGTATTTTTTTAGTTTTCAGAACACCTAAATACATAGAAATCAGTTAAAAACATCCAGACAGCATTTTTGTTGCAGACCTGTGTATTCTGCACCTGTCGTGACTGGTTCGCCTATTAATTTGAAAATTTTCGAAAATCTTGTATATTCAGGAAGACTCAATAGGTCCATTTCTATAATTTCAGTTTTTCATTTTTAGTGCTCCGTACGGACACTTATAAGATCACTTCTCTGCCTGTCCGTCTGTCACACGCGATTTTCTCCGAAACTATTTGACATAGAAAGTTGAAATTTAGCACAAATATGGGAATTGATGGACCCTTCAGAGATTTGAAGTTCTGAAAGTTAAATGTTGACTTAAGGGGTTAGTTTTAGGGGGTGAAATCGGGAGTGAAAAAAAAAAAGTGGGGTGTCAAATGAAAGCTTGGAAAAACACGAGTTCAAAAATACATATGATGTAATACTTGCGCACACTTTTCTTTGTATTATTTTTAAATAATTGCCAAATATCGCTGCCCCCCTTATTTCGAAAAATACTGACCAAAAAATTTTGAAAAAATTCTGGAATATTCTCCACAAGGTGTAGATTGAACGAAAATTATCACGAGTGCATTATGTTTGATAATTTGTCTAGTATATAAAAAAAAAAAATGCCAAGGTCATAAGTTTTCAACAAAAATTGGAAAAAAACTTTGTTGAAAACTCATTTAGGGTAACGAAATTTTTTATTTTAAAAGCAATCACCGTACGGAACACTAATTGCGCAAGTCCGACTTGCACTTTGCCGGTTTTTATTACATCATCTCAGAGGTCCTAAAGCAACATCCAAATTTCCAAATCTCCAAAATTGCTTATCTAAAAAATTTATATACAAAAGTAATTAATTATTCTAAAACTTTTTATTGTTTTATTTCATTACATTTAAAACGAGTCGTTTTGCAATATGATTGCCCGTGTGAAAGTGAACGCCCTGTATAAGAACTACACCACGCCTTTCTAGGTAACTTGTTTCATATAAAATCGAACAAGTACTTAAAACTGGAATATTGTGACGATTTAGTTAGAGGCGGTACCAAATTTTGTTTATTGTTTACTTTACTAGTCTTGGAGTGTTTTTGAAAATTTAACAGTATTTTTTGGAAACATGCTATACCCATTAATAATTAATGCTTCTATATCATTATATTTAATTTCGTTGTGCTAGGTTGTAATTTTTGGCAAGGAAACTTGCAGCTGACCCTAGTCGAGTGTTGCCTCTGCCTTGGATACCTTAATGTAAATGTATTAATTTTATCGTTCTAGTCGTGCTGCATCTGTGTCGCTTGAAGCAATCTCCCACATAAGACACAACATAACATGCCAGCAATATTTGGGCAGAAATTTGATTTAGGAAGTTACACATATAACTCAAAGAATTTATGCGAAGAGAGATTGTTCTACTGATTTATGCAGGGGTAGAAAGGTGAGGCAGACCCGCTATCATGAAACTGAACACCAAATTTTAAATATAAAAGCCCTCTGATTATGCCTCGGAAGAGGGTATCATTAAATTTTAAACAGTTTAAATAACAAAGTTAATATACAAAGAACGTAGGGCTAGTTGAACCATATCCAACGATGTATGACATACACATATTCAATTTAAAACTAAATTTTTAAAAAAATTTACTATATAGCGTCAGAAGCTAAGCTTTCATGGGAAGGAGGGGGTGCTAAATTAATCTTTATTAAAAATGTACAGATTCGGTTCAGTCAGACAACAGATGCTGCTTTAGCTGGATTAGAAAACACTTTTTCTCGGCCTATGTATGCTTCAACTGTAATACTACTTTTGATTACTTTTTTTGTTAAACAAATTTTGGGCTTCTTATATATACGAGGCTGGTTTGAAAAGTCCGTGCAAAAATAAAAACTACTTATGTGTTTGGGGTAAACCTTTTTTATTTTTCGACATAGTCTCCTTTTAGGCTTATACACTTCGTCCAACGATGTTCTAGTTTGTTAATCCCTTCCGAATAATAGGATTTGCCCAAGTCTGCAAAATATCCATTAGTGTCTGCAATCACCTCCTCGTTTGAATAAAATCTTTGTCCCGCCAGCCATTTCTTCAAATTGGGGAACAAATAGTAGTCCGAGGGAGCCAAGTCTGGAGAATAGGAGGGATGTGAAACGAGTTGGAATCCTATTTCCATTAATTTTGCGACCACAACTGCTGAGGTGTGTGCTGGTGCGTTGTCGTGATGGAAAAGGACTTTCTTGTAGGCCAATCGCGGCCGTTTTTCTTGCAGCTCGGTTTTCAAACGGTCCAATAACGATGAATAATATTCACCTGTAATAGTTTTACCCTTTTCCAGATAGTCGATGAGGATTATCCCTTGCGAATCCCAAAAGAAGTCGCCATAACCTTTCCAGCCGAAGGAACGGTCTTCGCCTTTTTTGGTGCAAATTCCCCCTTGGTAACCCATTGTTTAGATTATTGTTTGGTCTCAGGAGTATAGTAATGTATCCATGTTTCATCCACAGTGACGAAACGACGCTTAAAGTCCTCCGGATTCTTCTGGAACAGCTGCAAACCATCCTTGCAACACTTCACACGATTCCGTTTTTGGTTAAGCGTGAGCAATCGCGGCACCCATCTTGCGGATAGCTTTCTCATGTCCAAATGTTTATGCAAAATATTATGTACCCGTTCAGTCGAGATGCCCACAGCACTAGCAATCTCACGCACCTTAACTCTTTTGTCATCCATCACCATATCATGGATTTAATCAATGATTTCTGGAGTCGTAGCCTCCACAGGCCGTCCAGAACGTTCAGCGTCACTTGTGCCCATATGGCCAGTCCGAAAATTTTGAAACCACTTATAAACTGTTCTAATCGAAGGTGCAGAGTCACCATAATGTTTATCAAGCTTCTCTTTAGTCTCCTGAGGCGTTTTGCCTTTCATAAAGTAATGTTTAATCACCACACGAAATTCTTTTTCGTCCATTTCTTGAAAATCACTCGACTTCCTTGATTCACACGAATGCCAAACACAAAGAAATAGACCAATATGGCTGAAACTTGGTGTGCGTTCATTCAAGAGATGCTACTAACTAAACATGACCTCGATACGCGCCGGTGGTACCATCTCTCGGACTTTGCACGGACTTTTCAAACCAGCCTCGTACGTACGTATGTCAGACATAATAAATAAATCTTCTCTTACGTGGTAGTATCCTGAGCAAAATTTACTAGAAACTACCGTATAAGAAGTAGAAGGTTTCTTGTATGGGACTTCCTTATTGGTAATTTTGCACATAAAGTAATTTCTAATGTATTATGTCCTTAATAATTGTGCAGCATGCGTACACATTAGTGTTAAACATTCTGCACCTTCAGAAAGATAAATAATAGACTCCCATAGAGTAACTACCTGTTGAAACACAAGAACCATATGAGGGCTACCTTAAAAACATGGTTTTGGAAGTATTCAGCAGCTTTTTGAGGTGATGAAAATCGCTGTCCAAATATTTTTTTTTTGACATTCAACAAAAAGACGTCAAATAATCAATTGTTTAACGAGGTATGTGAGAGCTGGCATTGTCATGATGAAGAATGATGTGATGTTTTCGGTTATATTTTCTCATCGATGACTTCTGGCAAACACATTGTTGTGTATCATTCAGCATTAACTGTTCTTCGATCCTCTAAAGCAGTGGTTGGAACATATCTAGTAAAATCAAAGAAATATGCGATCATTTTCTTGGAAGTGCTTCGCAAACGAACCACTTCTGTTGGCTGCGGTTTATTTTGGAATACCCAAACAGTTGATTGTTGTTTAGTTTCCGGCTCGTACGAATATATCCAAGTTTCATCTCCTGTTACGATGTTGTATACGGATTTTGCATATCCTCAGTTGAATTTTTTGAGCATTTTCTTACATTAATTAACACGAGCCTGTTTTTGAGTTTCCGTCAAATTATGAGGAATCCATCGGGAACAGATCTTTTTCACAGCTAAATGTTAATGCAAAATAGAATGTACTGCAGTCTTCGATATGCCTAAGGATACCTCTATCTAACAGTAAGTCACATGCCGATCTTCTTCAATCATGTGGTGCACAGCATCGATGTTTTTTAGAACAACAACTGATTTTGGTCGATTTTCACGAAATTCATCGCTGACGGAAGCACGGCCATGACGAAATTCTTCAAATCAATTGTAAATAGTCTTTTTTTGATGGTGATTCATTACCAAAAGTTGAATGAAGCGATTAGACGCATTGTTGTTGAGTTAGGCCTTTACTGAAATCGAAAAAACTCATCCAACGATAACCTTCACGCGAAATTTCCATTTGTTCACAAAACTGTTTTTTTTTTAAAACGCTCACTGTAAACAAACTACTCGGCTAATTTCTGAGCTGCCACTGTTTTAGCAATAACGAATGTCAAATTTTAAAACAATGGTAATGTCACATCTCAGTAGAGACAAATTTGCTAGAATCGAATGTATCGTTTCGATCTAATTGGTTAGTCGAATGTTCTCGAACTTTATGAAAATTCCATACTTAAACTGATTTTTACATAGAATATTTCAGAACTTACTAGAATAATATTTTCTCTAACTCGTAATAAGTACTTACCGGTATATCCAGGAGCACACGCACACTGATAACTTTCCAACGACCTCAGAGAACAAGTTCCTCCATTGAAACACGGCCGTCTATCACAGCTGTTAGCTATAGGGATTTCGCATAGAGAGGCGCTAAACCCCAAGGGACACAAGCACTCGAACCCCGGAACGCCGCCGAGACCAATACGGACCTGGCAAGAGCCTCCGTTTTGACAGCGGGGCCCCGGACCTTTGCCTGTATGGCAAGGGTTGAGGTGTTGGCAGTATTCTCCGACATACTTGGATGTGCAGCTGAAAAAAAAAAAGATAGTTGAAATAATATATAACGGTAAACTTAGTAGGGAAAAAATATCTATCCACCTGATTGGCTTAAAAATTGTGTTCCGAATTCATGCCATTTTTTTTTACTTATTTTTAGGGTATTTATTAAAATTCGGTACATTTTTGGAATACATACAAAATGAGTTACTTGTTTACGCGTCGATTCGAGGCAGTCTTTCTTTGTTCCCATACAGAGGGGTTGGTATCGTTTGTGAAGAATTGGGTGAATCGTTTTACCGAGATGAAAAATGTCGACGACTTGCGCCAAAACGTGGCTCGGTAGGCAAAGTCACTCCGAAAGTCGAAACACGAATCGTGTCTTTGTTTTCACGGGATCCAAAATTGACGCTGCGTCAAGGAGCGGCGAAATTAGGAAAATCAAATTTGAATATGTCCCATAAGATCATTCGACAATATCTTCGTACTCAATGCTGCGCGAAAATCACGTCGCGAAGCGCACGTTTGAGTCCACGATAAGATATTAGAGTAGCCCTCACAATCGCCTGACGCCAACCCTATTGAAAACGTTTGGTCCCTTGTAAAGAGAAAGCTCAGAGGAAAGACTTTGACTTAGTTATCTCGCGAGATTCGAAAAATATGCAGAGTATGCAGAAAATCTCGTCGACAGCATGCCTCGAATATGTCAGGCGTAATTGCGCTGTTGTTAGCAGCCGATTTAAGTCCGTGGTTTTTGTTTTGTGTTCTGTTTTCATCCACCGTACTGGAGGTCCGTGTGTAACCATAGTTTTAATGACCGTGACGTATAGTCGAACCACCATCTTTGATTTAAGGCCCCAGGTTTTCCCAAACATACATACTGTACGTATAGAATGATATTTTTTTCGCAATGATGCATCTTTTTACTCCTTAGTTTTCTTAATATGCTGCTACCGGCAATAGTGAAATCTTGTTTATACGGTGACAGATTTTAATTTTTCAGAATTACAGCACCACATTCTCAGGTGGTAAGATTTCTTCATCACTCATAGAAATATCTATGAACTAAGTAACTATAACAGTAATATTAATTCATTTTGTAAAAAAAATGCTTTTATATTTTGAAAATAATTATCCGTTAATAATAATTATTGTAATGTTTTATGTCCGCAGGATGGTATATTAAAATCTAATCTAGTAAAAAACAAAGCTGCTTTCTCCTGTGGCGAGCACGAAAGTACCCAGTATAAATCAATTTCTAATAATAATTATATTTCTGTCAAGTCCCAGGTTTTTTGAAGAATGTGCCTTTAATTATGAATAGTTTTTGCAGTAAGACATCTCTAAAGTAATACTACGATTATTGATAACTAGTTAGCATCACTTCTCAAAAACAATTAATTTATATTCTTGTATTAATATAATACACCATCTGTCCGAAAAGATTCCACTAAAAAAATAGAAAAATTAAAAGTGAACATTTTATTACTTGAGATGTTTTATATAGTCTCCTCCAATCTCCACACAACGTTCAGAATGTATAAAACCGTGTTTAACTCGCGCGCACGATGGCTTTAATCTCCTCCAAATCATCATAGCGTTGACCCTTCACGTGGAGCTTGATTTCTGGGAATAAAAAAGTCACTAGGGGCTAAATCAGGCGAATAAGGAGGATGCTGGAGTACGGACACTTGTTTAAGCGCCAAAAACTGTACCACAATCCCAGCCGTATGAGAGAGCGCGTTGTCATTAAGCAAGAAAAAATCCTTTGCGTTCTATCGTTTCGGTCGAACCTCCTGAATCCACTTGCAAAGTCGCTCCATGACACCCACGTAGTACCTGGCGTTTACTGTAATGCCCTACAGAGTCAGTGCGTACTCGCAGATGGTTCTTTTCAGTAGGAAAAATTCTTGCTTCCGTTTTTTGGAGGATAGGATTCTTTTTACGTATTACTTGGAACATGGCAAAAGAGCAACTAGAGAATATTATTCTTTATCATTAACTAAACTTCGCCAAAAAAATTGTAGGAGTGTCTAAAGAGGAGCTGTTTTTGCGACATTGCGCCTGCTCACAAAACGCAGTTAGTTTTGCAAAAAATAAACCAATTAGGCCTTGAACTGATTGATCATCTCCCTATTACCCACTTCCACAACTGAAAAAAACGTTTGAGAGGAGATAATATTCATTCAAACGCAGCAAGAGGTAACTAATGTTGTCGACGACGGCGAAGGTTTTTTTTCTATGCTAGGATAGAAACTTATCAATGCTCCCTCATATGTGTGTTTTATAATTAAGAAACTTAAAAATTAGCGTACAGATCTCGGATCTTCTAAGAATTTTCAGTCGTAAAAAATGACTGAACATGATTCATCATTTGCATTTTTGTTCAGACTCCCTACCGTTTTTCTCCCCCTACCCCAAGATTACCTTAAGATAACTTTAATTAATTTTAAGTTTAATTTAAATTTTATGTTCATGAAATATCTTATGTTAAGTTTCATTATTTTAAGTTATCTCTACACATTTATATAAAATTCATACCTAGGCTAAGTTAGTTAGGTCCCTGACATGTACATATCTTAAGATCCAACACTTTAGTCAATCATTGTATAATAGTGATATAAGCTACCTAGTAGCCAATAAATTACATTAGATGTAGACCATTTTTCTTGTTTTCCATTAAAACTGGTGCCAATCTTCATTCTTTTTTACTTTTTACCTCGTTACTCCACTGCAAATGCTTTGCGTATTGATTTTTCCCACAAGTGACAGGGCGATCACTCAAAACAGTGTCGTAGCCGTTGCGTGGGGCAGATGGTTCCCAAGGGTAAATTTTAGCGGGCATAGGGCGCGCGTCGAAACTGTAACTCGAGGAGGACATGCAAGACAATATACAAGGTCAGTGCTAATGTTGAGGGCGCGTTCTTGTTAACCCAAAGGGGTGGAGGGGACAGCTGTTTCACGATCCTATATATGTAGAAACTTTTATAATGTAATTTTATAAGTTACAAGATCGGGCCCCAAATAACTCTGAACATTGGATTTTGAAGTTACTGCACATTATTTTACCATAATGATATAATAAGAAGAATAAGGAAAATGGAAAGTATGGCAGCTTTAAGCTTTCAGCTTTTTGATGTATGATACTTTGCATCAATTAAAATGGCGTCCAGATTGGAAATGTCTCAGTTATATAATTTTTTTTTATGGCGATTATTTCGATAATTTTGCTTTATTTTATGTATTTTTCAATGGTTTTCTACGTTTTTGAGGTCGTTGATAACGATAGTGATGATAAACGAGAGCAAAAGTTGCATGATCGAGAGAAATTGGTCGATTTTGGCCATTTTTAGCTGTTTTTAGCTATTTTTTCGTCATTTTAAAACAATCTCTGACAACAACAGCTTTCTCTACCTACCCTAAACTATATTTTATATCACTAATTACTTAAAAAATCCACCTTATTTGACTATAGTTGACAGAAAAATGGCCAACTTTGGCCAATTTAGACCATTTTTTAACATTTTTTCGGCGTTTTTTCGACATTTTTCGATCAAACTCCAATACTAACAGCTTTATACGCCTGTACACTATAATAAAGATTGCTCATTATTTAAAACTCATTTTGATGGACCACGACTGGCTGAGAAATTGGACAATTTTGGCCAATTCGGTCATTATTTGGTTATTTTTAGGCCCTGTTTTGATCTATGTATTTGATAAAGAAAAAAGTGTGCAGAGTGACAGGGAATTATCGATATATATACCTAGTACTCCCATAAATACTGTTACAAACTTTTATGTACGCCCGCTATCAACATTACACTTTTTTGGTAAATTTATTTATAGGTTATGTTATTCAGTTGTTATACAGTTATTGTGTGTAAACGTATTTACAATTTGAATTCTTTAAACAATGCGGTGGAGTGATTGACAAAATTGGATTGCGGATATAGCTTTATTTAAATCAGTTTTAAAACCGCTTAAAATAAGTCGTATGTTTGTTTACCGGGAGATAAATTATTTAGTGAGACGGGAGACATAAAAGTCAGGCAACGTTCAACTAGACCAACGACAGTTCGAACGCCACCAGCTGTAAATTGGCCGAAATCCTTTCCGCCAACAAAAAATTTTTTCTCGGGAGATGAATATTTGGAAAAATTCTGTCTCATATTATTAAAGAAGACCTACGACTTGGCACTTTTAAGAGACACAATCGTCATTTGCTAACGGAAGATTTAAAGCGAAAACGAAGGCACAGAATTTTTTTTTTACCTACGAAAACATTTTCACTGTGGAAGAATCTTTCAATAAGCAAAATGATAAGATTTATGCCAGATCTTCTGAGGAAACGTCTGAACGTGTTCCAAAAGTTCAAAGGGGTCATCATCCAGCATCAGTTATGGCTTCGTAAGATCAGCTTTGATGGAGTTAAGAGGTGAAAAAAAGTGTGAAAACTAACGGCTAAAAATATCAAGACACTACTTTAGAGAACGTTGTGAAATCCGTAAACCACACTCTTTTAAAAAGTAAGCATTGGGTCTTCCAGTAAGATTCTGCACCAGGACATAAAGCCAAAGCAACACAAGCATGGCTTTAACAAAATGTGCCTTCCTTTATTACTACAGAAGATTGGCCTTCTGCGAGTCCTGATCTAATCCTTTAGATTATAAACTATGGTCCCTCTTAGAAAGTATGGTTGGCTCTAAAAGAGATGCCAATCTTGATTCTTTAAAACGAGCTTTAATAAAAGCGGTGGACAATTTTCCATGCGTGTTGCCATAGATCAATGACCTAATGGTTTGAGGGCTTGTGTAAAAGCAAGAGTGGGACATTTTGAGTAAATGTTAAATTAATGTCACACGAAGGCTAAAAAGTTTTTGGTTTAGCTACTTAAAACACATTTTTTTTTTTGCAAAATTCGACTTTATTTATCAGTATAGTATTTTTATACACTTCTTGTAGAGGGATTTGTCTTCGTCTTCAAAATAGGCCTCAGTTTAGGCAATAACTTCTTCACTGGAGCCAAATCTCTTTCCCGCAAGCATTTTTTGAGGTCTACAAATAGATAATAGTCGCTGGGGGCCAAATCTGGAGAATAAGGTGGATGAAGAAGCAATTCGAACTTCAATTCATGTAATTTTGCCATCGTAACCATTGACTTGTGACACGGTGCATTGTTTTGATGACAGAGCACTTTTTTCTTGTTCATTTGGCTGTTCCTTTGCGATTTCTGCCTTCAAACGCACCAATAACTTATATAATATTCGCTACTGCTGGCTTCTCAGCATAGTCGATGAAAATTATTTCATGCGCATCCCTAGATACAGAGGCCAAAACCTTCCCAGCGGACGTTATGTCTTTGGTCGCTTCGGGTGCTTTTCATCGGCTGCTGTCCACTTAGCTGACTGCCGATTTGATTCCGGTGTGTAGTAGTGGATCCATGTTTCGTTCTTATCACATATAACATGAAAACATTCTTTTTATTGCGCTTAAACAGGTCCAAACAGCGCTCAGAATTATCAACACATAGTTGTTTTTGGTCCATTGTAAGCAAATACGGTACCCATTTCGAACAGAGCTTTTTCATGCCCAGATGTTCATGCAAAATATGACCCACACGTTTTTTTGATTTTACGGTCATCAAAAACAATTTTATGGATTTTTCTTATCATTTCCGGTGTGACCACCTCATTTGGGCGTCCAGAGCGTTCAACATCATTTGTGTCTGTACGACAGCGTTTAAATTCAGCATACCAGTAAATGATGAGTAATTTTTCAAGGGCAGAGTCCCCGTAACACTTATCAAGCCATTGCTTTGCCTGAACGGTATGTTTTCACATCAAAAAACAGTGTTTAATCAACACACGAAATTCAATTTTTTCCATTGTTTTGAAAATATTAAAAGTAGCCTCTCTAAAACCACTGTAACTTGTAAACTAATCGTCGAAATATCATGAAATTTTGACACGTATCGTTTGAAGGTTGATACTTCCTAAAAATCATATGGATTTTTTGAAAAGGGTGACATCTATGTGTCAGACAAAAAGGAGGAGTAGCGACTCGCTAGTGAGGAAACAAATTTCAAAACTAGTAAGGTTGGAGTCAAGTTTTCGGCCAAATTAAAACTCTTTTGCTTATTACCAAGTTTTCGAAATACTTTTATTTCTTTGTCAAGGCATCTAAAAATTGATCATGCGAATTAATTGTAGATCTCATAAAAAATTCAAAAGTGAACGTACAAACTGGAGTAGAAATTCCTTATTTAAATTTCAGATCATTGTAAAAATATTAAGTTACGAAACATATCATTATTTCTTTTGTAATAGAAAATGAAAAACTATCTGTACCACATGTTAGTTGGTGTTTGACAGGTGAAGTAAGAATTTTGAGGGAAAATTATAGTCATCTACGCATGTATCGTGGAAAGTCGATAGACAATCGAAAAAGTAAAATGAAAAAAGAGGAATAATATGCATTATGTGTTGCCTAAATATATATATTTAGGCAACACATATAATTATATATATAATATATATATATATATATATATATATATATATATATATATATATATATATATAATGGGGATAGAGATTGGTAACCAGTTCCTAGGAACCTTATTTTCCGCAGATAATCAGGTATTCGTGGAAACTTGTGAAGAAAATCCTAAATTATACGATGCGAAAGCTGAAAGAAGAATACGAAACGTGGAGCTTAAAGATAAACATGAAGAAGACAGAGTATTTTAGGGTGGGTTAGTGTGGAGAAGAAGAACCAGATTTGAAATTAAGAGAATTAGCAAGATGCGAAAAGTTTAAGTACTTGAGAACTGTAATTTCCAACAAAGGATCATCAGAGAAAGACATAAAGTACACGACTCAACAGGGTAAAAAATGCGTAGGGATTCTAAACTCTTTACTTTGGTCAAACCGAATAAATGTATATATATATATATATATATATATATATATATATATATATATATATATATATATATATATACAAATAAATCTAAAAGTCACTGCCTCTTGAGGAACTATTTTACACTGTTTTTTTCTCTCTTCGATAACTTCTCCAGGTAAAAGATTAAAATGAAAGAATTTTGGTATTTGCACAAAAACAATTACCAATAATAATATATTTATATATAATAGATGGTAGTTATTAAGTTATGATGATTATAGATGAGACTAGCTATTAGTCAAACTTTTCGTACCGCTAACATGATGTTACGAAAACTATTCACAAGTTGAAGATTTATTGAATGCGAACGAGTTAGAGATTGATATTAATGGTGGCTGAAATAATAGAATGCCATATTAAAATAGGATTCAAACTGTGAGATACGCCCACGGCAACGTGATGCTACGATTTTTTATTTCTACGTCGATGTACGATATGAAAGATTGAAAGATGAACATTGTTCAGGAATTTTTTTATTTGATTTAATCATGTAGAAATTGTAGACCATGGTCAATATAATGTTTTGATAAATGTTCCCGTAAGTGACAGCGTAAATTATTGACCTTAAAAAGTCAAAAGTACATACGCTGATCATTTTTTTTTGTAAATCAATCTATGTGTACAGTTTAATCACTAAGAAACCTTATAGCTATTTGTTTATTGGTATTTAAACATTAAGTCAAAACTTTGTTTTGATATGTGGTTTAAGGTCTTCTTTCCCTTGGCTCCTTACTAATTCTATGTAAGATGTAAAAAGGTGTGAAGAATAGGCTTCATAGTCGTAGACTCCTCGGTGGCACTATATCATACTGTTCATATCTTCACAAGTAGATGACGTGCAATTGTAAGCCTTGGCGTTTTCGATTGCTGAATTTTTGCTTTTTCAGTGGGGAAATAAACGACCCTATTAAGGTTTTGTGCATAGTTGCCAGGTACGTATTTTATTTTACCTGCTTTGTATACCGCCCTCACTTGCACCTGCAATCATATTGGATCTGTTTTTACCTATATATTTACTACCAACCCGGTTTCGAGCCCTTTAAGTATTTGATAATATAGGCCTAATGACCACAGGTCCCCATTAGATTCGAAAGATACTTTTTATTATTTTAATTTTTAGTTTTACTTACAACTTACAACGTAACGGTTGTTGTTGTTGTTGTGTTTAATTATGTGGCGTCCGTGGGAAAATTGCAATAGTGGCTATCGCAAGAGAAAACATTTATCACTTGACGCTAAACAAATAGTGAAAAATGTTTATGACAGTTTGGTAAAAAGAAATTTGAATAAACAAAGTGCTTTCCAAGAAACCAGTGAACTAACAAAAACCCCAATTTCTACGATTAAGGGTATTGTTGGAAAACCATCACTCAGGAATAGGAAAAAAACGGAAAGATTTTCAAATGCATCATGTAGACGATTGTGAAAAAGATCAGGAGAAAAATATATTCTATGTATGAAGAACAGTTGGTGCCGACACTAGACAAAATAAAATTATGTCTGGTGCAGGGCGGGACCAATATACATTGTGGCCGATCAGCCCTTCATAGAATTCTCTTAAGAATGGGATTCACGTTCCGAAAAATCAACAAAAGGCAAGTAGTGATGGAGTCACAAAGATTACGAATCTTGCGACATACTGTGCAAAAAGGGTAGGTTGACAGCAGTACAAAATGTCAGACTAACGCACCTTCAAATAAAGGTACACCAATAACCATTTTGCATGCTGGATCTGAAAAGGGCTGGGTTTCAAATTGTCTACTATTATCTGCAAAAAACATAAAATATTCTAGTTTGGACTATTACGACGACACGACCGCAGAACTTTTTGAAAATTCCCTTTTCCAACGTTCCCGAACAGAGTGTTATAGTTATGGACAATGCAAGTTACCATAGTCGCCTACTAAATAAGGTTCCTAATGCATCCAACACCAAATCGGAAATACAGGAATATATGTTAGAAAATGACATTTATTTTGACTTTATTTATAAAAAAGTGATCTTTTGGAAGTTTTGAAAGACTATAAATTGAAAAACAAATATATTTGTGATAATATGGCTGAGAAAATGGGACACACTGTTTTGCGGCTTCCTCCGTATTATTGCGTGTTTAATCCAATTAAACATATTTGACATCAAGTTAAATCAAAAATAAGGGCACAAAATGTTTCTCCTACTTTAAGCGTGTCAGTGGTTGAATTAGTAAAAAAGTTATAAATGATGTACCTTGTGAAAACTGGAAGAGTTCAATTCAGCACGTTGTTAAAGTTGAAGATTCATATATTTATGTAAATAATATAAAACCACTGATAATTACCCCAGTTGATGACAGTGATAGTGAAACCGAATTAGGCTTAAGTTAAAATATATTTTTATTTATACATAAACCTCTTGTAAACCCCATTCATTCAAACTGTGTATTTGTATTTCTTATCCATTTGTTTTTACATGCATCTATAAATAAACTTCTCCAAAAACACTTATAATTTTATTTATTTGCATTAATGAATAAAATTCTTAAGTCCATCTCTGCATAAACAAAAGGTCAGAATTTTATATTGCCCACTTAAAACGGCAAAAATCAGCATCTTATATTTTGGGACAGGCTATACCTTTGATTAAAATGTTTTGAAGTTGTACTGGTCGTGCCTTATATCGTTGTGTTATAGTGTAAAAAGCGCGATGACGACGGGAAACGAAATATCTTCACTGTTTATAGTAACTAAAGGTTTGAAACAGGGATGCTGTCTGTCACTCACCTTTTTAAAATGTATTTACAGAAAGCACTAGTAGTATGGAGGATGAAGTGTACAAGAATGGGGATAGACATTGGTAATCAGTTCCTAACAACTTTATTTTCTGCAGATAATCAGGTATTCGTCGCAAATTGCGAAGAAGACTTAGACTATACGATTGAAAGCTGAAAGAAGAATACGAAACGTGGGGTTTGAAAATAAACATGAAGAGCAGCAGATTTTAAATTAAGGGAATTAGTAAGATGCGAGAAGTTAAAGTACTTGGGAAGTGTAATTTCGAACACAGGATCATCAGAGAGAGACATAAAGTACAGGACTCAACAGGGTAAAAAATGCGTAGGGATTCTAAACTCTTTACTTTGGTCAAACCGCATAAAAATGACACAAAACGGACAATCTACAGGGCAATTGTAGAGCCGATATTGACTTATGGATCAGAACGCTGGTAAATTACAAAAAAAGATAAGTAAAGGATAGATGCGGTAGAAATGGTTTTTTTTGAGGCGATCATATAGAATATCTAGACATGAGCACGTCCAAAATGAAGAAATCAGAAAACGGACAGGAACAATACATACAACAGCAGAAAGAATAGAAACCAGAGCAGCTAAATATATTCCGTCAAACAGAAGAAAGAAAGGAAGAGCAGCACCGACATTGATCAACGGAATTGTGGACATAATGAGAGACAGAGCTACCTACGAGAATGACTGGAAAGACAGAAAGGCATGGCGGTCGAAATGTGAGATGCGGCAGAAGCTGTAGGACCCTCATTATTATGTTTTAGTGTAACAAATGGAAAATGAGTGCTGCTTACGCCAGCCACTTCTAAGCGGTGTTTTTGTGTACCCATCCAAAAGTAGACGGATATGTTTGAAAAGAAATCTGCATTTTGTACAATACGATTTGCTCAAAAAGGTCTGTTGCTTGTTTTTGTTACTGGATACTGTAGGAAGACAGTGACTGGAAACAGAAGTCGTGCATGTACACTATGAAAACGCGAAAATGGTATAAATGTGCTGCATTGGCTCTCACCGTCCCCAGAAAATATATGAAGTTAGGAAAAAGTATCCCTGAAACCTATAAAATGATTCGAAAAACATTTAGAGACGAAGTTCTGAGCCATTCGCTAATTTTCGAGCGATTTTCGCAATTTAAGATCGATCAAACTTTGATGGAAGATGATAAGAGTTCCAGAAGAACTTCGACTGTAATTCCGCCTGAAATCATGGCCGAAGTTCAACAACTCACTAGTGAAAACCGTCGTCGGACAATTCTGAGCATCTTTACAAACTTTCTATTGGTTAGAAAACGGCCGAGGGTAAGAAGAGTTGCCTGCGACATCACGAAAATGTACCGACGCACAGTTCATTCTATTTACAACAGTTTTTGACGAAGTATTCCATGATTACCAACACTAACCACCTTATTCCTCTGATTTGGCATCCTCTGTCTTCGGACTGTCTAAGTTAAAGGGTCGCCGCATTAAGATGGTAGAGGAGATAACAGCATCGACCTTCCCAAAAATGTTCGACCACTGGAAAAACGGTGGGACCACTTTGAAGGTGACGGGAATCACCAGCCTAAAATTAACTACTTCGGATTTTATAGCGATAATCGGGAAACTCTTGGATTGCAAATCTGTTAAAAATTTCTTTTACTCCTCAGTGTTAAATGTGGTTTTCCGATTTTTGTTCACGCTTCAGCAAGTGAATGCTTCAGTTTTGAAAGTAAGCTGATTACGCCATACATAACTAGACTTAATTAAATTTGGAAAACTCTTAAGAATTGAGATTTATAAAAATATTTCCATATAAAATTGTTTCCAAATGTGTTTTTGGTTGTCGGGATGACGTGTTAAGAGAAAACACAATAAAATTTGTATTTAAAGTCACTGATCAGAATCACCAAAAACCAATTTCGAAATATTTTCAATTTGTTGTTAGATGTATTATTTTAACAGCTCTTCATTTAAATATGCTAATATCACCATGACATTTCAACCAAATACTAAATAGATACGAATCGATAACTCATAAGCAAAAGTTGATCTAACTCCGCCCACTTGTCATATCAAAGATGGTCGGGATAACTGGTAAAGATAGATTCTCATCACGAAGAGATGTGCAATTGGTCGATATTTGCAACAGATTTTATCTATTTGGCTTTTCAATGTGCTCTTATAAGGCGATCTTTGCTTGTAAAGAATAAAGGTTTTTAATATGGAATAAAACAAAAAGCTATTTTACCCCACAGTGGGATTTTGTCAAATTAGAAGCTGTAGAGAAAACAGTATTTTAACAATATGTTCCCATATTCACACTGTAGATGTTAGGGAAGCTATTTGATTCAAAATATAACAGAGGCCAACGATAAAAAAACTTTTTAAATAATTTTACCTGATTCCTATGTTTTTTTGGTGTGCTGAGTCAGAAAATAATGATAAAAAAAGTCGTATCACCAACCAATTTTTCACATTTTAATATTCAAAATGTGAAAAAGTTTATTTTTTATATTCGAATGTTATTAAGTTGGCAGTTCCGATAAATGTCACAGCTGTTTGTTTTCTTCCAGTTAATATAACCTCGCATTGCAGTGTTTAACCCATGTGCTTTAATTCACACTCAAAGTATGGCTAATCGTGATTGTAAAAACTCTCCCAACACTTTTTATTATATATGTGGTGAGTTTGTAGTTCAAAAATATCAAAGAAACATTACCGACTTTGTAAAAAAAGTATATATATATATATATATATATATATATATATATATATATATATATATATATATATATATATATATGTATATATTTTGGTGTAGAAATCGGTAATCAAGAAAAATGTGGGATCCTCATAAAGTATGTTATGTTTGTGTCGAGGATCTTAGGAAATGGTATAAGAAAGAAAAGAAAGCTTTTAAATTTGTAGTACCAATGGTATGGAGAGAGCAAGAAAGTAATTCAGTCATTCAGTCATGATTGTTAGTTTTGCAGCGTTGATGTTTCTGGATATAACTCCAAAAATAAGAAAGTAATTGTCTATCCTAACTTTACTTCAGAAAATCGGCCGGTAGGACATGGACCGGGACTTCCTGTCCCTGAGCCACCCACCTCAGTCTATGATGACGTTTTACAGTCCAGTCCCGAATTTAATGAAAGTCGACCGGATGATGATGAGTTTCAATGTTCTCTAGAAAATTTAAAACCACAGTTGTTTACACAAGCTAACAGTTGTTGTCCAACCTCATTCTCTCTCAAATAAGTAATGCCGCTTATATGCACCGGTATTGGTACTCAAACCGACACTTTTGAGAAATACAAAGACTTGTGATCCTTTAAGGGGATATACTTAGTCACCTAGGGTCAAAAAAATCCGATTTTTGGATTTTTCTTTTAGTATAATATCTTACGAATATTTTCTGTAAGTTTCGTAAGAATCTGTTAAAAATTGACGAAGTTATAGCAGTTTAAAAGAAGTGCCGTTGCGTCGAGTTTTCGGCATAGGTAGCAAGCAGCCGCTCTTGGGTCAGCCTTTGCCAACCTTAACTTGATTTTAATGTATTTTAAACTTTTTTTTTATAATATAATACAGAGAGATTCTTCAATTGTCCTTTTTCGAAGGAACAAGGCATTCTCATCTGCTATTCTAAGGTTGTATATTCGATACTGGGAGTTTGTTCAGTACAGTTCATTCGTAGCAATTCGGTAGTAGCAGTTATTAAAGTTAAATATAATGACAGCTATGGGAGTTCATTGTAGCGGTACTGCACATGACTACGCAGCTAAAGTGGACGGAGAATTAGTTGACCGGGCCGAGCGACAATTGCTACAAAGTAGAAAAGAAGCTGAAAAGCGTCATATATACGAACAAATTAATATTCTAGAAGCTCAAATAGTTGATGAAGATTCAGCATATAGCCCTGGAATCGATGATTCATTTACAGGTAAGAATTTATTTTTGTATTACTGTTTTTAGCCTGACTTTTCAAACTTAAAACGCCTTTTTCGCGACACTACTTTTTCTTGAAAACCGCTTGGTAGTGTGCCAAATATCTCAAGAACCACTGAACCGATTTTGATGAAGTTTATGTAAAATGCGGTAACGTTATTTTTTCGCTTTTTTGCTTAAACCAATGCTATTTGATGATTTTTTTTTAAATCATTCGTTCTAATATAAAATTGATCCTTTAGTATACCAATTTCTTTGGAAGTTTTGATTTTACATGATCCAGCTTCCAGTAATCGTACACACCGCAATACTCCTTGAAAAAAAGGGGTCGCAGGGGAATGGGTGTGGCGCCGCCATTTTTTTTTTAATTAAAATTTCAGAAATTGTACTTTAAGCTATATATTATTAATGTTCCGTACGGAACACTTATAAGATCACTTCGGTATCTGTCTGTCTGTCCGTCTGTATGTCTGCCACACCCGATTTTCTCCAAAACTATCTGACATAGAAAGTTGAAATTTGGCACTAATATAGAAATTGATAGCCTTATCAGAGCCGTATAGTTTTGAAAGTTAAATTTTGACTTAAGGGATAAATTTTGGGGGGTGAAATCGGAAGTCAAAAAAATTTTTTTTTACCAGGTCATCAAGTGGGGTGTCATATGAAAGCTTGTAAAAAGACGAGTTCAAAAATATATACAATGTAATACTTGCGCACAATTCTCTTTGTATTATTTTTAAAAAAGTGCGAAAAATCGCTGTCCCCCACCTTATCTCGAAAAGTATTGATCAAAAAATTTTGAAAAATCCTGGATTATTCTCTAGATTGAATGAAAATTATCACGAGTGCATTACATTTAATAATTTATCTGGAATATAAAAAAACAAAAATTTCAAGGTCATCAGTTTTCACTAAAGAAAGGGAAAAAAATTGTTGAAAACTCATTTGGGATATGTTTTGTGAAGTCACTGATCATTTTATACTTCCGTAATGAAAACTCTTATTTTAAAAGCAATCAACGTACGGAACACTAATTGCGCAAGTCCAACTTGCACTTGACCGGTTACTATATAAAATAAAAACCTAATTTATATAATGAATAGTTTCGCTAAAACAATCCTAAAAAAAAACGCTTTTTTTCGGCTTAATGTCTAGGTATATACCCTTAAGATTGAATTTATTGGTCTCAGTTAAGGGCAGTTCTATTTACTGACGTGGCAGCCATACGAAAATAAGATGCTGGTAAATGTTGAACAGCTTTCCAACACTCCACTAACAAATTTGAACCGCTAAGAAGTATCAGGTGATTTTAATTCTTGAATCAGCTGAATCTACGTAATTATTGTCTTTGTAAAACTCTTGTACACAAAAGGAACGCCTCGCTTTGTTGAAATACTCCAAATAAATCAAACTTTCGAGGACCACGGTTACACTCTGTACCTCCGTTGTGTTGTGCTCGCACAATAACGCAAAGAAATTTGAACTTATTTATAGGACAACCTGTATCAAAACATAAAATTATCTAATCATTAATTTTTCATTACCTTACTACATTAAAATGAATTTTTCTCAATGAAAATGAGGGTATAATATCTGCAATTATTATAGTAATTTTAAAATTCAATAGACTGCAATATTAACATTAGCTTTGATTTGTTTTATTAATATTTACTAATTTTTACAAACTAAGGTAACATGATGAATATATTAATTGAAAAATACCTAATGATACAGGATACATTTTTATGTAATTTACACAGCTTTAATGTGTTATTGAAGCTTCGTCGGCCATAAACAAGTTTAGGTGCATAAAATGCGGTCATCTATGGTCAGAGAGTATTTTCTTTCAGGATATTCAATATTTTATGCTCACAGAATCACCTTTATTAAATTTCATAAAAGGGCCTTATTTTTATAGGTTTATAATAAGAATTATTATCTTAAGAAGACCCTGTATTATTTGACGAAAACAAAAACCGGTCAAGTGTGGGTTGATGAACCAGCACTTGATGGGTATTTTATACGTGTCTGCGTCATTTTTGCTAGATCCAATTCTAGTGAATCAACAAAAAATCAGTGTTCGTCTACGACGCATTTTAGTAAAAGTATCAGTCGATTTCGAATTTTCGTCGAAATCACGTACAATCCAAAATGAATCACTTGTTTGCGCGTCGGTTCGAGGCAATCTTTCTTTGTGGCCTAAAATGACTTATTCCGCTGCCGCTAAATATATTAAAAAGTCGGTATCGTTTGTGAAGAAGTGGGTAAATCATTTTAACGAGACGAAAAATGTCGAAGACTTGGGTAGGCAAAGTCAGTCCGAAAGTCGAAAAACGAATCGTGTCTTTGTTCTTACGGGACCAGAAATTGACGTTGCGTCAAGGAGCGGCAAAATTAAGAAAATCGGGTTTAAATGTGTTCGTGCTCATGATGTAAAATTCCGAATGTCGCGAAGCGGCTTGCTTGGGCCCACGATAAAGTGGCCCTCTCAATCGCTTTACGCCAACCCTATTGAAAACGTTTGATCCTTTGTAAAGTAAAAGCTCAGAGGAACGACTCTGAGGACTTTAACTCAGTTGTCTTACAAGATTCTAAAAATTTGAGTATGGAGAAAATCTCGTCCACAGTCAAATAAAAGCTTGTAAAAACACACACAAGTTCAAAAAATATATGTTGTAATAATGTAATACTTGCGCACACTTTTCTTTGTATTATTTTTAAAAAATTGCCAAAAATCGCTATTCTCCTCTTATCTCGAAAAGTACTGACCCAAAAATTTTGAAAAAATTCTGGAATATTCTCTACAGGGTGTAGATTGAACCAAAATTATCATGAGTTGATAATTTATCTGGTATATAAAAAAAGTTTTCAACAAAGATCGGAAACAAACTTTGTTGAAATCTCATTTAGAGTAACAGTTTTTTTTATTTTAAAAGCAGTCACCGTACGGAACACTAGCTGCGCAAGTCCGACTTGTACTTGGCCGGTTTTTTAGTATTAAGTAAAACTGTTATATTGCCTAAGTCGAGTTACAATTCACGTTGAGTTTCATAATCCGGACGCTGGTTATTACTGCAAAAAGTTTTTCGCAGCTTTTGAGTAATTCATATGATATTGTTTATAGAAATTATTGTTTATAATAATTCTCGTTGTCTGTATTCAGTGTTTGGTTATATGTGAAAAAAACAAATCTTAGGCAAGTTTTTAAGATCGCCGTTGCAAATATTTCATCAAGTAATTAATTATAAGGTAATTAATTTTCATAAATTAAGAACGGTATTATGTTTTTAATAGTCTACTTTTATCCATGTTAATTAGCGTGTATAGTGCGTGGGATATTTTTCCCTTTCATCTTTTCTACGAGCGAACGAAAACTTTTTCGTTGTGTAATTATGGATATTAAGTATTGAATTTGCATTTCCAGTTGAACTTATTACGGTCTCGTTGTATTTATTAATTAAATAATAGAAATTGTAGAAACATAATTAGTGACTTTTTATAAATTATGTATTTTTAACCATATATGAGAAAAAACTTGTAATCCGACCACAGATATTAACACATGCGTTAAGTTTTGAATGAATAGGCGCGGGCGTTCAAAATTACATATAGAACTTGTCATAGTAAGCTACTATCGCTACCACTACTACTACTATATCGCATTGGCTTAACCTGCGTAAAGTGCACTTACAAGCTAACATTTCGTCGCTGTGCCAATGTCCCCGGATTTCGCAGTGTGAAAAGACTAGCATAGTGAAGCTTTCGGAGGTAAAAGAGCCCCCCATTCGAAGGGGGGGGGGGGTTCGATGGATCGAAATTTTAAAGTAAATTTTTGCAATATACGAGGTTTAAACTAGAACATAAATTCAGTGCACTAAAACCTGAAATTAAATAAACTTCATATGCTTGCTCTCTGCAAAACAAAGGTCAGTTCATCGGCCAGACCAGTCAACCTTCTTTATACTGGGTACGACTTTCATTCACGATTTAGCCATAACTTTGAAATCTCTCTTTCCAACGAGAGGAGGCTGTGGAGCCCCAAAACTTTGATGTAACCTAGTTAAAAATAACTCAATAAACCACAGCATTCTTATGATGCCTTTACCGACCACCAAATCATACTAACTTTAAAGGACTTTTCGCTTCACTTGCAGATACCATCGATTATTTACAGATTGATTATCCAAAATTGCCTTCCTGGGCTACTTAAACGTTCATAACATCAACTGGCTTAAGTATTTTAATGCAACCTCTGAATCTTTCTCAGTTAGTTTTGGCTTTACTCAGCTAATCGACGAATCAACACGGATTCCTGATCATGACGGGAAGTTTGCTAGTCTTACTGATTTATTTTTAACCACTTATCCAGTGATTTACACTATCCTGGGCTAACCTCAAGTAAATTTAAAAAAAAATTGTTTGCTTGGTTTAGTTTAGTTCTAAGAATTTTAAACTATACTAATTAAGTTGTAGTTTTACTTAATCGTCCCAGTTCTCCAAGACAAGGAGAGCCCAACTCCAGGCAGCGCAGAACAAGGCTCTGAGGATGATCACGGGAGCTCCATGTTTCATGAGGAGCAACCAAATTCAAAGAGACCTCGATGTGCCAACCGTAAAGGCACAATGAGGAAAGCTCAACTGAAGTTTATGGACAAGGCCTCCCAGGACCCCAACCCAACCATTAGGAACGCCTTCCGAATCCTCCAGCATGCCCACCGTTAGTTCCCGAGACCCTCTCTTGGATTAAGACGATGCCCTCACGCACGCGCCATGACAGAAGACTGTTAAACTAGGTTAAGTTAACATTAGGTCCTAGGATAAGTTGACATTAAGTCCTAAGTTAAGTTAGCATAAGTCCTAGGTTAAGTTAGCATAAGTCCTAGGTTAAATTGGGCTAGAACACAATCATGTAAACAACCCCATTTCCTAGATTAAGTTAGTATAAGATCATTAGTGTAAATGCCTAAATTAAGTTAGAATAGGCAATCATTCATAACATGTAATAACGTAATTTAATAATAGAAGTAAGACCTTACTTATACATCAATAAAGAAAATGGAAAAAAAAATTGGACTTAATCGTATCTAAATAAACCTTTTTAATAGTTCAGGTTAGGTGAATCTTGAATAGTCGTGGACAGGGATTAGTTAAGGTTAGTTTAGGTAATCCTAAATTTTCTAATTTAGTTAATTTATTATTACCACTAATCTGAGCTAATCTATGTCCTCAACTAGCCAAGATTTCACTTAAGCTTATTGAAATCAGAATAAAATTCTGTTTTTAAAGCTTTTGAGAAATTTATTTTCGAAAATTTTGCTGCTGAGATTCTAGATAAAAGCAAACATAGTCGATATACTTTTGACTGTTTTGGAATTACGTGTGTACATGTTTGAGAAAATAATCGCCTATTTAAGATCTTCGTATCAGCTTTCATTTGCACTGCTTTTCAAATCGGTTGTTGGTCTACTCGTAGTAAAAAGTGGCGTGTTTTGTGGTGAAGATTTAAGTGAAATTCGACCAACAATTTTAGACGATGTGCTATTAAATCGGATAGGAGATGACGGTCTATTTCCGAGTTCGATCTTCGAGCAGCGAGGACAGGAGTATTGTTTGGCGAAAGTTAAAATTAAAATTCTATTAAAATCCAAGGGAGTGAGCACCGTCGTCTCAAATCACTATTCTTTCTTGCTTTACTTTTTGCGCGTCTGATGTAGGAAGGGCGAAGGTTGGAAGTGTGCTTAAGAGAAAAAGTCATATGCAATAGACTGTACTCGAGAAGAAGAACTCCATATATCGTAAATATACTATTTACTGTTTGTGAGAACAGTGCTTTTTAAATTCTGAGATCTTTCAAACTCAATAATGTACTAATCATTTCCAAGGGCACCTGGAACTTTAATTATGCACAAGAGCCAGGATGAGCTAACTTATCAGATAGTTTCAAACATAAAAGAAAAGAGAAAAAGTAAAACATACTTTTATCTTCTTTTAACCTGAAATTTGCTTATAACATATAATATTTCTGTTGATCGTTGCCCGTATTTAATTCTGATCATTAAAAACGAACTTCTGGTAGTGTTAAAATACTCGTTATTGTTATCTCGTCTCTTTACACCCATTAAAATTCCAACAGAAAACCAAAAATTTCTGTTTTTATTCAAAAATCCACACCGATAGCTATAAAACTACTTAATATTCAGCTTAGATTGATACACACAGTTAAATATTGTCTAGAATGTATTTTTATATTTATTTAAACTATGCACGACACTTCATTAATATTCAACACTACTTCATGTTCCTTACGCTATAGAGACGTCAAATGTTACCTGAGATTGATGCAAAACATGCTTAAAATCTTGTACCAAATTATTATCCTTAAAATCAATTCTCATTTGCAATTAGAGTCGCGGTCATAGAAATTGCATCATTCGAAAAATGATGATTCTCCAAAACTGAACATTGATTCTCATTTCTGATGATTTTAACAAATGATGTGAAAAGAAAATCTATAAATAATAGCTGTTGGAGGCAAAAAACCTAATAATGGAAAATAATAAATCTCTGTATGTATGTATTGGTGTTTAAGAAAATACTTCCATTTTTTATTAAAGAAAAAAAGAACATACGACATCAAACATACGTGTGAATGACTTCTCTGAGGGAATCAAACTCTTTTCCAAAATTTTTATGTATTTTTTTATTGTTCACCTCCCCGCCTGAGTAGGGATTTTACCCTTTTTCATATCCTGAGGATATCGGCGAAGATGTAATACCCGTCCACGTTGTCCAAGTGCCGAAACATACATTTTTGTATTTCACATCACCGGGCCGCCATGGACGTTATTGCATTTCTGCAAACAACTACTACCTATATATGTGGCCAGGCCAGATATACTTAAATAAATTAATATAAAGTATATCAACCGGCTGGGATTTTAACCTGCGATCTTCTGTATCGCAAGCAAGTTACTACGCTAGGGGTCGCCACAGGAGCTACAGGCCGCCACAATATTTTTCTGCATTAACAGTGCTATCTATAAAGTTTATTTGGGTGATCTCAAAGTAGAAAAATAGCCCCAGATCATTACACAGGCCAACAAAAAAAATATTTGTAAAAACTTTTTAAATCAATACAGTGTTATGTATTTTTGGGTGCTGAAACCATATCTGGTATCAGTTTTTTTGTATCACCCACAGTTCTCTCATAATATGACATCGATTAAATTTCAAAATAGGGAAAATCTGATACATAAAAAACGTAAGTTTCCTTCATATGGACATAAGCAACAGGCAGTGAAGCATAAGTATTTCCATTGTGTAACAGAACACCTTTTAAACTAGTTTTTGATGAGTCTATAAAAAGCCTCCAATCTTCCCTCTTGTACTCGATGCCAAATTCGTTCATTAGACTACAAATATCATAGCAGTAAACCAAATCCTCTTTCTGCTTGAAAAACTGAGCAAACTGTTGATCTCTTCTTCTATAATGGTAAATAGATGATCCAGATTCCAATAAATGTTTTTCTTTCAGCCTAGAACCAAGCAATTCTGCTTTTTCCTTAGTCAAACCCAAATCTCACAGTAAATCATTTAACTGTGTGTAAACAACTGTGGTTTTAAATTTTCTAGAGAACATTGAAACTCGTCATCATCCGGTCGACTTTCATTAAATTCGGGACTGGACTGTAAAACGTCATCAATAGACTGAGGTGGCTCAGGGACACGAAGTCCCGGCCATGTCCTACCGGCCGATTAGCTGAAGTAAAGTTAGGATAGACAATTACTTTCTTATTTTTGGAGTTATATCCAGAAACATCAACGCTGCAAAAATAACAATCATTTCAATGATTTTCTTGCTCTCTCCATACCATGGGTACCGCAAATGTAAGAGCTTTCTTTTCTTTTTTACACCATTTCCTAAGTTCCTCGACACAAACATGACATACTTTGTGAGGAGCCCAACATTTTTCTTGATTACCGATTTCTACACCAAAATATACAAAGTATACTTTTTTTACAAAATAAGTAATGTTTCTCTGATGTTTTTTAACTATAAACTAACCACATATATAACAAAAAGTGTTGGGAGAGTTTTTACAACCACGATTAGCCATACTTTGAGTGTGAATTAAAGTACATGGGTTAAACACTGCAATGCGAGGTTATATTAACTGGAAGAAAACAAACAGCTGTGACATTTATCGGAACTGCCAACCTAATAGCATTTGATTTTACTGCCAACCTTATAAAATTCTGATTTTTTTTTTTTTTTTATTTTTTTTTTTTATGGGTCTAGCACACGTGCTACAGGGAAGTCCCTAAAGCGCTACAGGAGCGACACGTGTGCGGAGAAAGCGATTCACGTTGTTCTTGAATCGCTGTAGATTGTACTCGATGGGAAACACAGTCCTGGGTAAACCATTCCAAAGGTATGATGTTCTCCATATAAAAGACTGCTTGAAAAGCGTTGTACGAGGAGTAACAAGCTGAACCTCATACGGATGTGAAACATTAGCGCGACGCGTACCTCTAATATGCACCGCTCTGGGAGGAATTAAACGGGCCACATCCTTCGAACACTTTCCATGAAAGTACTTGTAGAATAGGCTCAAGTCGCCAACCGTTCTTCGATGTTCCAGCGAATCAAGGCCGTCGGTCAGTTCCGGGTGTCCAATCAGACGAACAGCTCTTCTCTGGATAGAATCCAACAAATGCAGTGTATGTTTGGGAGCGGAGCTCCAAACATGGGAGCAGTATTCCATAGTTGGTCGAATTTGAGCTTTGTAAAGAATTAACAGTTGTGGAGTGTAAAGCTTTCTGGTTCGAAACAATATTCCCAACTTTTGAGAAGCTCTTCTTGCTATGCCTGCAACATGTTCATGCCAGGACATATTTGCTCCCAAATTAACGCCTAACAGATTGAGTGACGATGTTAGAGAGATGGAACGCCCCGACATAACTATGTCGGGTTCTGCAACGTTAACTTTTTTAGAAAAAACTGCCGCCTGGGTTTTTGTAGCGTTAAATTCCACTTGGTTACTGTCACCCCAAGATAGAATTTCTTCCAGGTCTTTGTTAAGTTGAATGACTTCCTGCTGTCTGCGGATATTCGTCTGAGTAGTCGATGTCCGAGCGTTCAAAGTGAATGAAGAGATAAGTGTACTGTCATCTGCAAAGCTGTAGATTGGATTCTCGGTCTTTTCCAGCAGATCGTTAATATAAATGAGGAAGAGAGTAGGAGACAGTATGGAACCTTGGGGCACACCGGCGTTGATAGTGAAGGTGTTAGAAAGAAATCCGTCAACTGCCACTCGTAAAGAACGCTCTCTGAGGAAACATGAGAGCCACAAACAGAACTTTTCAGACATACCATAAGAACGTAGCTTAGCCAACAGCCCATCGTGCCAAACACGGTCAAATGCCTTGGATATGTCAAGAGCAACCGCTCGAGATTCTCCAAAGTGTTCAATTGCGTTGTTCCAAACATGTGTTACATAAGTCAGAAGATCTCCTGTTGATCTATTTTTACGAAAGCCATATTGGTGATCACTAATAATGTTGAATCCTTCAAGATATTTTAGAAGATGCTGATTGATAGCCTTTTCCATGACTTTCGATATTATTGAGAGTAGTGCGATTGGTCGGTAGTTATTTGGCAAGGTCTTCTTGCCTTTTTTAGGTATCGGCTGAACTGTGGCACATTTCCAGCAGGAAGGAAATATTCCCTTTCTGTAGGATAGGTTGAAAAGTCTACAAAAAACTGGTGTTAGTTCCCTCGCATAGTTCTTGAGAACTATGGCAGGTATTCCGTCAGCGCCTGAAGCCTTTTTGGTGTCTAGCTTCATCAAAATACGTTTTATGATACGCTGTCTGAAGACAATATCGGGCATCCTTGACTGCACTATGGGAATAGTAGGTGGTGTTTTTCCTTGGAAATCGACAGTAGAATGTGAAGCAAAGAGTTCAGCCAACAAGTTCGCTTTCTCAACAGGTGTCGTTGCAATAGAATTATCTGGCCGTGTGAGTGGTGGTATGGTGGATTTGGTGAAATTTTGACTAACTGCCTTAGCGACTGACCAAAAGGACCTGGAATTGCCGGGACAAGCGAGAAGTTTGTTTCTAATCCGTTGATTGTGTACCTCCTTGGTTTCGTCGATAATTTCTTTGCATCTGTTCCTGGCACGAACAAAGATGTTACGATTTATGGTGTTAGGATCTTCACGCCACTGTCGGTATGCAAGATGTTTAGAAGCAACAGCTTCTTTGCATTTTAGGTCAAACCAAGGCTTGCCGTTGGAAGGGCATTTCTTCGAAAAAGGGATGTAAGCCTCCATACCGGCCAAAATAACATCGGAAACCTCCCTGGCGCAGTTAGATGGGTCGTCGGATCGAAAACAAACGTCCAACCAAGGGAAAGTTCGAAAATATTCCATGAGATCTTCCCATTTAGCAGATTTGTAGTGCCAAATCTTGCGCGGTTTGGGCGCCTCTCCGTCACTGATTGGTAGAATACTCGATGTCGAAAGTAGTTTATGGTCGGAAGAACCTAACGGTGGATTTACGCTGACCGTGTAAATCTCCGGATTGGTGGTTAAAAACAGATCAAGAAGACTGGCGAACTCTCCGTCTCGATCAGGGATCCGTGTTGGTTCATCAATAAGCTGAGTCAAGCCACAACTGATTGAAAATGATTCGGCTTCACGACCTTGTTCGTCGGTAGTATTTGAATATTTAAGCCAGTTGATGTTGTGGACATTAAAGTCACCCAGGATGGGGTGGGTATTGCCAACCTAATAACATTCGAATGATACAAAATAAACTTTTCACATTTTGAATATTAAAATGTGAAAAATCGGTGGGTGATACTACTTTTTTATAATCATTTTCGGACTCAGCACATCAAAAAACATAGGAATCAGGTAAAATTATTAAAAAAATATTTTCATCGTTGGACTGAGTTACGCATGCAGCAAATATTGCAATTTTACATCTTTCTATCGAAAAAAGTTGTTTAAAAAACTCGACATAATAAGGAATAATAAATTATACTGACCGTTTCAGTGGTTAAAACTAAACTAAGACTCATTGTTTGAGATTGCTCTAATCCTAATAATTAAATCAAAACAATACCGTTCAGGATACGATTAGGATTAAAACTTCAAAAATAACAGGTCATTCAATTTCTGTGACCGCGACTGTATATTTTATCTCTCTTTATGTACCAATTTGCATAAATATCCAACCTTTGTATTCTTCTTAACTACACAATGTGAAGAAGACTGGTCGCTTTAAGCAATCATCGACTAAAAAGTAACTAAGTAATTGACTTGGATACATTAAGGGTTGTATGAATTCCATGCGATGATCCGAATTTGCCTGATGTTAGAAACGAACGAATAATTTTAGCTTTATTAACTGAAACTATAAAGAGTTTCTGTCAGCAGTATTCCTGTTGAGATTGATTCTTATTTTTGATATTGGAATTATCACTAATCAACTAACGGGGTAGCAGTAGATCAAACTTTTCTGCTTGTCAGTCTTTTGTGTGGCAGTTTTACACATTACGTTAAGAGGGTGAGTACTACTCAAGTTGTGAGAGAGCAAATACGGATGTTATCAATAGTCAGTACATAGCTAGCATTTTTACCGGTAACTCGTTAGCACCCAGTAGAAAAAGTATGACGTGCACTAGTATGCTAAGAACTAGTTGATTATCTGGGATATAACGTCAATATAAGGTTAATCTTAGCCTGGTAAATCAGTATATGAGATGTTTCCTAAATTGGAATTTTTTCTAACAGGTTATATAATATATACTCACTATAATAACCATATTTATATAACTTATATAAAATTTGAAGAATAAAGGAGATATATTCATTAGAAATTGTATTTCCGACAAAAGGCAAGCTCATTTTCAATGTGTGGTCTTGTTTATATAACTAGTAATAGCTAGAAACACATTTGCATTTCTATTTTCAGGTTCTGTGTGCTTTACCCTAAAATAAAATGAACTAAAACTATATTAGATCAATTTTGGAATTTAAAATTGATGAATACTCATATGAATAGTAGAAAACCAACCCCCATGTTCGCCGAGAAAATGATTTGGCAAAGTCATTAATAGACTTTGGTTTCTCCGTCATGGTGCTCCCTCACCACCAAATTTCGTAATCGCCTGCTATCTTTGTGATGTTCACCTCCAGAATTATGGTAATAATACAACGCCATTAATCATGCGTACCGGGATGGGTGAGCGTGGCTTGCTGTATAACAAAACGGATTAACTTTTAAGGTGGCTTTTTTAAGTACTAAGTGAATCCAATCTGCAACTTCGCAGATGAGAGTACGCTTATTTCTTCATTCACTTTGAATGCTCGAACATTCGCTACTCATGCAAAGATCCGCTACTCATGCAAAGATCCGCAGACAGCAAGAAATCGGTAAATTTAATAAAGACTTAGAAGTGCTATCTTGGGGTGACAGTAACCACGTAGAATTTAACGCTACAAAGACCCAGGAGGCAGTTTTTTCTGAAAAAGTTAAAGTTGCTGAACCTGACATAGTTTTGTCGGGGTAGTCCATTCTGTGACGTTTTTTTAGTGAGTACTATAACTACGTAAAAATAATATCTCAACTTAAGAAGCACCCTATTTTTTCTGCTGTGAGGTATTCCGAGATTGTACAATTTTTCTCAAACAAACAAAAAACAAATTAGATAATGATGCATTAAAATTCAATTTTTAGTTGATGTGGCGTGTAGCTGGATACCAAGAAAAGAAAAAAAGGGCATAAGTATTAGAAAATTGGTTCTAAAGAAAAATTATAGGTGGTTTAAGCATGAGATGAGTAATATTCTGAGACAAGAGGGGTCCAATAAATTGGATAATGAAGGAAATTATAGAGGATATACATGGTAAAGGTAGACTTCTGCAATTATCAGTTAGGTGAGTACAAGAAAGATTTTGTCTTAGAGAAAGTATTTAACTTTTTAAACATAACAGCTGCTTTCTATTTATCGCATTAAATGGTTTACAGTATTCTTACGTCTTAACTTAAAAGTCCATTTTAAATTTAAGAATTAAGGGGATATTCTGGTCTAGCGGTCGAAATTTTATGCTATTTTTGCGATTTTTTTGGGAAAAAAGTACGAGGCTGGTTTGAAAAGTCCGTGCAAAGTCCGAGAGATGGCACCACCGGCGCATATCGAGGTCATGTTTAGTTAGTAGCATCTCTTGAATGAACGCACACCAAGTTTCAGCCATATTGGTCTATTTCTTTGTATTTGGCATTCGTGTGAATCAAGGAAGTCGAGTGATTTTCAAGAAATGGACGAAAAAGAATTTCGTGTGGTGATTAAACATTACTTTATGAAAGGCAAAACGCCTCAGGAGACTAAAGAGAAGCTTGATAAACATTATGGTGACTCTGCACCTTCGATTAGAACAGTTTATAAGTGGTTTCAAAATTTTCGGACTGGCCATATGGGCACAAGTGACGCTGAACGTTCTGGACGGCCTGTGGAGGTTACGACTCCAGAAATCATTGATCAAATCCATGATATGGTGATGGATGACAGAAAAGTTAAGGTGCGTGAGATTGCTAGTGCTGTGGGCATCTCGACTGAACGGGTACATAATATTTTGCATAAACATTTGGACATGAGAAAGCTATCCGCAAGATGGGTGCCGCGATTGCTCACGCTTGACCAAAAACAGAATCGTGTGAAGTGTTGCAAGGATGGTTTGCAGCTGTTCCAGAAGAATCCGGAGGACTTTAAGCGTCGTTTCGTCACTGTGGATGAAACATGGATACATTACTATACTCCTGAGACCAAACAACAATCTAAACAATGGGTTACCAAGGGGGAATCTGCACCAAAAAAGGCGAAGACCGTTCCTTCGGCCGGAAAGGTTATGGCGACTGTCTTTTGGGATTCGCAAGGGATAATCCTCATCGACTATCTGGAAAAGGGTAAAACTATTACAGGTGAATATTATTCATCGTTATTGGACCGTTTGAAAACCGAGCTGCAAGAAAAACGCCCGCGATTGGCCCACAAGAAAGTCCTTTTCCATCACGACAACGCACCAGCACACACCTCAGCAGTTGTGGTCGCAAAATTAATGGAAATAGGATTCCAACTCGTTTCACATCCCCCCTATTCTCCAGACTTGGCTCCCTCGGACTACTATTTGTTCCCCAATTTGAAGAAATGGCTGGCGGGACAAAGATTTTATTCAAACGAGGAGGTGATTGCAGACACTAATGGATATTTTGCAGACTTGGACAAATCCTATTATTCGGAAGGGATCAACAAACTAGAACATCGTTGGACGAAGTGTATAAGCCTAAAAGGAGACTATGTCGAAAAATAAAAAAGGTTTACCCCAAACACATAAATAGTTTTTATTTTTGCACGGACTTTTCAAACCAGCCTCGTATAAGGGTTATTGCAAAATGCTTTTTAACAATATGTTTATATATGTTTGAAATATGTTTACAAAGTTCTGTGCTACTAAACAGTTACAAATAATCCATGTTAAAAATATATGAAAAGAACGCGAAGAAGAAAACGGTGCTCGATAGCGATCATAATTTCAGCAGTTCTATTCATCTGAAACAAAAAAAAACCAAAGAGATTCTTGATTAGTAGGAATGTCGCTATAGCCGGCATCAGAATGAAAAAAAAAATCGTGATAATGTAAAAAATGGCGCCATGTAGAAAAATTGAATATTAATTTTTAACCATTTTTTTCACCTTTGAAGGGCTGTAAAAAATACAAAACAAAAAATTTTCACTTCATCGTGGTAGGGGCTATAGCCACATATACATATATACTGAAGATTTGTGTACAAGCAAGACTCAATTGCTCAATTGGTTTTGAGATATCATGGTCGCCAATTTGCGTGTGTGATTTCGAAAGAAACGCGTTTAAAGTTTTGTATACCGATTACACAGATACACTTTTACTTGCGATCAATCACCTATTCCGGATCCATGGAGCAAACCTTCTTGTTGCTCAAAAAAATTATGCAGAGCTGATAATTCTTCCCTATGTTGCGCCCTTTTTTCTCGAGCGAAGTCGGACAAGCGCCGCTCCGACCGAATGAGACGAGCGCACATGTATGCAATAAGCGCGCCGGATGACGCTTCGTATATAGGGCTATAACTTTATTAATATTCCGAATCGAGCGAAATGGTTTTGCAGAAATATTCTCTATACTAAATAGTTGCAATATATGCAAAAAAATCGATTTTTTGAACCCGCTAGACCAGAACACCCCCTTAATGAAATTTAATTTGATAATCATATAGATTGTTTTGTCAACCCTAATACAATTAGCTCGACCACAACAATAAGATTTAATGATATAAAACGCATCATGGCCTGCCATACTGTCAAGTTCTTAGCTGTCCTATTATTCTTACCCGAAGAATAAAACATGAAAAGGGAATAGAAAAACAACCCTTTATGTAGCGCACGTCGTAGCATAAAAGGGGTGTCGAGGTGTTATGCATCTGTGAACATTTGACAGCTTTTTGTTCTGATATTTATGAAAGATGTATTTTTTTGTGAACATGTGTGTGTGTGTGTGTGTGTGTGGGATGTATTTGAATATCACTCCTTTATGTTTCTATTAAATATTATATTGCTGCATGCCGCTCTTTTTATTTTTGTTAGAAGTATGGTATGGTTTTACGCCATAAGCTAGCAAAATGATAATGATCTGACATTTGTAGTTCAAATTAAATATGTTTCTTAACATTTAATTTAAGATTTTCACGTATCGAATATACTATAGAATCCTGCCTTGCCTTCTACTTTTTTAACCTTTTTGATGTTCAGCTGGGTATTTTTTCTAACATTTAAAAAACACAAGACTTTCTTCAATAATGGCTTCAAAACAGTCTGTCAAGTAAGAACGTGACCGCTTGTATTCTTGAAAAAATGTGTTTGGAGAACCTTTTTTGCGATCAATGTATTCTTTGGTGTGCTAACAACGACGCCATTACCTTAGTAAGTTATCCAATCACCTCCTGCATCAATAATCGCCTAAAATCTTCGAGGCATGCTGTCGACGAGATTTTCTGCATACTACGGCAGTGAGCTCCAAATTTTTCGAATCTCGCAAGACAACTAAGTCAAAGTCCTCAGAGTCTTTCCTCTGAGCGTTTTCAATAGGGTTGGCGTCCGGCGATTGTGACGGCCACTTTAGTATCTTATTGTGGGCCCAAGTGAGTCGCTTCGCGACGTAATTTTCACTCAGCAAAAGGTTTCTTCAACGTGCTCCGGAATTTAACATGATAAGCACGAAGATGGTGTCGAATGGTCTCATGGGCCACATTGAAACCCGATTTTCTTAATTTTGCCGCTCCTTGACGCAGCGTCAATTTCGAGTCCCGTGAAAACAAAGACTCGATTCGTTTTTTTTACTTTCGGAGTGCCTTTGTCTACCGAGCCACGTTTTGACAATTCGTCGACATTTTTCGTCTCGTTAAAACAATTTACTCCCTTCTTTACAAACGGGATCGACTTTTTAATATATTTAGGAGCCACGAAATGTGCCATTTTAGGCTCTCTGGGATGGGAACAAAGAAAGACTGCCTTGAAGTGACGCGCAAACAAGTGACTCATTTTGGATTTTACGTGATTTCGACGAAAGTTTCGAATCGACTGATGTTTTTACTAAAATGCATTATAGACAAAGGTTCCCTCTACCGATTTTTTGTTGAATCGCAAAAATGAGTTATCGCGGACACGTTCTTACAGGACTGTAAATATATTTTATTACATTTTGGTATTATGTTGAAAGCTGAAACAATATTTTGTAACATCGGTAGTGTGGCTGGTATCGATTGACAAAAAAACAAACGTGCTCAAAAAGTGTCAAGATCATAATTAACATATTTTAGTTACATCCTATCCGGCAACCGTGTCTTTAATAGCTCTTGGTGGCTAATTAATGATAGATTTATCAACGTCATTAGTATTTTCTTTCTTTAAAGGACTCGATCGTTGTATACTTTGGGATTATATCAATTCAATCTACAAAAATAAGTAGTAAAAGCCGTAAAAATGCTAATTTACCAGCTACTAAACTATCATTTACAAACAAAGTACAAGAAATTGTTAACGGTGTAGCTCATGACGACTCCTCGAGTCCTTCTCAAGAAACTTTTTAATTTCACTTCAGTAAAAAGTATAGTTCGTCTGTAAAATTATGTTCATATCATAATTCACTAAAAAATTTAAAAATTAAAATTTTTTTTGTTCACCTAGACTATACTATAGTAGACATGTCTTAAGAATGGCAGATTTTTATGGAACGCGCTCTATGTTAAAAAAATGTTTTTGTGTGATAAAGACATTCACGTAAACACAAACGGAATTTAATAAATCCATTCCTCCTGTCGGAACATGAGGTTTACGGCACAGTTTTTGTTAATAATTATCGGGGAATCATGGCAAGAAATGTCAGTGGTTTACTGACGAGTCAGCATTGAAAATGCCAAGTGAGACCTTGGCGAAATTCTGTAATATTTCACCTAGAAAGTAACAAACGAACAGATGTATTCCCGATATACATATATATATATATATATATATATATATATATATATATATATATATATATATATATATATATATATATATGTGTGTGTGTATGTATATATATGAGGCATGTTTTTTAAGTAAGTACCGTTTTGGAATTAAAAAAAGACGTGCAAAGATATCGCTATAATTTTATTTTTACATGAAAGCCTGTACCTTAATCTACTTTTCTACATAATTTCCGTGAATATTGAGGCACTTGTCATAACGTGGCACCAGTTTTTGAATACCCTCCTCATAAAATTCTGCCGCCTGACTTGTTAACCACTGTATCACAAATGTTTTGACTTCGTTATCGTCTTGAAGACGCTGACCACCCAGGTGCTTCTTCAAGTGCAGGAACAAATGGTAGTCGCTGGGCGCCAGATCAGGGCTGTATGGAGGATGATCTAGAGTTTCCCATTTAAAAGATTTGATGAGATCTTTGATCCGATTAGCCACATGTGGACGGGCATTGTCATGCAGCAAAACGATACCCTTACTCAACTTGCCACGTCTTTTGTTCTGGATTGCACGACGCAGATTGTTCAATGTCTCACAATAAGACGCTGCATTGATTGTCTCATTACGAGGCAGAAACTCCACTAGCAATACTCCTTTTCTGTCCCAAAAAACTGTGCACATGATTTTGCGGGCAGAAATTGTTTGCTTAAACTTCACTTTTTTGGGTGATGATGAATGTCGCCATTCCATGGATTGTTGTTTCGATTCTGGTGTGACGTAGGCCACCCATGTTTCGTCACCAGTAACAATTTGGTCTAAAAAATGTTCACCTTCATTGTGGTACCGCTCAAGGAAAGTCAATGCACTGCCTAAACGTTGGGTTTTGTGCAAATCCGTCAACATTTTTGGAACCCAACGTGAACACAATTTCCGGTAATTCAAGTTCTCGGTCACAATGCGATACAAAACACTACGAGAATATTGAGGAAAGCAGTCGCACAATGATGAAATTGTAAAGCGTCTGTTTTCTCTCACCTTTTCGTCCACTTTCTGCACCAAATCTGCATTAACGACCGAAGGACGCCCACTCCGTTCTTCATCATGCACATTTGTGCGGCGATCTTTAAATGCTCTCACTCATTTCCTTACCATTCTATCACTCATAATGTTTTGTCCGTAAACTTCACAGATCTCACGATGAATATCGATCGGTTTTACGCCTTTAGCACTAAGAAATCGTATAACAGCCCGTACTTCACAATCGGCGGGACTCACGATTGTCGGAGGCATCTTAAACACTCAGTAAACAACGTATACAATGAAGAATCAGACTGTAATGGCGTCAGTGCGTAGACATGAGATGTAGGTTACCAGCGCGCATGCGCGGAACGCCGACCGTATCGCTGCGGCGGCGGAATCGCAAAACGGTACTTACTTAAAAAACATGCCTCGTATATATATATATATATATATATATATATATATATATATATATATACTGGGTGTCTCTAAAAGGTGCGGAAAAAATGCTACCACAAATTCCTGAGGTCAAAATATGACGATCTAACTCAACTTACCTCAGTCCAAAAGTGGATAATTTCGGAGATACAGAGTGTCAAAAGTTCAATTTGGTTTTAGTTTTTCATAAATATTTTTTTAAATAATTTGTTTATTGTCACAATTTTCAGCTAAAGGGAGTTTTTTTAAGGTGAAAAGTTGAAATCTGTATTCACTTTCATTGTAAAATTTAGAGGGCGCCACCTGCGGTACTTTGCACACATTTAAAACGAAATTACTTTTTTGAGCCACGCTTTTACATAAAATTTCTTATTCTCCAACGTGTTTTACCTAAAAAAGGCATACCTGGTAAGAGTTGATTTGAGCAGCCGTTTTTAAGATATCTGGATTAAAACAATTCATTTCGTTTATGGCTAGGTCTAAATTATTGTTATAAATGAACATAATTTGAAGAGAAAATTAACTGTCTAAAAAAAAATCAAAATGTAATGCTTGAATGGTTTTAGATTCGATTTGACACCAGTCAGTTTTTAGTGACAGTTAATTTATTATAACGTCTTCGCTTCAAATTGGGTTCATTTATCACAATAATTTAGAGCTAGCCATAAACGAAATGAATTGTTTTAATCCAGATATCTTAAAAACAGCTGCTCAAATCAACTCTTACCAGGTATACCTTTTTTAGGTAAAAGACGTTGGAGAATAAGATATTTTATGTAAAAGTAAAATACAGCGTGGCTCAAAAAAGTTATTTCGTTTCAAATGTGTGCAAAGTACCGCAGGTGGCGCCCTCTAAATTTTACAATGAAAATGAATGCAGATTTCAATTTTTCACCCCAAAAAAACCCCTTTAGCTGAAAATTGTGACAATACGCCAATTATTAAAAAAATTATTTATGAAAAACTAAAACCAAATTGAATTTTAGTATCTCCGAAATCATCCACTTTTGGACTGAGGTAAGTTGAGTCAGATCGTCATATTTTGACCTCAGGAATTTGTGGTAGCATTTTTTTTCCGCACCTTTTAGAGACACCCTGTATATATATATATATATATATATATATATATATATATATATATATATATATATATATATATATAATATATATATATATATATGTATATGTATATGTATATGGGTCATTCTTCGTCAACCGGACACCCCCATAAATCCATAAATTGACCCAATTTATGATATATAGTTTGGAATTTTGAGTGGCATATTAAGAAATTGTGCTGATTTGGGCCAATACCGACCCAAATTTGAAAATGTATTCCAAAAAATTTCAAAAAAACTAAAGTAAAATGCAATTTTCTAATATAACCAAAAGTTTTCTCTGATAATCTTATTCTACAACTTTTATAGGAAAAGTGTTTTTTAATGGCCTCAATTTCCAGAGATATTTATCACAGCGTATTTGCCATATTTTGGATATTCAACAATTTTTTACTCGAAAACTAAAACTTTTAGAGAAATTATGTAAGAGACAAAAAAATACTTGTTTTTATTCGCAGAATCACCATGAATTTTTGACGCACTTTTTAACAATTCATTATTTTTGTATGATTTTTTTCGTTCTAAAATAATTTGCCGGTGAATATAGCCGCTCGAAGCTAACTGAGTTAGCTTCGAGCGGCAGCAGCAGCAAGATCATAGTATCGTGTAGCAGCAGCAGCAAGAGCACTTGAAAATGTCAAAAGAGATTTTGGCGAAATGTCGTGCAAATTCATTGTTAGACGAACGGATTGAAACCCGGAATTTTAATGCATTCTATTGCTAATAAAACAGTAATAGTTTATGTTATATTTAATAATAATATAACAGTTTTTTTACTGTTTTAAATAAAAATTCGCAACAAACATTTAATGTGACCAGTACTGAATTTTAGTTCAAATCAACAAGTAATATCCGGATGTTCGTGCAGCGTAACTCTAGAAACTGTTGGTTTTAGTAGTTCAGTTGATCTATGTTTAAAGTTCTCCAAACGTTGGAAACAAACTCGATTTTTTTTTCAGATTTAAACTTTCAACAGCTTAAATAGTAAAAAGTTTTACCATTCTGTGAACTTAAATGTAGGTAGTGAACTGGGTAACACTTATGTCGCATAGAAAGCATTGTTATTCGCCATTTTCTACAGTTTAGCGTTTGTTTGTATAGAATCCCTAATATTTTTTCAAAATGTTTAACACTTAGTAATAAAAAATTATATCCTGGGTCCGCTTATACGGTGTCATTGCTCTGTTTATGAAACTTTAATAAAACTTACACAGTTTTTTTGAAGGGAAGTAAAGTTATTACGGGTGTTAAATAAAATTTGAGTTTTATATAAAAAAAAATTGTGTATGTTATTTTCGTTAATAAACCATTTCCTTTTAAATATAGAAATTTAAATGTAGTGTGATTTTATAGTACCGTTTTAAGACTGAAAAAAGTTAATATCTTTTAATTTGTTATAGCATAATATAACTAAATTTTGCTTATAAGCATGTCACAATTGTAACTGCCAGTTGCGATTGTGATATTGACGCCGATGCTTCTTACATGGTTTTCTCATTAGTTATAGAGGAACGGCATTTATTAATAACTAGCCGTGCCCGCGGCTCCGCTCGCGTGGACTTGATTCACTACTATCGTCACTGCTTATTCCTTATGTTACCTAACGTAATAAAATATCTGCCATTATTTCTCCTTATCTCCCATTATTTCTCCTTATCTCCCATTATTTATCCTTATCTCCCATTATCTCACCTTATCTCCCATTATCTAGGCTTATCTCGACTTATCTCGCAATATTTCTCTTTATCTTCCATTATTTCTCCTTATCTCCCATTATCTCACCATAACTCCCATTACCTAGACTTATCTCTACTTATCGCCAGTTATTTCTCCTTATCTCCCATTATTTATACTTATCTCCCATTTTCTCGCCTTATCTCCCGTTATCTAGGCTTATATCGACTTATATAGACCATATGTATAAATTTATAAAAACACCTAAAACGGATAAGTGGTTCTCAAGTGATACGCGCACTAACGGACAGACAGACAGACAGAGAGACGTTGCATTTTATATATATTATATTCTTTGCTACATGATATTGTTCCATATTTAATGCTTTAGGCAGTGTATTGCAAGAGAACACGCTAGCGGCAAACATTTCTCCGACTTGATTCACTATTATCGTCACCGCTTATTCTTTATGTCACCTAACGTAATAAAATATATCCTATAACCTGGACAGAGAACATATGTATGTTTAAAAAAAAAAGCACGTAAATCGGATAAGTGGTTCTCGAGTGATATGCGCACTAACGGACAGACTGACAGACAGAGACGTTGCATTTTATATATATTATAGATATAGATTATTGTTATTATTATTATATAACCTGGCCAAAGAATATATGTATGAATTTAAAAAAAGACACGTAAATCGGATAAGTGGGTCTCGCTTCATAAACGCACTAATGGACAGACAGACAGAGAGACATTGCATTTTATATATATTATAGATTATAGATATTCTCTGTTAGATAATATTGTAAATATATAATAAAAGACTATTTTTAGTCAATTTCCACTGGTTTATTTAAATTGCGATGACGCGTTTCGCTGTCGATGCAGCTTCTTCAGATCTACATTTTACACACACAGTGTAAAATGTAGATCTGAAGAAGCTGCATCGACAGCGAAACGCGTCATCGCAATTTAAATAAACCAGTGGAAATTGACTAAAAATAGTCTTTTATTATATATTTATAATGAATTTCCATCAAGTAGAAGCTACAACAATCCAAAATTTGAAACAAGCTGATATAAGCTTTCTAGCTTCAAACTACTTCAAGTTACTTCTAAAATGTGCAACAACTACGCAAAATATTTGGTTTTTCAATCAGTGCCTCCAAAACCAAGTTACACCTAAGTATATAAATCTGAAAACTAACAACACCAGCAAAGCAGCCAAAGAAGCAGTTATACTCGCCAAAAGAAAATGGATATACACAGAGAGAAAAATCCAGTATAGCACAGTGTAAAATGTAGATCTGAAGAAGCTGCATCGACAGCGAAACGCGTCATCGCAATTTAAATAAACCAGTGGAAATTGACTAAAAATAGTCTTTTATTATATATTTATAATGAATTTCCATCAAGTAGAAGCTACAACAATCCAAAAGATAATATTGTTCCATATTTAATGGTTTAGGCTGTGTATTGCAAGGGAACGCGCTAGCGGCAAACTTTTTTCCGACTTCATTCACTATTATCGTCACTGCTTATTCCTTATGTTATCTAACGTAATAAAATATAACCTATAACCTGGCCAGATAACATATGTATGTTTAAAAAAAAAAAGTATGTAAATCGGATAAGTGGTTCTTCAGTGATAAGCGCACTAACGGACAGACAGACAGACAGAGAGACGTTGCATTTTATATCTATTATAGATTTGGCGCACTTTTTCTCCATACAAGGATTAACCAATTTTAATATACTAAACAATTTTCATAACACCCTGAATGAGATTAAAAATTTTTTAATTTTGATTAACTTACTTTTGACAGCTGATTAAAATAATCAATTGGATAAGCTAAGTCACTCAAGACTAGAAATCTACCGCTACCATTAAACCAAATTGTTCTTTTTAGCGTTCCGTACGGAACACTTATAAGATCACTTCGGTGTCAGTCCGTCTGTCACCCGATTCTTTCCGAAAGTATTTGATATAGAAAGGTGAAATTTGGCGCTAATATAGGAATAGTTCATCGAGTGGGGTGTCAAATGAAAGCTTGTAAAAACACGAGTTCAAACATATATATGCTATAATACTTGCGTACATTTTTCATTGTATTATTTTTAAAAAATTGCCAAAAATCACAGTCTCCACCCCTTATCGCAAAAAGTACTGATCAAAAAATTTTGAAAAAATTGTGGAATACTCTCCACAAGATGTAGATTGAACGAAAATTAGCACGAGTGCATTACCTTTGATAATTTATCTGATATATAAAAAAAAACAAAAATTTCAAGGTCATCAGTTTTCAACAAAAATAGGAAACGAACTTTATTGAAAATTCATTTAGGGCAATAAATGTTTTTACATTAAAAGCAATCACCGTACGGAATACTAATTGCGCAAGTCCGACTTGCACTTGGCCGGTTTTATTTAAAACAAAATGAGTAAATATCAAGTTTATCCTCGTAGACAAATCCACTAGCCATAAGTTCATTATGTTTCCCTATAACTTGACAATTTAAATCTATAGGACTGCCTACACCTCCTTTTGAGGTAATTCTAACAGTCGGCGCTAAACTTATAGATAAATTTTAGACCTCTTGACCTCAGTGCCATAAAGCCTTATCGGCACACCTATAATTATAGTATGCGAATGTTTCAACACATCTTCGTGTCTAACAGTCCTTTGTATTGCAAAAACGATTTGTTCTTAATTTGCACAATTGTAATTCGGACACTGCCGTAATAATATTTAGGGATGGAAATTTTTTTCGATCTATTTATACATCGATAATTATCGGCATTGATATATTGTTGATATAACGATAGGTATCGAATTCTATTATTAGTTCAGGTTAGTCATCGACTATTATGGTCCATCCCTAATAATAATTCCAATTTGAACACTAGCCAGGAAAGTAGCAAAAATTAAAAGAAGGATCGTGTTTCAGATAACATTCAAAGGGTCGTCGATTTGAATAAAATAATTTAGTAGATAACAGAAAGGAAAGAAACATAAGATATAGCGGACGACAATTTTCGGTAACTTTTTCTACTATATTAAAGATAAGGGATCGTTAAAAATAATGGACCCCTTCCGAGTGTTCTTACTATCCCCGTGTCATTCTAGGACGCATTTCGATCTAGTGAATCTCATCAGCTAGATGTAGACCATTACTTGTATTTGTTGGCCTTGTACGACGGTTTACAATATAAGACTTTCGTGTTGCCATGTCATCACTACAGAACCCTAGATTCTACCTGGCCTTAATTTAGCTGATAAGATCCAAGAGATTGAAACGTGTCCTAAATTGATACTTCGTACTAAGCATGCCCGAGTGTAGTCCATTACTTTTAACGCCTATGTACTTTTAGTACAGTAGAAAATGTTTCCTAGGATCGTTGTCGTTTGAGCCACTACGTTTCTTTCCGTTTTATTAATGTATGGACTCTAAACGCTTTTTAGTGTTCCGTACGGAACACCTATTATTTTTAAAAAATTGCGAAAAATCGCTGTCCCCCCACTTATTTCGAAAGGTATTGATCAAAAAATTTTGAAAAAATTCCAGAGTATTCTCCACAGAGTGTAGGTTGAACAAAAATTATCACGAATGCATTACCTTTAATAATTTATTATATACAAAAAACAAAAATTTCAATGTCATCAGTTTTCAGTAAAGATCGGAAAAAAAACTTTGTAGAAAACTCATTTGGGGTGTGTGTTTTGTGAACTCATTGATCATTTTATACCTCCGTAACAGAAATTTTTATCTCAAAAGCAATTAATGTACGGAACACTAATTGTGCAAGTCCGACTTGCACTTGGCCAGTTTTTTTTATTCATTAGTTCACAATGTTTTACAGTTTTGCTGTAAAAGCAAATAATCTCTTTATTAGCTTATAGTTTAATGATAAACAATCAGGTCATAATTGCTGATCCGGATAAATAAGAAATAATAGTTTTCAAAAAATAAAATTCTAAAATCTATCACGTCGTGGATGGTCTTCACCCTTTCCCCAGCTGAGCCACCTCCCTCAATTTCTCTGTCTAAATGGAACACTTATATTTTTATCAAACTAAGCGTAGTTAAACTACAAACTAACATGTGGCTGAAAAGTTTTTGGTCTGCCACATAGATGTCGCCCTTTTCAAAAAATCAATATGATTTTTAGGAAGTACCAACCTTCAAACGATACGTGTCAAAATTTCATGACATTTCGACGATTAGTTTACAAGTTACAGTAGTTTTAGTGACGCTACTTTTGATATTTTCAAAACAATGGAAAAATTGAATTTCGTGTGTTGAGTAAACAATGTTTTTTGATGGGAAAAAATACCGTTCGAGCAAAGCTTGATAAGTGTTACGGGGACTCTGCTCCTGCAAAATCACTCATCACTTACTGGTATGCTGAATTTAAACGCGGTCGTAAAGATACAAATGATTCTGAACGCTCTGGACCCCCAAATGAGGTGGTTACAACGGAAAACATCAAAAAAATCCACAAAATTGTTTTGGATGACCGCAAAGTGAAATTGCATGAGATAGCTGACACCCTAAAGATATGAAAAGAACGTGTTGGTCATATTTTGCGTGAACATTTGGGCTTTCTCATGCCCAAATGTTCACTCTCTCTCTCCGTTCGAAATGGGTATCACGTTTGTTCATAGTGGACCAAAAACAACGTGTTGATGATTCTGAGCGCCATTTGGACCTGTTTACGAGCAATAAAAAGGATTTTTTCATACGATATGTGACAATGGATGAAACATGGATCCACCACTACACACCGGAATCAGATCGGCAGGCCGCTGAGTGGACAGCTGCCGGTGAAGACCGCCCGAAGCGACCAAAGATACAACGGTCGGCTGGGAAGATTTTGGCCTCTGTATTTTTGGAATGCGCATGGAATAATTTTCATCGACTATGCTGAGAAGGCAAAAACCATCAATAGCGAATATTATATACAGTTATTGGTGCGTTTGAAGGCAGAAATCGCAAAGAAACGGCCCAAAATGAACAAGAAAAAAGTGCTCTTTCACAAGTCAATGGTTACGATGGCAAAATTGCATGAATTTAAGTTCGAATTGCTTCCTCATCCATCGTATTCTCTAGATTTGGCCCCCAGCGGCTATTATCTATTCGCAGACTTCAAAAAAATGCTCTCGGGAAAGAGATTTGGCTCTAATGAAGAGGTTATTGCTGAAACTGAGGCAAGGGCAAAGACAAAACCTTCTACAAGAAAGGTATAGAAATGTTAGAAAAGCGTTGGACTGATTGTATCGCTCTTGAACGAGACTATATTGATAAATAAAGTCAATTTTTGCAAAAACAATGTATTTTAATTAACTAGACCAAAAACTTTTCAATTATTGTAAAGCAACTGAAAATAGAAAGAAGTCTACATTTCAGCAGTTTACTAGCCGTTCTCTTGTCCGTCAAATCTATCCTGAGACGCGTTTCGCCATATCACGGCTCGTCAGTCAGGCAAGGGTTGACAAACAAGATAACGAAATCAACTGGTACTTATCCCAGAAGTTACGGTGTATGATGGCAGGATGGAACGAGATGTATTAAGTACGCATACCTATTACTCCATCGAAAGCTGACACAGCAGCTTTCGAGCCGACAGAGTGGTCGCACCACTCGAAGCCGACAGCCAATTTCATGAGAAAATCATCTTCTCCGATGAGCCCCACTTTTGGGTTAGGGGTTAAATTGAATACGATTACATATATCAGAACGATAACTAAAATGACAATGTCGCTTTTTATGTTAGGAATTTCCACCAGTTTAGTAAATTATCTTATTTAATCTGTTTATATTTTATATCTAATGCGTTGCGTATTTTTATCCGTTATAATTTATTTGGGTGTACAAATATGAAATGCGGATTTCAGACAACAGATGGTGCACCAATGCAGTTTGTGCTATAAAGATTTGACACTCCGCCATTTTATTGTGTCATCAACAAGTGTCAGACGCGCACGAGTGATAAATTGGAAAAGTGTGTGCATAGTGTTGTGTTGTTGTGTTCAATATGTCGAAATTTATACCGAACAAAGAGCATTCGCGGACAGCATTAATTTTTTGTTTTCATTTGAAGAAAACTGCTGTTGAATCATACCGATTACGTCGAGAAGCTTATGGTGAACATGCTCCATCGCAAGATACGTGTGAACGATGGTTTCGGCGTTTCAAAAGTGGTGACTTCGATGTTGCAGACAAGGAACGATTTGAACCGTTCGCTGCTTGAAAAAAGGCCAGAATACCGAAAGAGGCAACACAAAGTCATTTTTCTTCATGACAATGCTCCATCACATACGGCAAAACGAGTTCACGACACGTTGGAAGCACTCAGCTGGGAAGTTCTACCCCATGCGGCTTACTCACCAGACTTGACTCCTTCCCCCCACTTGTTTGCAACGATGGGTCACGTACTTGCTGAGTAGTGCTTTGGTTCGTACAAAGATGTGAAAAAATGGCTCGATGAATGGTTCGCAGCAAAACGGAAAGATTTTTACTGGCGTGGTATTCACAAATTGCCCGAAAGATAGGAAAAATGTATAACAAGCGATGGAGCATACTTTGAATAAAGCACTGTTTATCATTTTTTCCGAATTTAACATGTTTTTTTAGAAAAAAATCGGTATTTCATACTTGTACACCTGGTAAATAAAACGAAAACAACTAACAATTCTTTAGCGATTTTATGTTTTTTCTTAAATTAATTGATTAGTATATAAAGGGTTTTCCATTAGGGATGTCCGACTTTTGACAGCTAATAGCGGCCATGTTGGTTGAACCACTCTGTCGGCTCGAAAGCTGCTGTGTCAGCTTTCGATGGACTAATAGGTATGCGTACTTAATACAATTCGTTGTATCCTACCATCGTACTCCGTAACTTCTGGGATAAGTACCAGTTGATTTTGTTTTCTTGTTTTAAAGAATCGCGGTCAGGTAAGAAAAATTTGAATGTTACTAGACAGGTGACTAGTCCCTCTCTGGAAGAGTTTCCACCTCTTCCAAAGTCTGTTGTCCCAAACCCAATAAATTCTGCCAAAGCTTCGGCGATCGCGTCTAAAATTGAGCCAAGGCCTATCAGGCCAAAGGCTATCCCTCCAATCATTATTTCTAATGCTGGCAAATTTGTCAGCATCGCTAATCTTTTCAGAAGTAACAATATTAGGTACTCTTCGGCCATTGTTGTCAGGAATGGCATCAAGGTCTTTCCCTGCTCTTCTGACGATTATAGACGAGCTACCCAACTTTTAGATAATAATAAAGAGCCCTATTATACCTTCCGATTCCCGGAAGATAAGCTTAACCACGTCGTTCTGCGTGGTGTTCCTGGTCACTTGAAGACAGAAGAAATCTTGGCGGATCTTCAGCGCCAAGGTTTTAACCCCAATAAAGTAATTCGTTGGTTTCATGCTAGTCGTAAGCCAATGCCTATGGTGTTGGTTTTAATACCTAAATCTGAGAAGGAAATCTTTAAAGTCCGTGTCGTCTGCACTTTCGAGGTGCGTGCAGAGGCACAAAAGTCTAAGCCACGTAGCATTCAATGCTACAATTGCCAAGATCATGGGCATGTAGCGCCCTGTTGCCATATCCCCGCTAAATGCGTCAAATGTGGTGAGGATCACCACACTTCCCAATGCTTAAAGTCAAAGGAGGAACCGCCAAAATGCGCCAATTGCGCAGGTGATCACCCCGCTTCCTTTAGTGGTTGTCCAAATCATCCTTCTCAAATTAAGGCCCAAAGACAGTCCTCCTTTCGAGGCTGGGGGACGCAGGACAATTCCCGTCTTGCCCCTAGTAAGCCAGTGAAGCCCTTAAATCAGGCTTCTAAACCTGACTCTTCTAATCAACCCCTCCTTAATCAGGTGCAGATTGCTAAGATGTTCGCTGAACATATGAAGTCATTCATGACCTTGACTTTTAATAAGTTGACTGACTAAATGGACTACTTATCTTAAGGCAGTAGATTAGTTGAGCCACTCCTTAGTAGTGAATTATGCTTACATTGTATCAAGATACTCCATCAAAAAGGGATTAGGTTAAGTTAGGATTAAGTAGGTTAAGTAGTGTCTAGTGAGTGAAAGTTAACAAGTGTTAAACTCAACAAAACATCCTAGATATATAATCAATCAGACATGTAAAAGGAGTAGAGGGTTTTCCCGGCTCACAAGGAGTTTTAGTGGGTATGCCAATCCTTCAGATTGGAGAGCCCCACATAACTGGAGCACCTTGGGGCACCCTTATGGTGACGCAAGCTGCTCCGGAATCCATAAGGCGGATTTCTCCTTGACAAAAAAAAAAAAAAAAAAAAAAAAAAAAAAAAATTCTTGTTTGTCAATCCTAGCCTGACTGACGAGCAGTGATACGGCGAAATGCGTCTCAGGATTTGACGGACAAGAGAACGGCTAAGTAAACTGCTGAAATATGGACTTCTGTCTATTTTCAGTTGCTTTACAATAATTACATATGCCTGAGGAAGGATTCCTCGAAAAACATTACCTGCTTTTAAGCGTTGATTGTGTCACCTTTCGATGGAGAAATAGGTATGCGTACTTAATACAATTCGTTGTATCCTACCATCGCATCGTATTAAAAAACTTTTAGCTTACGAATTATCACTTAAAAAGACAAAAAAGTTGTCCTCGAGATTAAAATAACCCCTTAAACAATAAGGTCTATAAGTGCTAAACTGAAATATAGTATTACTAAAATCAATTCATTAGTAGCTACAGCGATAAAATCACACAATGTATTAGGCTATTATAAACCACTCTTTTCAGTTTTATAGCCCCACGCACTCCTTTTAAAGCCTGACCGTAAAAGTACAAGTGTTGATCATACAATGTGCTTTATAATAAAAGGGGTTAAATTGAATACGACTGCATATATCAGAACGATAACTAAAATGACAATGTCGCTTTTTATGTTAGGAAATTCCACCAGTTTAGTAAATTATCTTATTTAATCCGTTTTTATTTTAATATCTAATGCGTTGCGTATTTTATCCGTTATAATTTAAATAAAACGAAAACAACTAACAAATCTTTAGCGATTTTATGTCTTGTTTATTAAAATAATTGAGTAGTATATAAAGGGTTTTCCATTAGGGATGTCCGACTTTTCACAGCTAATAGTGGCCACGTTGGTTTGACATCTGATATCAGTTGTGTTTAGTAAGGTTTGCTATTCAAACATGAATCGTTTCACGTTAAAAGAACGTTTGGAAATTGTTCAAAATTACTAACCGAATTCGCGTTCAGTTCGCGCTACGCAAAGAGCAATTCGATCAAAACACGGTCGTCATTCTGCTCCAAATGATCGTGCTATTTAGCGTATAAGTTTAAAAGTGGTGCAAAGGTGCCTCAACGTGTAAGAAACGCTCACACTGAAGAGAATATCGCCGCCGTTCGAGCCAGTGTTCGTGAGAATAAGAATGTGTCGATTCCGCGCCGTTCTCAAGAGTTGGGCCTATCTCAGACGACACTTTGGCGAATTTTGCGATTGGACTTGGGTTTGCATCCGTATAAGATGGTATTGGTCCAAGAACTAAAGCCTTCGGACCATCGTTTAAGCCGGAAATTCGCCGATTGGGATCTGGAGATGATGGAAGCCGACAATTAATTTCATGAGGAAATCATCTTCTTCGATGAGGCCCATTTCTGGCTCCGTCAATAAGCAAAATTGCCGTTATTGGAGCGAATCCAATCCACAAGTAGTTCGTGAGACTCCTTTGCATCCGCAAATAATCACAGTTTGGTGTGGATTATGGCACGGAGGCATCATTGGACCTTATTTCTTTAAAATTCAGGAAGGAGCTACCTTTACCGTGAATAACGAGCGCTATAACTCGATGCTGCAGGAATATTTCTTCCCAGAATTTGACGAAATGGACGCAGACGACTTTTATTTCCAACAGGATAGCGCACCGCCCCATATTTCCGACCCAAACATGACTTTATTGTGCGCCAAGTTCGGTGGGTTATTAATTTCACAAAATGGCCCTACTTATTGGCCGCCGAGATCGTGCGATTTAACGCCTTTGGACTATTTTCTTTGGGGCTACGTTAAATCACAAGTTTACAGCAACAAACCAGCAACTCTTGATGCACCTGAAGCCAACATTCGTCGTGTCATAGCCGGCGTAAGGCCGGAAATGTTGGCCCGAGTCATGGAAAATTGGTGTAAGCGGATTCATGTCTGCAAAAAGAGCCGCGGCGGCCATTTGAGCGATATCTTGTTTAAATTTTAAATGGCATAAAATTTGCCGTTAAATAAAAGTTTCAGAATGAATTTTGCTTAAAAACTCTTTGTTTTATTCAATTTGAAAGTTAGGACACCCTTAACGGAAAACCCTATATTTGTAAAACGTAGAACCAACTTAAAGAACAAATTTTATAGTATATCACTTTCTTTAGACCATTTTTAGCGTTCCGTAGGGAACAATTATGGGATCACTTCGGTATCCGTCTGTCACACCCGATTTTCTCCGAAGCTATTTGACATAAAAATTTGAAATTTGGCAATTGATGGCCATCAATTAGAGCCGTGTAGTTTTGAAAGTTAAATTCTGCTATTACTTGACAGGATCTAAGCCGACTTCTGCGATGCCGTTTCCTTTTAGGTAACTTACAATTTTAGTAAGTATAATAGTACGTTTAGTCAAACATTGCTCCTAATGATGTTAATATGGTTAGCGAGATACGCGTCGAGCACAAAAATAAAGTGTTTGGCGTAGTGGTGATAACTGTTCGTAATTCAATATCCCTTTTAATTTATATTTTTGGTGTTCCGTACGGAACACACGCGAAGATCACTGTCGGTTTGTCTTGTCATTTTCTCCGAAACTATTTGACATAGAAAGTTGAAATTTGGTACTTATATAGGAATTGATGGCCTCATCAGAGCCGTATAGTTTTGAAAGTTAAATTTTGACTTAAGGGGTTAGTTTTAGGGGGTGAAATCGGAAGTGAAAAAATATTTTACCAGGTCATCGAGTGGAGTGTCAAATGAAAGCTTGTGAAAACACGAGTTCAAAAATATATATGAGGTAATACTTGCGCACAGTTTTCTGTGTATTATTTAAAAAAAAAATGGCCAAAAATCATTGTCCCCCAACCCTATTTCGAAGAGTACTGGTCAAAAAAATTTGAAAAAATTCTGGAATATTTTTGATAAAGTGTAGATTGAGCGAAAATTATCACGAATGCATTAGGTCTGACAATTTTTCTGGTATATAAAAAGGCCTATGTTGCTTGACAATATGGTGCAGGTTTCTTTTAATATACTTTTTAGTCTCGTGTCGCTCTTGTACCGTGACAAAATAATTTAATTTTATTTGTTTATAATTAAACAAATGTTTAGGTAGTAAATATTCATTTAACACTTTTATTACTATATTCTACATTGAGCTAGATTGATTTATTGGCGATTCAGCAGCTAAGATGCTATAACTATTGTACATAATTGACTAAGAAAAAACGCGAAAATACATATTGCATCTTGAGATATATACATGTCAGGGATCTAATTAAGTTAGCCTAGGTAAGGATTTTATTTTATTTTAAAAGCAATCACCGTACGGAACACTAATTACGCAAGTCCGATTTGCACTGGGCCGGTTATTTAAATGTTATTGTGAAATGAAATTTTTAAAGAGATATCTTTTCTGAGAAATCAGAATCTGATGACAATTTTTTGAAGTTTCAATGGTTTGTTGTCTTAAAGCATCTGCTTTAAGGTATAAAAATTTCCCAATAATCTAGTGATCCAAGCTCTTTTTATGTAATTGGGTGTAGTCCGACCCTTGTGACGGAGTGGGCGAAAAAGCTCAAACTGTTCACAATAAACGGCACAAATATACATTTCGATGTGTTCGGAACTAGGTTCGAAGGTACAAACAACGTCCGTTTTATGTAATATTGTCACTTATCTTCCGGCGGTTTAGTTATACGTCTTCATCATTTATTTTCTTTTTTTTAAGATTAAATAAAGGACAAGTTTGTAAAATGCCCAAAATATGTTGTCATTCTGATAACGTTGTCTTCAGAAAGAGCGACAGAGTGTGTTATTTTTCTTTTCATAGAGCTACTGAGATAACGAAACAAGATCCCTATTTATGCCGCCCTCTCCCCAACCTTCAACTTTCTTTGGTCCTGTTCGATCACTATAGGTACAAGATATAATGTAATTTAAATGGGAATGAGTCACTATTTTAGAAACATCACTCATAGTTTATTCTGGTGCAGATACCACAAGTGCTGGCCGAGTAACCAGGAAAAAATTATAATATTTAAGGCTCTGATCACGTTTTGTATAACAGAAAAGAAGAGAAGTATTTTTAGATTTGTAATTATACCGAAAATAACCGGTCAAGTGCAAGTTGAACTTGCGCAATTAGTTTTCCGTACGTTGATTGCTTTTATAATAAAAAAAAAATTGTTACGGTGGTATAAAATGATCAGTGACTTCACAAAACACACCCCAAAGGAGTTTTCAACAAAGTTTGTTTCCAGTTTTTACTGAAAACTGATGACCTTGAAATTTTTGTTTTTTTATAAACCAAATAAATTATTAAAGGTAGTGCACTCGTGATAATTTTCGTTGAATCTATACCCCGTGGAGAGCATTCTAGAATTTTTTCAAAATTTTTTGATCAGTACTTTTCGAGATAAGGTGAGGGGACAGCGATTTTTCGCGACTTTTTAAAAATAATACAAAGAAAAGTGAGTCCAAGTACTGCATTATAATATATTTTTTACTCGTGTTTTCACAAGCTTTCATTTGACACCACACTCGATGACATAGTAAATAAAATTTTTTTTCACTTCCGATTTCACCCCCCAAAACTAACCCTTTAAGTCAAAATTTAACTTTCCAAACTACACGGCTTTGATGAAGCCATCAACTCCTATATTATTACCAAATTTCAACTTTGTATGACAAATAGTTTCGGAGAAAATCGGGTGTGACAGACAGACGCACAGACAGACAGACACCGAAGTCATCTTATAAGTGTTCCGTACGGAACACTAAAAAATAAGGTAGAGGTCTGGTGTTATTTTTATTGGCGTTTTGTTCTAGCTGTACCTTCATAAAGTGATATTCAATAGCGGTGGGAAGAAGACAGGTTTTGAGTTACTGCGATCATCTTTCTATTCCTGGGGTTTTGTTTGGTGATGAATTAGGCCCTAATAAAAAAAAATGGCAAAAAGGGTTTTATGTTCGATAATGAACCCGCAGATAGGCGTTAGTTTACGTCTTTGCAATTTTTGTCTTGTTGGCGATAGGATCTTTCTAAAGAACTTAAAAGAACAATATCTATTAAATACATATAAAGTGTTTGTAGTTTTATATAGTACAGTCTGTCAAGTAAGAACGTGACTGCTCGTATTCTTGAAAAAAATTTGATGTTGATGATCTCCAAATTTTTCGAATCTCGCGAGACTATTGAGTCAAAGTCCTCAGAGTTCTTCCTTTGAGCTTTCTCTTTACAAGGGATCAAACGTTCTCAATAAGGTTGGCGTGCAGCGATTGTGAGTGCCACTCTAGTATCTTATCGTGTGTCCAAGCGAGCCGCTTCGCGACGTGATTTCCGTACAGCAAAGGTTTCTTCAACGTGCTTCGGAATTTGACATCATGTGCACGAAGATGTTGTCGAATGCTTTCATGGGATACATTCAAACCCGACTTCCCTAATTTTGCCGTTCCTTGACGCAGCGTCAATTTCGGATCCCGTAAAAATAAAGACACGATTCGTTTTTCGATTTTCGTAGTGACTTTGCCTACTCAGTCACGTCTTGACAAGTCGTCGATATTTTTCGTCTCATTCAAACACCTTAGCCACTTTTTCATAACGACATCGACTTTTTAATATATCTAGCGGCCGCAAAATGCCCACTGATACTTTTACTAAAATGCCTCGTAGGCAAAGGTTCCCTATATCGATTTTTTGTGGAATCGCTAGAATCGCATCTACCAAAAATGAATTATCGCGGACACGTTCTTACTTGACAGACTCTATGCTAGACTACAAACTTTTCGATAATATAAATAAAACACACATATTGTAGTTTTTATGTTTGAAAAGTTCATCAGTAGCATAGCCGTCCGAGCGTAACCTGCTTTTAGTGTTTAATAAATAAAATTATCTTAAAAATAAAGTTATAGAAATATAAAATTTGTTGCCAAAATTTTTTTAATCTATAGATATATGTATATATATATACAAATTTACAATATATAAGTACTAATTACAATCAAAACAATCATCATCTTCAGAACCTGAAGACTACACTCCTTTTAAATTGATAATTAAGGGTTCTATTTCCGCAGTTTCTTCGATATATTCGTCAAGTTTCCACATTTTATTTTCTTCATCTCGAACATGTCGAATTCCATTTTTCCTCTTTGATTCTCTCTATTTCGGCAAATAATAATTGCCTTACGTCTTAAAATTTGAACGTGGTGTTTTCCCTTGCAACGAAACCTTTCATTTGTGCCCAAATTAGCTCTATGGGATTCAATTCGCAATGATATGGAGGTAACCTAAGCACTGTGATATTCCATTCCTTTGCTATCTCATTGATTGCGTATTTCTTGAACTGTGCCTTACTATGTTTCACAATTTTGAGAAGTTCCGCTTTTAACATACCATCTTTATGTTTGAGATTTTTGTCTCTTATCCATTGAAGAATATCTGCTTTCTTTAATGAATTTGTCGGTAGTCGTTCTAATAATCGAGAATAGCATGGGGCATTTTCTAATATTATAACTGATTCTGCTGGTATACATTCAGTCATTTGTTGGAAGTACGCCTCAAAAACATCGGCCGTCATCTCCTCATGGTAATATTTAGTTGACTTTGATTCGAATTCCAATAAGCCAAAATCCAGAAATCCGTTTTCACTACCAATATGTGCTATAATTAGCCTGCGACCTTTTCCAGAAGCGGGTTGTAATCCAGTTGACCAACCTTGCATAAAAGCTTGTTTGGCGCTCTTAAAGTTTTTGTCAATCCAGAATTTTTTCACTGTGTGTGCCTCATTAACCAAAGTCTCACCTAAATAAAAAATATTTCTTTCTTAAGCTCGAAATGTGCGGATTGCTCGTAGATATCCTCTTCTCTAACAAATATTTTTGTTTTATCGATAAGAACAGATTTTCTATTGTGTTTTTCCCAACGAAAATTCAGGTTATGAAGGATTTTCCATAATTTCCATTTTTTTGAATCTAGTCCTGGTCTTCTCTGATTTCTTGTAAAACTTTATGTAGTGTAGGTATTTCTTTCTTAATAAAAAAAATGGTGTACTTTTCTTCTCGTTGCGTTTTTAAGGTCTTCATCGACCTCTACGGGCTTCTTTCCTTTGTGATTCTGAGGTTCGTTGCAAGGACCGCGTTTTCTTTCTTTTAGAAATCTATAAATAGTTGTTGATCCAACCCCCGTCATGTTGGCACAGGTTTCCACAATTTCACGGACTTGTCGGCTGCTGATGCACTTGGGCATCGTGGACGTTAAGTATCATTGTTTTTTTTTCGCAGGGAAAACGCAGATTTATAGACTCCGGGAAGTTTGACCGGGGCAAAGCTGAAAATTGATGCCATCGCTGTTCTGATTTCAACTAAGCATATTATAGGTGTTTGCTTTATTTTTATACTTACACAGAATATTTTTATTATATATTTAAGTACTTAGGCACGTACCCACCGATAAGTACTTTGGTTAATTATATTCCAATAGCTGCTAAAATCGCAAATAATTTTATTGCACCTATTACCATTAAGCTTTATAACACTGTAGATTTCTAGTTCTTAAGAATTGTTAATTGTATTCGTTTAGGCCTTTATCATACAAATAAACTTTGAAATGCGTTGATTTATATTGCTTATTGTAAAGTTTAGGCATGTAATAAAATATTTTTTAGATAAAGGTCGCACTAACGGTGATTAAAACTAAAAATGCAAATAATTGGTAGAGAAATTTCGGACGCTTATGGTTTATGACATTTTAATGTTTATAACCCATGTTGTGTGCTATCAACTCCAAACAAACGGACTTTAGACGAGAATTTCAGGCGTTATACTAATCCTCACATTCCGATAGACGTTCCAAAGAAGTAGTTTACGACAAATTAACATATTTTATGAATATTTCTTAATATCTCTGGAACAAATAAATTATACGTTTTATAAGGCATCATCCTTCAGAAACGCATTAAAAAGTCAAAACAGATCTTTGTTCAAAAAATCATGCAAATCTGCCGGCTGAATATAAATGAGTTCTGAAAAATTTCCGATGATGTCGAACCCCGTTCGAACTAAAACTAAAAGTTTCAGACAGTAGGAGGTATTGTCAGAAGTTTAACATAAATTCTTATGATAATAATTGATTAAAAGAATGAAACAGGTATAGTAAATCCCAAGATATAAGCTCCTACCTTTTTGCTTCTTCAATGGGGCAATAAATGACCCTATTAAGGATTTGTGCATAGTTGCCAGGTATTACGGAAACGTATTTTCATTTTACCTGCTTTGTATACCGCCCTCAATTGCACCTGCAATCATATTGGTTCTATTTTTACCTATATATTTACTACCTGGCAACCCAGTTTGGAGCCCTTTAAGTATTTGATAATATAGGTCTAATGACCACAGGTCTCCATGAAGATTCGAAAGGTACTTTTTATTATTTTTATTTTTAGTTTTACGTACAACTTACAACGTAACGATTCTATTTTAATTATGTGTCGTGCGTGGGAAAGTTCCAATAGTGGCTATCGCAAGAGCAAACCTTTATCACTTGACGCTAAACAAATAGTGACAAATATTTACGACAGTTTGGTATTGTAGGAAAACCATCACTCAGGCACAGGAAAAACCGAAAAGATTTTCAAATGCATCATGTAAACGATTGTGAAAAAGACGTCATCAGGAGAAAAATATATTTTATGTATGAAGAGCAGGACGGGACCAAGATACATTGTGACTGATCAACTCTTCATAGAATTCTCTTAAGAATGGGATTAACATTCCGAAAAATCAACAAAAGGCAAGTAATGATGGAGTCACAAAGATTACGAATCTTACGACATACTTATTTACAAGAAATTAAAAAGTATCGATCAAAGAATTCGCCAATAATTTACCTTGACGAAACATGGTTCGATACCCATAACACTGTGCAAAAAGGGCGGGTTGACAGCAGTACAAAATGTCAGACTAACGCACCTTCAAATAAAGGTAAACGAATAACCATTTTGCATGTTGGACCTGAAAAGGGTTGGGTTTCAAATTATCTACTATTATCTACAAAAAACATATAAGATTCTAGTTTGGACTATCACGAAGACACGACCGCAGAACTTTTTGAAAATTGGTTTCAAAATTCCCTTTTGCCAAATGTTCCTGAACAGAGTGTTATAGTTATGGACAATGCAAGTTACCATAGTCGCCTACTAAATAAGGTTCCTAATGCAGCCAACACCAGATCGGAAATACAGGAATATATGTTAGAAAATGACATTTATTTTGACTGTAGTTATAAAAAAAAGTGATTTTTGGAAGTTTTGAAAGACTATAAATTGAAAAAGAAATACGTTTGTGATAGTATGGCTGAGAAAATGGGACACACTGTTTTGCGGCTTCCTCCGTATTATTGTGTGTTTAATCCAATTGAACATATTTGGCATCAAGTTAAATCAAAAATGAGGGCACAAAATGTTTCTCCTATTTTAAGCGTGTTAGTGGTTGAATTAGTAAAAAAAATTATAAGTGATATACCTTGCACTCGTGATAAAAGAATGTTTAGCGATGTTAAACCGCACCTGGAATGATTTTTGGCGTCGATTCATAACTGTTGACGAAACATGAATTCATCGCAGTACACCGGTGACCAAAGAACAGGCCAAACAGTGGATTTTCCGGAGCCAAAGAAGGCCAAGGCGACTTTATCGGTCAACGCGGCATAATCCACGTCGATTACCCTGAAAAGGGCAAAACGATTAATGGAGAGTATTATGTCAACTTATTGGATCGTTTCAACCATGCTGTGAAAGAAAAACGTACGCATTTGGCGAAAGAAAAAAATTCTTTTTCATCAAAACAATGCATGCGTGCACACTTGTCTCTTCACCACAGCAAAATTTCATGAATTAGGATACGAATTACTTCGCTTCTACCATATTCGCCAGATTTAGCCCCCAGCGATTATTTCATATATGAAAAAATGGCTCGACGGAAAAAAATTCGGCTCAAACTATGATAAGGTGGTAGCTAAAACTAATGCCTCTTTTGAAGGGTTAGAGAAATCGTATTTTTTAGATGGAATACAGAAGATAGAAAAACGTTGAACTAAGTGTAATCGCGCTAAAAGAAGACTCTGTTGAAAAATAAAATAAATTTTACGCATAAAAATGAGTTTTTTTTGTCAAGGCCAGGTACTTATCATTCAACTTTTCAATTTCGTTAACTGATTTAGTGTGCTTCGTGTTTCAAATATACTCGTAGTTCTTAGTTATTTGATCCATATTTTCTTTTCAATTATTGTTTCGTTGTGCACCAGGGAGAGTACAATTCCACCACCTTTCAATACATCTGTAGTGTCAAAAAGTGTTGTAAATACTTACTATTACTAGAAATTAATAACTGAAAATTTGTTAGGAATTTTTATGTAAGTTCTAAATAAGCTGCGGAGCTAGTTGAATAAGTAAAAATAAAATGCCAATCGGTTGTATGTTAATGAGCCTTCTGTAAAAGAGTGGCTGCTACCACTATAATTAATAACCTTACGTACTTAGAAACGGAGTGGAACCGCCATAAAATATATTACTTTTTAATTCAGCCCATTATTTGATACCAAACAAAAAAAGAAAGATAGACGACTACAAATCACAAGAAGGAAAGTCTAAAAAGAAAATAATAAACCAAAATGGACAAGTATCATCGATTAGGTATTCTCGAATTTAAGACGGAGAGTAGCAGCAGCAGCCCATTGTGACGTCACGTGCGATCGTAAATATAGAAGAATTCTTTGAGCCGAACTGACCGCGAAGGTTGACCGAAAGAAAAAAAGCGGCTGTGTTTCGATTAATGGAAATGAATTGAAATGTTTAGAGATAGTGATTGTAATATTATTTCTTCGTTATTATGACTATTTAAAGATATCAATATATGTGGTTAATTACCAAACTCGGTTGTTGGACATGACAGGCTTGATTTAAAGAACTTATGAAAAAAGCATCTCTCAAGCGCAATGACGGAAAAAACATTGACAATGTTGATGATGATATGGTGAAGAGTAACAGACTATTTCTGGTTATCAAAATTAAGTTAGATTCATTCATTATTACACACAAAAATGACAACAATTATAGTTGGATTTATACACCTCCACCTTTAAAACTAGCTGAAATACGTGGTATTAAAATAAGGTAATCTATTTCTTGTCAACTTTGAGATGCTGCCAAATATACAGAAAAAGACTCAAAAATTAATAAGACGTATGATATTACAGTGAAGTGGTAAGAAGAAATAACGGGCCTAGTGCAAGTTGAACTTGCGCAATTAGTGTTCCGTACGTTTTGTACGGAGGTATAAAATAACACAGACCCACAAAAAAAAAAGTGGGGTACACTTTTGATGCAATATATCAGATCCGTAGTATTTTTGCCCGCTCATCACGAATCTGACGTCAGAATATCGCCATCACATCTCAATTTTTTTTCTAACCTCAAAAAATAGGTAAAAATTAGTAAAAATTAAGAAAAATATACTCCTAAAAAATTGATTCAAGCTTTTTCATGAATCCAAAGATGTATTAATATGTATTCGGACACGCTAAGCTAATATTCATCGGTTGGATTGAGCCATACAGTTCTGTTTTCTTTCTAACCTCAATAAATCAGACAGATATAGTGCTTCTCGAATGCAAAAACGAATTCAAATTAAAATTCAACCGATCCTTACCAAATTTGGTCCACGGGGATTTTTTGGGTCGCTGATCACGAATCTGAGGTTGGATTTGCAAAATTCAAGATGGCAGATGTTTTCGCGCCATTTTGAACGCCGAGAAAATTCATCGGTCGATTTTTATTCTTCTACCTGCATCCAGGGCACCTCCACGTGGTGACGGTGGGCAACGGTGTTACTCCACTAGCCGGCAGAGTCCCTGGATAACGGCTTAGATGCCGTCATGGCAGGTAGAACAAAGAGAATTACGATGCAGGGACTCGGAAACCCAGTATCGGCGGTTGGTCAGGGTGGGAAAGTGGGCCCGCAGCCGTCGTCATCCAGCGACCGTAGCTCTTCATGTGTGGGTGACTTGGCTCATGTAGAGTATAATGCTACAAGAAAACGGTCTCACGGTACAAGGACTTTTCATAAGTGCGATGAAAACAGTGATTCATTTTGTTATATTTGCTGTCAACACGTATTGAGTAAAATGGGGTCACCGATAACGGATAAGATTAAAACCTTATATAAGGATTGTTTTAACATTGAAATACAGCACCAGGATACAGATTGGGTTCCCCACAACATTTGCAGTTCTTGCAAAATAATGTTGTACATCAATAAGAAGGCGATTAAATATTCCAGACCAGCAATATGGAATAGACCATACAGTGAAAATGATTGCTACTTTTGTATGAATGTTGTATCTAGGCATAACCGAAAAAATAAAAGCACTATTACTTATAACGATGTTTCGACAGTAACAAGACCAACTAAACTAATTCCGCCTCCTAAACCACTTGATGCTGATGTTATGGAAACAAATGATTTCACCTTATCAGTTCATGCCAAAAACATTGAGACTGTCGAAAAAGATTCAAACACTGTTACTAATGAATGTTCTAGTGACAACCTATCACATACTAGTGACACAGATAAAGAATTTCTACCATACAACCGTAAACCAGAACCAATACTCGTATCACAGTCAGAACTTAGTGATATAGTCAGAGATTTAGGCTTATCCAAAGATGGTTCAGAGCATCTTGCTTCCTTTTTAAAGAAAATACATTTACTTAAGCCAGAAGCTACGATTTCTTATTATAGAAACAGAGATGAAGAATTTCGAAAATATTTCACAATGGACGAGGAATTGTCACTTTCATATTGTACCGATGTAAAAGGTCTAATGGATGAATTTCAAAATAACTCATACGATCCTGAATAATGGAGACTGTTCATTGATTCTTCTAAACGGAGCATGAAGGCAGTTTTGCTGCATAATACCAACGTTTACGCTCCCATTCCGATTGCTCATTCCACAGTTATGGAAGAGCAATATGAAAAAAATGAAGCAGCTTTTGATAAAAATAAAATATGCTGATCATAACTGGAAAATTTGTGGAGATCTGAAAATTGTAACAATATTGCTTGGCCAACAGTCAGGGGTTTACACTTTATCCCTGTTATAAATGTCTGTGGAATAGCAGAGACAGGGAACGTCATTATAAGAAAAAAATTTGGCCAACAAGAGAATCGTTCACTCCTGGTGAAAATAATGTATTGTTTCCACCATTGGTAGATCCAGGAAAAGTTCTTATTCCCCCGCTTCACATTAAGCTTGGACTTATGAAGCAATTCACGAGAGCATTAGATACAAACGGCCCATGTTTCAAATATTTGCATAAAAAATTTCCGAAATTTTCTGAAGCTTAAATTAAGGCAGGCGTATTTGACGGGCCACAAATAAGAAAATTGTTTCAAGATTCACTATTTGTTACTAAAATGAATAAAGTTGAAAAAGCTGCTTGGCTTAGTTTTAAAGAAGTCGCAACAAACTTTTTGGGAAATAATAAAAGTCCTAAGTACAAAGAAATAGTCGAGAAAATGGTAAAAAATTTTCAAACATTAGGTTGCTTAATGAATCTAAAATTACATTTCCTGGACTCCCACATCGATGATTTCCCAGATAATCTTGGTGACTACAGTGAGGAGCAAGGGGAACGTTTTCACCAAGATCTGAAAATCATAGAAAATCGGTATCAAGGACGATGGGATGACCATATGCTAGCGGACTATTGCTGGTCGCTAAAAAGAGAAACAAGTCCTCAAAAGCGTTTGGGCAGAAAGCCTTTGAATAGGTCATTCGCGGAAAAAAGAACAAGATACAGCCAAAAAAAGGAAAGTTAGGCGCGGGTCTAACCTTCGCAATTCTAGGGCTTAAGGGTCTACTATTTGAGAGTATATGGTTTAAAAGTCCTGGTTTTGAGTTTATTGGGTCTCATTTTTAAAGTTACAGGGTTATTGAGGTCTATTTTTTGAGGTTACAGGGTGTGGGAGTCTAAGGTTTCAGGGTTTAGGGTTTAAGAGTATCAGGTTTGAGGATTCCCCAACTGTATACCAAATTTGGTAGGAATCGGTTGGTTTTCAAAAATTTTGTCCGCCATCTTGGATCCGCCATTTTGAATTTTGCAAATCCTACCTCAGATTCATGATCAGCAACCCAAAAAACTCCCGTGTACCAAATTTGGTAAGAATCGGTTGAATTTTAATTTGAATTCGTTTTTTTTGCATTCGAAAAGCACTATATCTGTCTGATTTATTGAGGTTAGAAAGAAAACAGAACTGTATAGCTTAATCCAACCGATGAATATTAGCTTAGCGTGTCCGAATACATATTAATACATCTTTGGATTCATGAAAAAGCTTGAATCAATTTTTTAGGAGTATATTTTTCTTAATTTTTACTAATTTTTACCTATTTTTTGAGGTTAGAAAAAAATTGAGATGTGATGGCGATATTCTGACGTCAGATTCGTGATCAGCGGGCAAAAATACTACGGATCTGATATATCGCATCAAAAGTATACCCCACTTTTTTTTTGTGGGGCTGTGTAATCAATGATTTCACAAAACACACCCCAAATGAGGTTTCGACAAAGTTTGTTTGTTGAAAACTGACGACCTTGAAATTTTTATTTTTTTATGTACCAAATAAATTACTAACTCGTGATAATTTTCGTTCAATACACACCCTGTGAACAATATTCCAGAATTTTTTCAAAATTTGTTTGATCAGTACTTTTCGAGATAAAAGGGGGGTGACAGCGATTCTTGGCAATTTTTTTAAAAATAATACAAAGAAAAGTGTGCGCAAGTATTAAATTAGATATATTTTTGAACTCGTGTTTTCACAAGCTTTCATTTGACACTCTACTCGATGACCTGGTAAAAAAAAAATTCACTTCCGATTTCACCCCCCGAAACTAACCCTTTAATTTAAAATTTAACTTTCAAAACTACACGGCTCTGATGAGGCCATCAATTCCTATATCAGTGCCAAATTTCAACTTTCTATGTCAAATAGTTTCGAAGAAAATTGGGTGTGACAGATGGACAGACAGACAGACACTGAAGTGATTTTATAAGTGTTCCGTACGGAACACTAAAAATATCTAAGAAAGAACGACTCTCGAAGAGCTGGAAAGTGATAAAAAACCGAAGAGAGGATAAGAACAAACAAATAATAACAAGTACAAAACCTCAAGATTAAGAGGAATACTTTAGAAAGCTATTGATAGAAGACAGAGAATCAAATGAACAAAAAATTACAGTAATAGGTTCACCAATAAAAATAACAGCAGAAGAAATAAAAACCGTATGTAAAGCTTTAAAGAATAATAAATCACCCAGATCTGGGGATAGTCCGAGAGAGACAAATTATACGAACACCTTAGACAACAATGTATAAGAACAAACGAAATCCCGAAGGAATGGAAAGTGTCATACCTAATGACTACACACAAAAAAGATGACAGAACAATTGCCATAATTACCGAGGAATAGCAGTTACTGAATCCATGGGCAGAATGTGTGGAAAAGGTTTAAAGAACAACATGGAGAAGGAAGTTCAAGATTTCGAATCAGAAGAACAAGCAGGCTTTCGTACGGGGCAATCCACAATATACCACATTTTCTCTTTAACTCAATTAACAGAAAAAAAGATGGCACGAAACCAAGAAATCCACTTGCTGTTCGTTGACTTGAGAAAACCATATACCAGAAATTGTGTCAAGGAACACAAATAACACCAGGATTTATTACGTCAAAAGGTCTGAAGCAAGGATGCTGTTTATCACCCACCATTTTTAACATATATCTGGAAGGTGTACTAAAGAAATGGAAGCAGAAATGTAGACCAATGATGATACCATTAATTAACAACATGTTTTACACATTATGCTTTGCGGATGACCAAGTGGTAATGGCCCAAGATCGCGACGACCTGAACTACATAACTATTTGAAGGATACAAAGGTTGGGGTTTAGAAGTTAATGTAAAGAAAACAGAATATCTATGTATTGGAGGGCAACCAAAAGATCTTATACTGGACGATGAAACCACGATAAAAGTCTGCGGCGACTACAAGTATCTAGATATAAATATTTCGGAGGTTGGAAAACAGGACAGGGCAATAAGAGAGAGAAATACGGTAGGCCAACAAAAAGAGGAAATATGAAACCATGGTGAAAAGTATATATATCTAGCTTCTGAAGGAAAGAGCATTATTAGCCACGTTAAGAGCAACGGAAATGGACTTCTGGAGAAGAGCAGCAGGAATATATCTAAAAGGCAAGAAAAAGAAAAAGCGAGGTAGACCGAGAACAAGAGAGGGTATAGACAGAGAAATTGAGGAAGGGAACCTGGCAGATCTATGGGAAGATCGAAAAAGATGAAGATTGGAAGTCGGAAAACGTCGGAGAACGTTGTAAACGTGCAGTATGATATTACAGCACATCGAGATGAGGATTACATCTATAATTTTGATAAGGTTATGAATTTGTTAAAAATGTTGATGGTATAGGAAACTGAGTAACCATCCTTAGAGAAGAGAGTGACACAAATAAAAAAAGATAAGCTTTTTTTATTTTGTATAAATATTGGAAGCTCTAAATCTTGAATATTATGGCCTCGAACCGATCACGAAACGAAAAAAAACAACGAGTGGTCAATTTCTCTTCATTCTTCGGGAGGTATTCGTCTGTTGCTCGTCGCCGATGGAAGTTTTTTGGCCAATATTTGCTCGAAATTACATTTTGAATAAAAAAATTACGATCGGCCAAGGTATACATGCGGTGTACGGTCAGATACAATCGTAGAATGGGCGGTTGTTTAATTTTATTGCATTGTTTTATGAGAAATTGTATGAATTATCGTTGCTTTTAACGTTATTATCGGGAATATGGGACTCCATTAAACTTAACACCTATAAGATGTTAATGTTAATATGCTTTATGTTGAAGTATGAGATTAAGACATTAAAATGTACATACTTCTGTTAAATGTGCGTTTCCTTTGAAATTTTATATTGCGTGAACATTCTACAAGTAATGAATTAATGGCGGAAAAGCAAAGTGCTAATTTATTTTACATGTTTGCGTTATCTGTGCAATGTTGACTCTGCGGGTTATTTAACCATTTGTTATAGCCGTTAATAAGATTTTGTAGACCGGTAGCTTCCCCTCAAATGTTAAAATTATTTTATTTGTAATTTAATAACGATACCACAACAACAAAAATTCTTTAAATGTTCTTAATTATGGCAGTAAAAATGCTGAGAGCAGTTGAATTATTTCCAAACTTAAAGGCATCCCGCTACTGCAACGGTTAATCAATCAAATAACATATTTTCAACCACAATTCCAGGTCCTTTTGGTCAGTCGCTAAGGCAGTTAGTCAAAACAAAATTTCACCAAATCCACCATACCACCACTCACACGGCCAAATAATTCTATTGCAACGACACCTGTTGAGAAAGCGAACTTGTTGGCTGAACTCTTTGCTTCATATTATACTGTCGATTTCCAAGGAAAAACTACCTACTATTCCCATATTGCAATCAAGGACACCCGATGTTGTCTTCAGACAGCGTATCATAAAATGTATTTTAATGAAACTAAACACCAAAAAGGCTTCTGACGCTGATGGAATACCTGCCATAGTTCTCAAAAACTGTGCGAGGGAACTAACACCAGTTTTCTGTACACTTTTCAGCTTATCTTAGAGAAAAGGAATATTTCCTTCCTGCTGGAAATGTGCCACAGTTCAGCCGATACCTAAAAAAGGCAAGAAGACCTTGCCAAATAACTACCGACCAGTCGCACTGCTTTCAATAATATCGAAAGTCGTGGAAAAGGTTATCAATCGGCATCTTCGAGTGGTTGCTCTTGACATATCCAAGGCATTCGACTGTGTTTGGTACGACGGACTGTTGGCTAAGCTACGCTTTTATGGCATGTCTGAAAATTTCTGTTTGTGGCTCTCATGTTTCTTCAGAGACCGTTCTTTACGAGTGGCGGTCGACGGATTTCTTTCTAACACCTTCACTATCAACGCCGGTGTGCCCCAAGGCTCCATACTGTCTCCTACTCTCTTTCTCATTTACAATACCGATCTGCTGGAAAAGACCGAGAATCCAATTTACAGCTTTGCAGATGACAGTACGCTTATCTCTTCATTAACTTTGAACGCTCGGACATCGGCTACTCAGGCGAATATCCGCACATAGCAGAAGGTCGTTCAACTTAACAAAACCTGGAAGAAATTCTATCTTGGGGTGACAGTAACCAGGTGGAATTTAACGCTACAAAAACCCAGGCGGCAGTTTTTTCTAAAAAAGTTAACGTTGCTGAACCCGACATAGTTATGTCGGGGCACTCCATTCCTCTAACATCGTCACTCAATTTGTTGGGCGTTAATTTGGGAGCAAATATGTCCTGGCATGAACATGTTGCAGGCATAGCAAGGAGAGCTTCTCAAAAGTGGGGAATATTATTTCGAACAGGAAAGCTTTACACTCCACAATAACTGTTAATTCTTTACAAAGCTCAAATTCGACCAACTATTGAATACTGCTCCCATGTTTGGGGCTCCACTCCCAAACACACACTGCTTTGTTGGATTCTGTTCAGAGAAGAGTTGTTCATCTGATTGGGGACCCGGAACTGACTGGCGGCCTTGTACAAGCATTTTCATGGAAAGTGTTCGAAGGATGTAGCCCTCTTAATTCCTCCCAGAGAGGTGCATGTTAGAAATACACGTCGCGCTAATACTTCACATCCGTATGAGGTTCAGCTTGTTACTCCGCGTAGAACGCTTTTCAAGCAGTCTTTTATATGGAGAACATCATCCCTTTAGAATAATTTGCCGAGGGCTGTTTCCCACCGAGTACAATTTACGGCGATTCAAGAACAACGTGAATCGCTTGTTCCGCACACATGCCGCTCCTAGAGCGATTTAGGGACTTCCCTGTAGCACGTGTGCTAGATCCATTAAAAAAAACAAAAGCAGAGGGAAACGACAACCATAAGACAGTGAACCGTCGAAAAATGAAACATAGTAGCCAAATAATACACAGAGTTTGAGGAAAAAATCTTTTTGTTCATAACACTGGTTTACAGCCAAAAAATACCAAGAACGCCACATGCCTAGATAAGTTAATTGGGACCTCCTGAACACGAAAAACGCTATAATTTTTTTTTTTTTAAGTACCGTTTTTTAGATAACGGTACTTTTGTGTTTTTCGGTGTATGGTCCCACTCAAACCCTTATGGAGCCCAACCGAAAAGTCCGATCGAGATAAATGTCATACCGTTGGAAAGGCAACTAAATGCCTTTTCCGGCGGTATACTATAAATTTCTATGTGACAAGAAGTGGCTGAGTTATAACACCTCAAAGTTCAAAATTTGCCTATTTTTTACGTTTTTTTCAAAATTTTTCATTTTTATTTGGTTTTTTTTTTCTACGTTATTGTAAAGATCTGGAATGTTTTATTTCTTTACCAAGTAGCTTATTTAATAACCAACATTTTAAACGTAATTTGAAAAAAAAAGGATGAAAAATAAAGTTTTTATTAAGGATTTTGTGGAACGACAATATTTTCATTTTCATTGCTCACACGCTATATTTGGCGTAAATTAAAAAAATTTAAATTAAAATGACGAGTGACTTGAATTTTTCCGTTTTTTTTCGGATGTATCTTCGCGAATGAGGAACCAACAATAGTCTGCCATCATTTGTTCATCCCACCAGCCCTTGTAACGTCTCTCGATTTCTTGCATTTCCTGGTGAAATCTTTCACCCTGCTCATCACTTTCGGATCCCAAGTTCATGGGGAAAATATCCAAATGACTGAATAAAAAGTGTAGTTTAGGTGTCATATTTGAACCTAAAAGTTAAAAAGAATAAATTTCAAATAATTTTCAAATGATAACGGCCTTTTTGATATACATGCTTTCACTCAACGCTTACCAATGGCATTGAATTTTTGCAGTAATGTATCGATCTTCTCAGCGTAATCAGGACTTCTGTAGTTTCCCAAAAAGTTGTAAACGATGTCCTGGAATGCTTCCCATGCCTCCAAATGAGCTGGACCTAAACACTCATTAAATGCTTGGTCACCGTACAGAGCCCGAATTTGAGGTCCATCAAATATACCAGCTTCAATTTTGCTCGCTGTGGCTCTCAGAAATTTTTGTTTAAGGTAATTCATGGCAAGACTGTCTTTTGGCAACGTTTTCACAATATTTGTAAATAACCCAAGCTTAATATGTAGTGGAGGAAGTATTATCTTCTCCTGAGGAATAAGTGGGTCATTTTTAATATTGTACTCTCCGTGCGTACGCCCACTTCGTTCGGGCCAAACTTTTCGGATGTAGTGATTCTGACGGTCACGGCTGTCCCATAGACATAGAAAACAGGGAAACTTCGTATTGCCCCCTTGCAATCCAGATAGTATGGCAACTAATTTAAAATCAGAGCAAACTTTCCATTGATGTTGGTCATATTGTATGAGAGCGAGAAGTTCTTTCATTGCTTCATATGTTTCCTTTATGTATTTTCCATATCCGATTGGAATTGATGGTTTCGTATTCCCTTTATGAAGCAAGACTGCCTTCAAACTATCCTTGCCTCCATCCAGAAAAAGACGCCATTCCACTGGGTCATAACTTTGTTGGAGAGCATTGAAAAGACCACGTATGTTGGCACAAAAACAAAAGTTTCCCGTTTTTGCGAAAAAAAAAACTGCAAGTTGTTTGCTACGATCACGGTAATATGTAACACGTGTCTCAGGAGCACAATATCCCCACTGTTGCAATCGCGATGCAAGTAATTCAGATTTCGATTTCGGCAAATACAAATCTCGGCACAAATCATTAAGCTCGGCCTGAGTAAGTAAATGGGGTTTCTTATTTGATTGCATTTCTGATTCACTGCACTCATCTGATGAATCACTTATTGTTGTTCTTTTTCGTATTTTTGTGGGCTCTGCTACAATCAGCTGCGGTTTTGGGGCACGATACTGAGTGCGGCACTGGCAGCGTCACCGAGCTAACAACTGGATAAACTGGTTCAATTCTACGTCCGACAGCCTTTTCCGTTAAACAGAAATAACAATCTGTTGTATGACTGATCGGGTTTCTCCATTGCATTGGCTTTCCAAATGTGAAGAAACACTCTTGACCCTTACCAATTTTATTTAATATTGTTCGGCAGTTGTTACATGCATTATTCGGTGTCCACGGTTTGTCCAGAGACGCAGGTCGAAAGCCGAAATACTTCTTATACGCTTCAGATAAATTTTTCGTATTCATTTTTCGCATCAAATGCTGTGATTTCTTTTTCACAAGAACTCCACAAACATAACAAAATTCGTTGGGATCGATTGAACACATTTTATTTTTTGCACGTACAAAGCCAAACTGTTTACTGTGATCAGATTCAAATTCTGATGGACGCCGAATATAGCGTGTGTCAGGGCTAACAACGTATACAGTGATTCAAATTCTGATGGACGCCGAATATAGCGTGTGTCAGGGCTACCAACGTATACAGTGATTCAAATTCTGATGGACGCCGAATATAGCGTGTGAGCAATGAAAATAAAAATATTGTCGTTCCACAAAATCCTTAATAAAAACTTTATTTTTCATCCTTTTTTTTTCAAATTACTTTTAAAATGTTGGTTATTAAATAAACTACTTGGTAAAAAAATAAAACATTCCAGATCTTTACAATAACGTAGAAAAAAAACCAAATAAAAATGAAAAATTTTGAAAAAAAAAAAAACGTTAAAAAAAATAGGCAAATTTTGAACTTTGAGGTGTTATAACTCAGCCACTTCTTGTCACATAGAAATTTATAGTATACCGCCGGAAAAGGCATTTAGTTGCCTTTCCAACGGTATGACATTTATCTCGATCGGACTTTTCGGTTGGGCTCCATAAGGGTTTGAGTGGGACCATACACCGAAAAACACAAAAGTACCGTTATCTAAAAAACGGTACTTAAAAAAAAAAAAATTATAGCGTTTTTCGTGTTCAGGAGGTCCCAATTAACTTATCTAGGCATGTGGCGTTCTTGGTATTTTTCCAAATTAAAAATTTGTAAACCTGTGTAATGTATGTTGTTTTAGAAATAATTCGGTTTTTAAAAAACTAGGTCTTCTAGGGCTGTAATAAATAGCTTAGGAGAAATTGTATCTCCCTGTCTAGCAACTTGTGCCCCCTTCAATTTACATTTTAAATTTAACGCTCCCCCTAACTGTCACTATAGTCGAGACCTTTTCTCACGATAGTGCAGGGCGAGTTCCACACGGAGGTGTACGAAAGAAAGTAAGTACAAATTTACCCAAACACCACAGTTTTTCGGGCAGAAGTTTTTGCCAGTTTGATGGCTTGCACCACGGAGAAAGTGACTGCGTGCTGCGAGCGGATGGTGTATTTTGACATCCAGGGGACACTTATAGTCAAGTTAGGACAGAGGAAAAATCGTTGAAACTTCTAAATCCTCAAGAACAATAGCGATTTGGATTTTTTTTAAAGTGTTTTTTTTTTGAAATCAAAAATATTGTAGCGGAGGGACATAAATATTTATATTTAAACAATAATAATAATATTTATGGAAAAAATTCATTTTTTCACGTTATTTATGAAAGCGTATTTTTTTTTATTGAAACTGTAGTATAAAAAAATAGTTTTTAAGCAAAAATTTCTATTAAAAATTTGATTATTCAATTTTTACAACATATAAATGCGGAATAATGAGAATCAAGAAATATATATATACATTATGTGTATATATTGTACTACTGTGATAAAAAAAATAGTAAGACTTTTGAAATAAAACGCAAACGGGTCATTTATTTTTCCAAATTTATTTCGCCCCCTTCAAAGTAATCCCCCTTGGATACAATGCATTTATGCCAACGTTTTTTCCAGTCTTCGAAACGGTTGTTGAATTCGATTTCTGGAATGGCCTTTAAAGCCTTCTTCGATTCGGTTTTAACCTCCTCAATCGACTCAAAACGATGTCTTCGAAGCGGTTTTTTGAGTTTAGGGAATAGCCAGAAGTCCGACGGAGCTAAATCAGCCGAATAGGGCGATTGCAGAATGATATAAGTTGAATTTTTGATGAAAAAGTCGCGAAGAACCAATGCTGTGTGAGAAGGCGCATTATCGTGATGGAAAAACCAAGAGTTATCGGCCCAGAAAAACGATTTTTAAAACAAAATTTAATGCAACTTCTTTTGCTGAATTTTTTCACTCATGTTAAAAATCGAAAAAAAAAACGCACTTTTGTTGTTGAACGAATGCAAGCGAATCTTATTAACTACTAACTACTGACGCTATGGTCTTAAAATTTGTTACAGATGGCAGCTAAGGTCCTACCAACCTAACGAAAAAAAATTAATCCGATTTGGAAATGCCCGGGCGATTTAAATTAAAAAGTATATCCAAATTTAATTTTTCAACGTATGTCTTTAAGGAAAAGTAATACAGAACTTAAGAAGTATTTTGACTACGAGTTGGCCCTCTATCCTTTTTCTCTTTTTGATAATGCTAGAATGAGGAAAACGACTATATCATCACTATATGATATTTTTGAACAATGTAAAACCCTTGTTAACGATGTTAACATCACTGATGATGAGGTATGTTACTTCACAGATTAAAGTGGGAACAAAATCAAAAGTTTTCCGACATTTGTCACGGATGTTAGTCCCATGTGTCATAGATTGTAGTACCCAAATAATTCAACATCCTCCCCTGCTCTCCTACTGTGTTGTTAGTTTTCAAGGGTCCCCGGTTATTGGTTGGCTACTTGGTTTTCGAAATATTCAGGGTAAGGCCATATGGTTCTGAATATTGATGGGCGCTTTCTACTAAGTTTTGTAGATCTTTAAGGTTACTAACCACAATGCCAGTATCAGCTGATATTGTTGATGTGCTGCTTGTTATACTGTTTTGTTCTGCTAGTGCCTCTTGGATTATGCGTTGAGAGTAAATGTTACAGAAGGTTGGAGAGAGAACACAACCTTGACGGACACCCCTACAAATCTCGATCTCTCTTAAGGATTAAGAAGTAAAAGCCTTTATTGATTCGACAATGTTTTAAGTTGATAAGACAAAGAACGAAAGGCGTGGACGTAATAACTCGTATAGTCCAATTAAAATGGACCTAGGTAGGACATGTTGCTCGTTAAGACAAAGCTTCGTGGACAACACTGGAGACGACACCAGCTTAAATGGAAAGCTGGCAGGCCAACAAAACGTTGTCCATACGATTAAACAGAATGTTGGAAGAAATTGGCATAAACAGGCCTAGAGCAAGGAACTATAGAAGGAATTGGGAGAGGCCTATGTCCAGGAGTCTCATGTGAAGCGCTGCTAAAACAAGAAGAAGAAGTTTAGAAAAATAACAATTGTTGAGATTTCGTTAAACTATCAGATTGTGTAAACGCCCCCCTCCTGGGTAAAACCTTAGGTTCGTGCCTGAGAACTTGCTAAAAAGATCCCAATTTAGACAACTATCCTGTGTAATGTTTTAAGTTAAATGTTACGTGTAATCTAAAGATACAAAAACCTGCAATCCTTCCCTGCATTTTTGATTTCGCGAAACCGATGGCAGACATTATAAAAAGACCTGCTCTAATTGTGCTAAAAAGCATAACTCGGTGCATCCTTGAAAGAAGGTCGTTTTCTCAGCTGGACTGAAAAAAAATGCAAAATAAAAAGTTGCTGCCAAGCATTTATTGTGAGAATCTTTTAAATAGCATATTTTAATTTACTGGAAATAGTAAATGTAGTTGGTATAAAAATAATATTAATATAATAAGACAAATTGGAATGTAATAATACAAATGGAAACAAGAAAAAGTCATCATTGTCCCCCTCATCATATCAGCCACAGGCCTTACACCAATAACATTCACACCACTCTTAGTACAATTAGGACTCAACACAAACATACACAGAAACATTCAGAAGTCAGTGATTTTGAAAGCATGTAACATTGTCAGGTCATTCCTTAATACACAATGGTAATAGCGTTTGTGCTGACTTGGCTTGAGTCCGTTAGCCAAACATGAAACCACATTGACTAAATGTAAGAGAGAAGAACTTTTTTGTGAAAATAATAACACAAATAAAAAGGCTATGGAAACAAAAAAAAGTCATCATTATCCTCCTCATCATATCAGCCACAGACCTTACACCAATAACATTCACGTCACACTTAGTACAATTAGGACTCAACACAAAAACACACAGAAACATTCAGAAATCAGTGATTTTGAAAACATGTAACATTGTTAGGTCATTCCTTAATACACAGTGGTAATAGCGTTTGTGCTGACTTGGCTTGGGTCCATCAGCTAAACGTGGAATCACATTGACCAAATGTGAGAAAGAAGAACTTTTTTGTGATAATAATAATACAAATTCTAGAAACAACAAATATGGACAAAAAAGATTTAAATATAATTAAAAATCTGTACTGGAATCAATCAGCGGAAGTGAAAATTCGACTGGAAAAGTCCGAAAGCATAAAAATAACCCAAGGTGTAAGACAGGGATGCATTTTCTCACCACTTTTATTCGATCTTTATTCTGATGCTGTGTTTAATGAGGCCATCTATGAATCCATTGAAGGATCAGCAGGTAATGGAAGTACACTGAACAACATGCGGTAGACTGATGATACTATTCTATTAGCAAATACTATCAAAAATCTCCAGCAATTGGTCCATCGGGTCGAAACAGCCAGCGAAAGATTTAGATTAACTATGAATATAAGAAAAACTAAGTGGATGGTAATAACAACGAAAAATCGACCACCAGAATCCCTCGAAATCAGGGAAAACAGCGTCTCCACATTTAAATATTTGGGAACCAATATAAATGACAAGTGGGACCGAAGAAAGGAAATATATTTCCGAATTAAACAGGCCGAGTAACATATATGAATATGAATAAATTTTCCCATCGTACAAGTCTGTCCCGAACTACGAATGAGAATGGTGAGAGTGTATGTATTCTCCGTGCTATTGTATGAATGTGAGTTCTGAGCCCTTGACCCTGGCTCAGAGAAACGCCTAGAATCTTTTGAAATGTACATTTATAGACTCCTTCTTCGCATCCCCTGGGTACAGAAAATAAAAAACACAGAGGTACTGGAAAGAATGAACAAGACGAAGGAATAAAGGGCAAATGATCGATCGGAAGACGACAGGATTCTTAGCTGAACGACATGCGAAGGTGGTTTGGGTGTGCTTCGAGTGATATTTTTTGAGCAGCAGTTTCTAAAGTTCGTTTAGTTCTATGGATCGCCAACCTTCGTCGTAAGAAGAAAATAAAAATATTTTAATATATTTTTTTTGAATAGAACTATGTTTTAGAGAAGATGTTTCTTTTTCATGTAAATTATTCTACCCTACTAAACCACTAATTCCAGCGGAATTGTACACAGTAATGATAAATAGCGCCGCTTAAAAGTATCACGTACAAGGTAACTTAAGAAGATCTCAAACTTTCAATCCAAAATCATCGTCGCCACTGTCGGAATTGACATCTATTTACCCACACCTGTTTGGGCCACCCAATTAGCTGATTGGTATTATAATATCTGTATGCATCAAAATAAGTAAGGAGCAAAGTGTTTCTTCACAGCAATTAAGTGAGCAATGTATTGAACACACTCAGATATAGGTTAACAATTAAATGTGTCTCACAGAACATAAAAATATTACTACTTTTAATAGCGAACTGTAATAGAAACTAATGATCCTTTAACTTAAAGCAAAATCAATAAAACACTTAAAATGCTTTTTCAAATCATTAGTTTGCAAAATTTCCCGAAAAAATATTTATTTACAGTACGTTTTACGACTTAAACAAGACATATTTTTATTGACCTTCGAATGACCAGTCTACCAACTCTGTTCATCTCGGCTTCAAAACTCCATATCTCTGTATCTCTCTTTTGTTTATACATTGCAATGTTGACCTCAGCTGAGTCCAAAGGAGGCGCTACACTTGCGTCTAAAAATAATTTAGGTTTTCAACTCGACTGAAGTACCCAGACATTTTATTGTTTTAATTCCATATACAACACAGTGTTTTAAATCTTCAAGCTTTATCATGCAGCGATAATAGTAACTACGAGGCATATTCGAAAAGTAAAGGCCGTTTGGTCATAAAAAAAATATATATTCGTTAGAAAAAGTTTTTATTGACGGGTTTATTTTCCTACTAACCTACTTCACTTTTCCACATAATCGCCGTTCACTTCTAAGCACTTTTCGTATCGCTGCACCAGCTTCTTAAATCCCTCTGCATACAACTTCTCCACCTGGGAGTTAAACCAGTTGTCAACGGCGGTCTTGAGTTCCTCCTCGTCTTTAAACCGTTGTCCACGGGGCCACTGTTTCAAGGGCGTCGATCAGATCGCAGTTTTTAGTCCATCTGTTGAACGATTTCATCTGTCTGGATACTGGGCCTGACTTCATCATGCACATTTGTGCAGCCATTTTTGAAGTCTCGACACCACTGTCTAATCTTACCTTCACTCATTACTGTAGGTCCATAAACTAGGCACAATTCCCGATAAATTTGAGCAGCTGATGATCCTTTTGCACTTAAAAAAAAATCACAGAACGCACTTCGCAACTGGCGGGAGCTACGATTTTCGCGGACATTGTTGTCTGCATTCACCGACAGGCAAACAAATGACTACTGAATCAAAACAATAATTTCAGTGGCTTCGGAAACAATCAATAGATGGCGCTGCATGTGTACAATTTTGTTCAGACGCACCAATATTTAAATATAAACAAAAGGTCCGGACTTTTCGAATACGCCTTGTATTCCGATAGAAATGTTTTTTTAGGCCAAATGTCGTTTTTAATTTGACAATTGAAGCTAACAACGAAACATTTTTGGCCTCTTCTGCATTCTTTAAGACATAGTGTAAATTGTGTTCTTTTTGCCACTTAAGTCAGCTTTCGAGCTTCATAACTTACAATAGAACTTCAAAACTCAATAACTTAAAATAAATTACATGTTTAAAAGCTTCTTAAGGAGCAACTATAAATACAGGCCCTGATGAATCTCTTACGGGAAAAGTTCCAACTTTGTATATCTTAACCTTTTAAATCTTAGAATAATGTCACTTACTTATTTATGTCCAATTGCTGTTTTAAAATAATTGGCAAGAAACAACTATTTCGTGTAGCCGACTCCGCAATTGACCTCTATAAAGCCATATGTTCATTTTTATGAATTCGACCTTAATAAAAACCAATTGATGGAATTGGTTAATCCAAGTCTGGTACTAATCTTTCTCGACAACATTGTAAATCTTGTTTGCGTACGAACTATACCGAGTCGTTGAAAAGGTTTGAAGCAAGAAACTTTGTTATTTATAATTTTTCGAAACTCGGAAAAACCTTTAAAATATCTGAACTTTCTCGAGAGAGAGAGAGAGAGAATAGAATTAAAGGTCAATAAAAGATAAATAAAAAGTCTAATACCTACCGTTTTTTTTGAAAAAGTAATGATATCTTTTCGCCGAACATCCTGTCGGCTTCTTCTGTTCCGAGAACTGACTTCTTCGGAGTCTAGAACGAAAGTGATTTTAATCCGCTTGCACACGCAAGTGCACCAGGGTGTGGTGGGGGTGAAACTTCATGGATGACTTGTTCCCAGATTGGTGAGAGGTAACAACTTGTGTCATGATTAAGGTTGCTGGGATGATTAGATATTTCGAAGGACTTCAGAATTTTCCTAGGATAGAAAAAGGAATTCGTTGCTCGTTTCTATCGTAGGACAGTTTGGGAGTCCATCGAAATAGCTAAACATTCCAACAACCTTAATCGGGACACTTTGCTTTCCCTCTCACCAATCTGGGAACACATCTGGATAAAGCATTGCCTCTTCCCCGATCCACTAATATAAAAGTTCTGTACAAGCGGAATAAAAGCAGTTTCGTGAAGAAGTCAATGCTCGGAACAAGCTAGCAGGATGCTTGGCGAAAATTCAGTATCACTTTTTTAACCGATACAGGAGAAATACAGGAGAATTGCACCTATACCCTGTAGAAGTTTCCTATCAAAACCATTTTTATATATATTTTGAATAAATCAGCTTTAAAAATAGAAAAAAAAACCGGCGTAGTGCAAGTCGGACTTGCGCAATTAGTATTCCGTACGTTGATTGCTTTTAAAAAAAGAATTTTTGTTACGGAGGTATAAAATGATCAATGACTTCACAAAACACGCCCCAAATGAGTTCTCAACAAAGTTTGTTTCCTATTTTTGTTGAAAACTGATGACCTTGAAATTTTTGTTTTTTTTCTTATATACCACATAAATTATTAAAGGTAATGCACTCATGATAATTTTTGTTCAATATACACCCTGTGGAGAACATTCCAGAATTTTTTCAAAATTCAGTACTTTTCGAGATAAGGAGGAACAGCGATTTTTGGCCATTTTTTAAAAATAATACAAAGAAAAGTGTGTGCAAATATTACTTGATATATATTATTGAACTTGTGTTTTCACAAGCTTTCGTTTGACTCCCCACTCGATGACCTGGTTAAAAAAAAAATTACTTCCCATTTCACCCCCCAAAACTAACCCTTTAAGTCAAAATTTAACTTTCAAAACTATACAGCTCTGATGGGGCCATCAATTCCTATATTAGTGCCAAACTTCACCTTTCTATGTCAAATAGTTTCGGAAAAAAATCGGGTGTAACAGACAGATGGATGGACAGACAGACAGACAGACGGACAGACACCGAAGTGATCTTATAAGCGTTCCGTACGGAACACTAATTAAAAGTTTTCAATATTGATGCTCGTATACCTCAATCACTAATGCTAATTATTATGTTTAATTGCATTTGCAATTTTAAATTTCTGATATTTTTGATGTTGTCACATCATATTGTTTTATTTTTTGTACATCCGCTATATTTTTTCATTCAAGTTAATTGAACTTAATGCACTTGTAGCAAACTGTTTTGATCACTCTGTATATGTATATATGTTATATGTTACAAGCACTGAAATATTATAATTTGCTAAGAATTCTGAATCAAAAGCTGTTTGTCAATGAAAGTGGACATGCACGTTTTCATACTTCGTGTGTGATCAATGTGATCATGGCCATGGTGGGAAATTCTCAATAAAAAAGATGTACTTAAGTGGATTTTAGATTTCAATGTGATGTTCTATTTGAAAATGCTTTAGTCAGATGGGAAATTATTGTTCTTGGAATGAAATATAATATAATTGGACTAAGGATATTGTTTTGCTCTTCAAAGTTTTACCTTACTGTGAGGTGGTGTTTCTACATTTAGACTGATGCTTAGATATATGAAAACCCACCGACCATTGTCACACATTGTATAAAAATAATATAGGAAACCAACCAGTGAGATGGAGATTCGAAAATGCGCTATTCTGTTGATCTGATGGGTTTCGTAAAGAGATCGCAGCAAAATCTCACGTGATTTTGCAGATTTACATTGTTTTTAATGTACCGTACGGAACACTTATCACTTCAGTGTCTGTCTGTCCGTCTGTCTATCTGTTCGTCGACCAAACCCGATTTGCTCCCAAACTATTGACATAGAAAGTTGAAATTTGGCACTAATATAAGAATTGATGACCCCACCAAAAAATTTAGAAAAAATTCAGGAATATTCTCCACAGTGTGGAAATTGAACGAAAATTATCACGAGTGCGTTACCTTTAATAATTTATCTGGTATATATAAAAAAGGAGTTGAGTTTCGGATCGCGAAGTGTGTGCATGTGAATCGAGCGCCCGGCAATAGTGAACTCGGTCAACAGGCATTATTACGATAATATTTCGATCTATTTAATTATGTTGTCGATTGCAAACGAGAGGAACTAGAAATAAAGCAAAGTATAGTGTTAGAATTAAGACAATAAGTAAAAAATTTTGAGGTTTATGAGAATAATTCTGTGAAATTGCATGAGGCTAATGAAACGATAAGCGACGACCTTGATCGTTTTACTGCGTAAAAGGTGAGCGAACCACCGGAGAACGGTGATAAGAAGTATAAACAATAGTTTTTTTTCTTTTTCTCCCGTGTTTGAAAATGGAATATACGAGGAGTACACGTAAAGTTTTTATAACAGAAAGAACAATGGATAGCGATGATTATACACCAGGAGACTCGAAAAGAGAAAGAGTTGAAGAACAAAAGGGCCAATGGGAATATTCAAGAAGAGTAAGAAGCTGATAAGAACACCACAAAAAGAGAAAAACGAAAGAGTAGGTAAGATAGACAATTTGATAGGAATGATCAGAGAGCTAATGTCAGATATAAAGGAAATAAAACAAGATCAGAAGAGATACCAACAAGAGTTGAAGGAACTAAGAAGGAGAATGAAGTATTGAAAGAGGAAAATAAAATAATTAGAGAAAACATGAGAAGAATGGATTTGAAGATGAGTAGACTGGAAAAAGACAACGTAAGGAATAATATTGTAATATCGGGAACGAGATTTGAAGCGAATAGCCAACCAGATCTGAAGATGGGTGTAGAACATTTTATGGAGAGGAGTATGAACACAAAAGCACAGATTAAAGATGTGATAAAAATAGGAGCGACTATATACAAGATAGAACACGGAGGATAAAGAAGCTGTGATGAAAAATAAAAACAAACTGAGAAATCTAAGACAGAGAGTTGACATAAACAACGAATTAACAAAAGATCAACGGGAAATTCAAAAGAAGTTGAAGCATATAGCCAAGAACAAGAGAAATAATGAAAAAAGGGTGAAAATAGGATATCAAAAAATCATAATCCAAGGAAGAGAATATAAATAGGACATTGAGGAAGAAAAACTGAAAGAACAAACAAAGAACACTACGACCATCAAGTCAAAAAACTGAGAAAAAGGAGAGAGATAGGTAGATTGACGATGACCCTGGCAAAGATAAAGGATACGGGAGAGAGAACTAATGAAAAGAATAAAAATAAGAAGATAATCAAAGAAATAGATAGGAAGAAAGAAATGGGAAAGAATTATCGAGTTATTAGATTGAAAACACGGAATATTAGGGGTATAAACGGAAAAGAGGATGAACTGACAGAAGAACAACAAATGTATTATATAGGAATCGCAGAAACAGAAAGGAAAGGAAAAGGATGCAAAAAAATTAAAGGGAAATGTCATAAAAGAAGAAGACCAAATTATGGAAAGATGGAGGGAATACCATAAAGAACTATCAGATGGGAACGACATAGCATACAAAAATCAACATAGAGGCATAATACCGGAACAAGATACAGAACTCACACAAACAGAAGAAACTAATACAGAAGAAGCAAAAGAGGCAATCGGCAATTTAAACAGGATAGGAAGATATAGAAGGAAATATGGAAAAGATAAATATAGAATAACTCAATTCCACTGGCCTTACACTCCTAAAAAAGGGATAGAAAGGCATAAGGATTAAGTAAGTATATAAAAAAATAAAAATTTCAAAGTCATCAGTTTTCAACAAAGATCGGAAACCAACTGTTGAAAACTCATTTGGGATGTGTTTTGTGGAGTCAGTCCACATACAGAACACTAATTACACAAGTCCGACTTGCATTTCGCCGGTTTTTTTGCTGTTGTTGCAGTTTTCTGTGGGTGTTGTGTTTTCGGGTAAAAAGTTAAATACAGTGCTCCAAAAAGAGAAACTCAATACCACTATCGAAACGATAAATCGGTAATAAAACTTAGTAAACTTAGTAAGTTGGTAATTCTGACTTTATAACCATCTTAAATTCGAAGTAATATACGCCTTGCAGAGTCATAAAGGTAATTAAACTAGTAAATGAAGACATTAAATAATGTTTAATTTCTCATATGAATGATAAAGTTATTGCACGTCGGTGATCATTGTAAAAAGGCACTAAAATTTGCATTAGAACTAGCAATCAGATCGACTCATAATCAAAAGTCATTAAACCTAAAAATTCAAAAAGTAACGATCACTATAAAATTCCAGACATTATTAATACTACTAGTATGACAGTTTTATGTTTTTATCTTAGTTTTTTCGGTTACTTATTTAATAAATTTAAAATTTTTAATCAGCTGTACTTTTTAATTATGGACATTTTTATTTCCGTAATATATAAATGTAATGTAGTGTGACATCTATGGTTTTAATTTTTTATAGATTGGGATGTTTAATTATAAGGAAAAAATTTTAATTGATTTTAAATAAGGGTCGCTCACTAAATTGTTGGTGTCTACAAGTTTATGCAATATTTTCATTATAATTATTCTGACTATAGTATAATTCTCCATTAGGAGATCGCAGTGTTATAGCCAGAATGGTCTCAGAATACTGTGGCCCCTGAGAAGTTATGTTGTGCCCTTTAACAGATGAATCTATATATTCAGCCAAAATTAAATAAAAACACAGTTCGCAAGTCGCAGTCAGTATATTGAATGGAAAGTTGCAGTCATTTCGTCAAAGCCTCATCTCGCATCAATGATAATTACTGGTTGGTAGCTGACGGTTGACTCAATCAGTCAAAATAACATTGACCAACGGATATACTCCTAGACCTACAGGGAAGCGCATTTTTCTCCATTCCCGAATCCCTATATTTTGCTTTTCTGCGGGCTAGGATAATAGCTGCCTCCTGTCAGCACCACCTGCTGGAAACAATTAGGCTATGCTGCGCCTGTCAAAAAAGACAGTAGCGCAGCTTTTGATTCGCCCAAAATATCAAGTATAATAAATATTTATAGGTAATATTATCCAACACTATGGATATATATATATATATATATATATATATATATATATATATATATATATATATAGGGTGTTCCAAGAACCAGCATATTCCCTTCGAGAGCTGATAGGCCAGCTCATAACTCACCAGAATTTGTACATATGACCTTAGTGAAAAATGGTTAGATTTCGAGATCAAAGTTAGTTAATTAATTTTCTTTTACTCATGATACTTGCAAAAATGTTTTTTTTCCCACAAGCTTAACACAGTTTGTATTATTTTGAACTGTGATCAACTGTAGGGTTATTCAGGATTACGTAACAAAAATTAGAATCTTAGAATGCGGAAATTTGGAGTTGTGGCACTCGATAAACACATCTAAGATGTAAATTTTTGCGAAAATCATAAAAGTGTGAACGTCTCGAAATCTAACGATTTTTTACTAAGTTCATATTTATATATTCTAGAGTTATGAGCTGGCCTATCAGCCCTCGAAGGGAATACATTGATTTTTGGGAACCCGGTATTTATATATACAAGGTGGTTTTAAAATAGTGTAATATATTAAAATGGTAGATTCCTGAAGTCAATTCGAAACACATTCAATACTTATTTCTACTACAAAATCACTGGACTACGTAAATGAAAAAATCATTGCGCCACCCTTATCACAGCTAAGTTCATCATAGCTGAAAGAAGGCGAGAATTTTTAAGGCGGGTTGAAGGGAAATGGCACATTGCTGTCAACGGCGACTCTGAATTTTTTTTCATAAAAAGGTCCTTCTATTTACTTCATTTCTTGTCTCATGTAAAAAAACGCCATAGTTCTTGAGAAAAAAAATATTTTTCCGATGCTGACCTACAAAACAATTTTCTTGTCACATCAACCGTTAAAATCTACTAGGCGATAATAATCTAGTTGGCGAAAATGTTAACCTTCAAATCTCTTTGACGACGATACAGTTGGTCTATGTAGGGAAAAGTTTTATGAATAAAATGTTTTTTTTTTTCATGAAATATTGTAAATGGGTAATGCAAGAGTGTTTTATTGATATTGGTAAAGTTTAGTGATAATTAGTTTTTATGACAGTTTACTTGATTAAATAGAATTATTGATGTTTTCTCCAGGCAGTCTTGATCTTTAATCAAGGGTCTGATACTTTTAAAAGTTAGTTTTGTATTTTATTATCAAGAGCCGGTATTTATTAGTATTTTTCCACAATTGTTCTTGCTTCGGACAGACACCAGTTTCAAAATATTAAATGATTTTCGTAACACCCTATATATATATATATATATATATGTTGTTTTTTTTTAATAGAATATTTTTAACGCCTGTATAGCTTCGCCACCGACCATTAATTATTTTTTAATCCAGAATCAAAAAAACTTCATACAATTTTTTGTACAATAAAAATCAAATTTCCAAGAATGACTCGCCGGATTTTTTTATAACAATTCTGTATTAGTTATTTATGATTTACAATCATGTGCATTTTATAAATTTACTGAATGTAACGACAAAAATAGTAATAAATGCCGCGTTACTCAATATCCTTGATATTCTATGAATGGTCGCCATTCATTCATATCCAACTAAGATATGTTTTTTTTCGATTTTTTTGTCGGTTTCATAAGCGCGTTCTAACCTGCATTACCGATAAGACTAGTTTTTTAGTTTTATTCCAAGTATAGATTTTAGTTTAGTACTTTATAATTTTTTTAAAATTCTCTGGAGTATGTTTTGATTTTTGATGAGATTTAGATATCTAGGCCGTAATTAAAATTAAACAACTCGACGCGTAGTTGCCTAAACACTAATTTATCGCGCCTTAACAATATTGCCAAATCATAAAAAAGACCTAAAGTTGGCCCAAAATGTTAATAAAATGTAAAAGAACGAGCCATATATTGCCAGATCCTACACGGCTGGGCACCGGGTTTTGCCTTGCTTGTACCCCGAATAAGCCAAGGCATTTTCAAAATTCAAAAAAAAAATCGAAATTCTAATAGTATAGACTGAAATTGTTGTTTTTTTTATGTTTTTCGAGCCGTTGAATCAGAATTTGCCATTCTCGAAGCCCCATAGTGTTCGGGTCATGTTATGCAATTTCTGGAATAGCCTATCTATTGGGAGGGTAAATTGACCATTTTCATATGTACTACAATTTGTGGCATTCAGAACAACTAGTACCAATGAACAAAATCGTTTGGGTCTATTGCTATGGGCCCAATTAGGTCCACATCGGTATTTGTTTGTAATACCAGCTTTTGGCATCAAAATGAAAATTTCCAGATTCTTCAAATATAATTACGTTCGAAAAGGGTTAATTTCCTATTTTCTATAAAACATTAAGCCGCTACTCTCGGGATATTTTATTAACTAAGGCCTAAATTTTCCGAAAATAACTTGGGCAGACGCTAGGACTCAAAACTTGGGACTTTCGGTCTTATTTATTCAAAAACTCGAAAAACGACCGTTTTTTGTTTGGAAAAAGCTGGTCCAGCTTCGTCCTCCGGTATTGGCGGCGTTTGCCTTTCATAGGTTCCCTCTTATTTAATCAAGGACAAACTAAATTTATTGATTTTATAGGGTTAAATGACTCGGCAGCGTTTGCAACTAATCCAAAAACATAACATATATGCCGTGTTATACGAGGCAATAAGCCATTCACAGTCAAAATTTATCATTATTGCATACTAAACATTTTCCGTAAGTAAGAACTTACGAGTCTGTAAGCAAACTGCATCAAATTAATTTCGTACATAAAATATATTATTTTCCATCTTTCAAGAATCATTTTAATGATTTTTGCTTATTTTTATTCGTAGTTTTTATTATTTTCTGACGCAATTTTTAGTTTATATTTAATATTGAAGTTATTATTTAAATATATTTTTCTAAAATTGCAAATACAAATTCAAATGTCATTATTCCAACATTAGAAAACTTTGGCACGAAATATAAGAAAAAAACCGGTCAAGTGCAAGTTGAACTTGCACAATTAGTGTTCCGTACGTTAATTGTTTTTAAAATAAAAATTTTTGTTGGGGTGGTATAAAATGATCAGTGACTTCACAAAATACACCCCAAATGAGTTATCAACAAAGTTTGTTTCCAATCTTTACTGAAAACTGGTGACCTTGAAATTTTGTTTTTTTTATATACCAAATAAATTATTACCCCGTGGAGAATATTCCAAAATTTTTTCAAAATTTTTTGATCAGTACTTTTCGAAATAAGGTAGGGGACAGCGATTTTTTAAAAGTAATAAGAAGAAAAGTGTGGGCAAGTATTACATTATAAATATATATATATATATATATATATATATATATATATATATATATATATATATATATATATATATATATATATATATATATATATACATATATATACATATATATATATATATATATATATATATATATATATATATATATATATATATATATATATATATATATATATATATATATTTTACACGTGTTTGCACAAGCTTTCATTTGACACCACAGTCGATGACCTAGTAAAAAAAATTTTTTTTCATTTCCGATTTCACCCCTCAAAACGAACCCCTTAAGTCAAAATTTATGTTACGGTGGTATAAAATGATCAGTGACTTCACAAAACACACCCCAAATGAGTTTTCAACAAAGTTTGTTTCCAATCTTTACTGAAATCTGATGACCTTGAAATTTTTGTTTTTTTTATATACCATATAAATTATTAAAGGTAATGCACTCGTGATAATTTTCGTTCAATCTACACCCCGTGGAGAATATTCCAGAATTTTTTCGAAATTTTTTGATAAGTACTTTTCGAGATAAGGCCCGGGACAGCGATTATTCGCGAATTTTTAAAAATAATACAAAGAAAAGTGCGCACAAGTATAATATTATATATATATTTTTTACTCGTGTTTTCACAAGCTTTCATTTGACACCACACTCGACGACCTAGTAAAAATTTTTTTTTTTCACGTCCGACTTCACCCCCCAAAACTAACCCCTTAAGTCAAAATTTAATTCTCAAAACTACATGGCTCTGATGAGGCCATCAATTCCTATATTATTACCAAATTTCACCTTTCTATGTCAAATAGTTTCGGAGAAAATCGGGTGTGACAGACAGACAGACAGACAGACAGACAGACACCGAAGTGATCTTATAAGTGTTCCGTACGGAACACTAAAAATGAGCTCTAGCAACAGTGATTACTCATCAGGTCGCAAGTTAATAAAACATGTTACTTCATATCTTAAAAATACTATTCAAGTGATAGTTTTTTAGCGTACATATAACGCGATATCTTCATGTAGTGATAGTAATACTATGATAAAATTATTGGAATGCTACGTATGCACTTCCTAATAATTTTAGATACTGTGTTAGTATTGCAGTTTTAACAAATATTGCCATTTGTTGCCATATTGCCACAAAAAATACTTTCAAGTACTTCAACAGTAATGTCAGCCCAACATACTCGTAAAGTAATTCTAAGAATTAGTTGAATGATAATGTTTAACAAATTCAATTGATGTAACACATGGGCTGAAAAGTCCCGGGCCTAACACATAGATGGCGCTAGTTTTATTGCAGTCACCTTTTTTTCAGTTAATACTAACCTTCAAAAGACAGCTGTTAAAATTTCATGATATTCTATTCATTAGTTTGTGAGTTATTGTGCTAAGAGTGACGCTACTTTTGTTATTTTCAAAACAATGGATCAAAAACAATTTCGTGTTTTAATTTTACACTGCTTCTTGATGGGAAAAAATACCGTTCAAGCGAAGCAATGGCTTGAAAAGTGTTATGGGGACTCCGCTCCATCAGAAACAACAATAAAACGTTGGTTTGCTGACTTCAAACGTGGTCGTAGAGACACCGATGATGCAGAACGCAGTGGACGTCCAAATGAGGCGGTAACACCAGAAAACATCAAAAAAATCCATAAAATCGTTTTGAATGATCGAAAAGTGAAGTTGCGTGAGTTAGCTGACATCGTAAAGATATCAAAAGAACGTGTTGGCTTTATATTGCATGAGCATTTGACTATGAGAAAGCTCTGTTCAAAGTGGGTGCCGCGTTTGCTCACTGTTTATCAAAAACAAGAACGTGTTGATGATTCTGAGCAGTGTTTGGCCATTGTTAGAGCGGCGCTGGAATGATTGCGTTGCTCTTGATGGAGATTACGTTGATGAATAAAGCTAATTTTGAACCAAAAAAACCGTGTTTTCTTTGTTAGGCCCGGGACTTTTCAGCCCATGTGTTATATATATATATATATATATATATATATATATATATATATATATATATATATATATATATATATATATGTTATTTGTAGTTTATTTTTGTATGGGAATGATTTTATCGAAAAGTGCTTAGTTTTCAAGTTATAAGTGAAAAATTGAAAAAAGAGTATTCTTCGCCGTTTTTTGCATTTTACTCAAAACTCACAACGTTTACGAGGTAGCAAAAATTCACCCCAAAAAACATAAAGTACAGTTGACTTTTTTGACTTTTATATTTTTTTCCTGAAATGACCACTTTTGTCCCCTGTTTACTAGACTATCAACTGAAATCGTATTCGGGGGCATTCTTTACAGGAAATCGAACCTCATAAAACCTTCTATCTTAGCAAACATGAGGTCTTTTTGGAGGCGAGTGGAGCTAGTCTTCGCAACTTAAGAAAAACAAACACTGTCACCATACTTCATGCTGCATGATTACTTAATTTTGACGAGTTCCTTGAAGAATAAAATCCATTGAAAAACGTTACAAGCAATTTAAAGTTCATTATCTCTAAGGAACATTTCCGTACGAAAATCGTGCGTAAGCAGTGGTCTCTGATTCGGGCTACTTTTGGGGTCGTTTTTATTCTTCTTTGAACGCTATTAGAAAAAAGCTTGTCGAGGTAAGACATTTTTGAATTTAAACTACAATAAAAATTAATAATAATAATTTTTAAAAGTGTTTTGGAATTTAGGGTTTTTTCCACTTATTTTCCACTATGCTGCGTTGGTCGTGGAGGTATTAGAAGGAAACCTGTCAATTGTCACTCGTAAAGAACGCTCACTGAGAAAAGACGACAGCCATCAGTTATAAGATGTGAGTTCTTTTAGGCAAATTCGCGTACAAAAAATTATTATATAGAAAAGTGTGAAACAATCTCATTTTAAGTTTACATAAATTTCACGTTAACGCTGTTGTTGTCCTTTGAGAATCGAGTGCTAAAACTGTCCGTTATTGTTTCTACTTCGGCACGTAACAGAACAAAATATGTCTCTTGACCTCTAGACTTCCGGCAATTTTGCATCATCGCTTTAACACATAAGCCAAGTGGAATTTAATATAACTTTTGACACGACAATTTTCAGATTCAAAAACAAAATTAAAACGGTCCAAGATAGGCCCAAATATAGATGCCAGTAAATACTTTTCTCAGGTGGATTAAAATTTCAATATACGATGTATGGTAAATCCCAAAATATAAGATCCTACCTTTTTGCTTTTTCAGTGGGGCAATTAACGACCCTATTAAGGGTTTGTGCATAGTTACCAGGTATTACGATAAACGTATTTTTATTTTACCTGTTTTGTATACCGTCTTCACTTGCACCTGCAATCATATTGGATCTCTTTTTACCTATATATTTACTACCTGGCAGACCGGTTTAGAGCCCTTTAAGTATTTGATAATATAGGCCTAATGACCACAGGTCCCCATTAGGATTCGAAAGATACTTTTTATTATTTTTATTTTTAGTTTTACTTACAACTTACAACGTGACGGTTCTATTTTAAATATGTGGCGTCCGTGGGAAAATTGCATTTATTATTATTGCAATTATTAAAAAATATCGCAAGAAAAAACATTTATCACTTAACGCTAAACAAATAGTGAAAGATATTTACGACAGTTTAGTAAAAAGAAATTTGAATAAACAAAGTGCTTTGCAAGAAACCAGTGAACTAATAAAAACTCCAATTTCTACGATTAAGGGTATTGTAGGAAAACCATCACTCAGGAACAGGAAAAAACGGAAGGATTTTCAAATGCATCATGTAGACGATTGTGAAAAAGACGTCATCAGGAGAAAAATATATTCTATGTATGAAGAGCAGTTGGTGCCGACACTAGACAAAATCAAAATAAAATTAAGACTGGTGTAGGACGGGACCAATATACATTGTAGCCGATCAACCCTTCACAGAATTCTCTTAAGAATGGGATTCACTTTCGAAAAATCAACAAAAGGCAAGTAGTGATGGAATCACAAAGATTACGAATCTTGCGACATACTTATTTACAAGAAATTAAAAAGTATCGATCAGAGAATTTACCTTGATGAAACATGGTTCGATACCCATGACACTGTGCAAAAAAGGTGGGTTGACAGCAGTACAAACTGTCAGAGTGTTATAGTTATGGACAATGGAAGTTACCATAGTCGGTTGCTAAATAAGGTTCCTAATGCAGCCAACACCAAATTGGAAATACAGAAATATAAGTTAGAAAATGACATTTATTTTGACTTTAATTATAAAAAAGTGATCTTTTGAAGTTTTGAAAGACTATAAATTGAAAAAGAAATATGTTTGTGATAGTATGGCTGAAAAAAATGGGACATACTGTTTTGGGGCTTCCGCCGTATTATTGTGTGTTTAATCCAATTGAACAATATTTGGCATCAAGTTAAATCAAAAATAAGGACACAAAATGTTTCTCCTACTTTAAGCGTGTCAGTGGTTGAATTAGTAAAAAAAGTTATAAATGATATACCTTGTGAAAGCTGGAAGAATTCCATTCAGCACGTTGTTAAAGTTGAAGATTCATATATTTATGTAAATAATATAAAACCACTGATAATTACCTCAGCTGATGACAATGATAGTGAAACCGAATTAGGCTGAAGCTAAAATAAGTCCATCTCTGCAACCTATCATAAACAAAAGGTCAGAATTTTTATATTGCCCACTTAAAACGGCAAAAATGAGGATCCTATATTTTGGGACAGGCTATATATTTGAGCTCTTAGTGTTGATATAAAATATGGAAAGGATGAAAATTTTAAAAAAGATGATATCTAACAAAAGTAAATTTTCAACATTAGAAGGTCGTTTAATTTTTGAAGATACTTAGTCCGATCTAAAAATTTCCGGATTAACGCTATAAACTCGCGTTGTATCTCCTCTATCGTCTCGAGGCGGCGACCCATTAGCTTCATCTTGAGTCATATGGGGAACAGCTCCAAGCCACAGGGTGCTAAATCAGGCGAATAACAGTCAAGGAATTCTTCGCCATGAACTGTTGCATACAGAACGATCGTAGACCGGTGCTTTGTTGTGATGCAGGAGGAAGCTCCTCTCGCTCCAAAGATTTTTTAACCAATAGAAAGTTCGTCAGAGATGCTCAGACAACGATCTTCTCGAATCATGTGTTGAACTTTGGCGATTATCTCAGGCGTGGTTGGAGTCGAAAGTCTTTCGGAAGGCTTGTCGTCTTTAACCGAAATTCGTACAGATCAGGATTTGGTCCCCAAATGCGCGAATCATTTTATATATTTCAATAGCCGTTTTCCAGAGTTTAAAACAATATTTCACACACATACTCACACACACTGCTCTCTTTTTTGTATTCACTGTAAAAATTGCTAAGATAAAACACAACTAGACTTTACTCAAACGTGCAAACAGTACAAACTGAAGGAGCTAGCAACTTGAAACTTATCATGGAGCGTTGTTAGTGATGTATCTAACGTCACCTGTCGGCGCAAGTTATTATCACTTCGCGTTCTTGCTCTACAGAATCTGTTGAATCTCACCACGTATACGTAAAAAAACACAAGTCAATTTTGTTTTCTTTGTTTAAGGGGTTTATTTTTATAAATTTCGCTCTTTCTTAGAATTTTCAATGCAGAACTTATCTGTTGTTTAAAAAGAATCCAAAAGAATATAAATACTAGGGCGGTTCCATAAGTATCCGTGTTAGGATTGAAGACGACATTTTTTTCAAAATAATTTTTTTTATTTTTCAATATAGTCCCATTATGTATATATATATATATATATATATATATATATATATATATATATATATATATATATATATATATACACACACTTTTCCCAACGTCCTTACCATTTTTTTAACCGCTCCAAAAAATAGGAATTGTCCAACTCCCCAAAATACGCTTCTGTCTGGGCGATGACCTCCTCATTTGAGTTGAATTTCTTTCCTGCGAGCCATTTCTTCATGTTTGAGAACAGGAAGAAACCGCAGGGAGTTAGGTCGGGCGAATACGGGGGGTGCGGCAGCAATTCATAACGCAATTCATGCAATTTGGTGACATTGTTGTGGTGAAACAGCACTTTCTTCTTCGCTAAATGGGGCCGTGTTTCCTTCAATTTCTTGTCGAAGCGTTCCAATAATTCACTATAGTATAGTCCAATGATCGTTCTTCCTTTTCCTTCGTTTTACATCCCAAAAAATTGTAACCATAACTTTTTCGGCCGCTGGGATCGTCTTCGCCTTTTCTTTGGAGCAGATTCACCGGAAGCAACTCATTGGTTTGATTGTTGCTTGGTTTTGGGTGTATAATGATGAATTCAAATCTCATCGACGGTGACAACTCGACTCAAAAAGTCCTTCGGATTTCGTTTAAGTTGCTCCAAACACAGCTTCGAAATTGAAAGTCACACCCGCTTCTTGTCCTCTTGTGAGCAATCGCGGCACCCATCGGGCCGACAACTTATCATGTACAATATTAATTAAGGTTCCCGTCGACACATTTATGGCCTCTGCTAATTCGCGCACGCAGCGAGAATCATGTCGTGGACCTTTTCAATGATTTCCTCGGTAACCACATCTGAAGGGCACCCCGGGCGATCCTCATCAAAAACGGATGTTCGACCACATTTAAATTCGTTGAACCAATATCTGATTGTTGTCATTAATAGCGAAGGGTCCCCATAAACAGCATCCAATTTCGCTTTTATCTCCTCACATGTTTTCCCATCCAAAAGCAAAAAGCGAACGATACCGCACTTTTTCCATCCTAACGACAAACAGGTTACATTACTTACTAAAATGGCTGCCAAATGCAAACTAACCTATAAATCAGTGACAAATTTTTTTTGGTGCCATCTATCAGATGACAGCACACCATGGTAACGTCAACTTGCCTTAGCAATGCCACCTGTCTTGAGACATGGGTACTTATTGAACCACCCTCGTATACCTGTATTTACATACTTATTCTATATATATGTTTTATTTAAATATTTTTAGGTTTCTTATAGTTTTGAAGGTTGCAATTATATCGCACTATAATGGACCATACCGTATTATAACTTTTATGTCGGAATATCCCATGACTAATTTCTGTGGTCATGAAATTTAAAAAATTTCGATCATACCTTTACAAACAACTTAAAAAAGGGAGTGTCGATGAAAAAGATTTCCTGTACAGTTAGCTATTTCTAATATACACCATAAAACAATAAAATTCTAAAGCTTATGTAGGTGTTTATGATTAATGTTTGTTAGCCATAAGCTCCGAAGCAAAAGAAAATAGTTACTGTTGTATAAAGGTGTTTTCTTACGAAGTAACAGGTTCATGGAATACACAAAAAACTACTTAAATTAGTCCCCAAGCTAAATTAGCTACCTTCAGATGTAAGTAAGTACCTTTTTTCGTTACATTTACACCAACATATAATTTTCGAACGATGACTGTCGAAAAATTTTTATTTTTTGACTTGTGAGCTAATCGACTTTTTTGAAGGTCCTTTGCACTTTGATTATGCCAGTGTACCGGCAAAACTAAGTAGTTTATAATTATAACCATAATAAATTTCGTTCCATTAAAGCAAAAAGCTTTATAGAAATGGTCAGTTTACTTAAGTGCGGAGATAAAAATCTTGTGCTCTTTTCACAGACTCTTATTGTAATAGAAATAAGCTATGTTCTCAAATATTCACCCAACAGTTCATGCAGTCACGTAGCTTTGTCGTTGATGTTGTGGTATTTTATCGGAAATGCCATGGAAGCAGGAGAGGACTTAAAACGAGAACTTTTCAACATGTGTCTAGAAACTGGCAAAAAACCAACTTATGGCATATATCAGAAGTAATACTACTACACAAAAAGGGAGATGTCAGAAAGTTAGACGATTACCGCCACATTAGCTTACTGTCTCACATTTATAAACTTTTGACTAAAATCATCTCCAATAGATTAAAAAATAAATTAGATTCCTACCAGTCATGCGAACAGGCTGTTTTAGATTCGGCTATAGCACATGCGACCCCTTACAGACAATGAGAAATATCCTAGAGAAGAGTAATGAATACAATTTCGAACTCTACGTAACCTTCATCTATAATATATATAAAATGCAACGTCTCTCTGTCTGTCTGTCCGTTAGTGCGCTTATCACTGGAGAACCACTTATCCGATTTACGTACTTTTTTTGTTTAAAACATATATATGTTCTCTGGCCAGGTTATAGGCTATATTTTATTACGATAGGTAGCGTAAAGAATGAGCAGTTTTTTTTTTTTTTTTTTATTGGTCTAGCACACGTGCTGCAGGGAAGTCCCTAAAGCGCTCCAGGAGCGGCACGAGTGCGGAAAAAGCGATTCACGTTGTTCTTGAATCGCTGTAAATTGTACTCGGTGGGAAACACAGCGCTGGGCAAATTATTCCAAAGGGATGACGTTCTCCATATAAAAGATTGCTTGAAAAGCGTCGTACGCGGAGTAACAAGCTGAACCTCATACGGATGCGAAGCACCAGCGCGACGTGTATTTCTAACATGCACCGCTTTGGGAGGAATTAAGCGGGCTACATCCTTCGAACACTTTCCATGAAAATACCTGTAGAACAGACTCAAGTCGCCAACCGTTCTTCGATGTTCCAGCGAATCAAGGCCGCCGGTCAATTCCGGGTCCCCAATCAGACGGACCGCTCTTCTCTGAACAGAATCCAACAAATGCAGTGTATGTTTGGGAGCGGAGCCCCAAACGTGGGAGCAGTATTCCATAGTTGGTCGAATTTGGGCTTTGTAAAGAATTAACAGTTGCTGTGGAGTGTAAAGCTTTCTGGTTCTAAATAATATTCCCAATTTTTGAGAAGCTCTCCTTGCTATGCCTGCAACATGTTCATGCCAAGACATATTTGCTCCTAAACTAACGCCCAACAAACTGAGCGACGATGCTAGGGGAATGGAGTGCCCCGACACAACTATGTCGGGTTCAGCAACGTTAACTTTTTTAGAAAAAACTGCCGCTTGGGTTTTTGTAGCGTTAAATTCCACTTGGTTACTGTCACCCCAAGATAGAATTTCTTCCAGGTCTTTGTTAAGTTGAACGACCTCCTGCTGTCTGCGGATATTCGCCTGAGCAGCCGATGTCCGAGCGTTCAAGGTGAATGAAGAGACAAGCGTACTGTCATCTGCAAAACTATAGATTGGATTCCCGGTCTTTTCCAGCAGATCGTTAATGTAAATGAGAAAGAGAGTAGGAGACAGTATGGAGCCCTGGGGCACACCGGCGTTGATAGTGAGGGTGTTAGAAAGAAATCCGTCGACCGCCACTCGTAAAGAACGCTCTCTGAGGAAACATGAGAGCCACAAACAGAACCTTTCAGACATACCATAAGAGCGCAACTTAGCCAACAGTCCATCGTGCCAAACACGGTCGAATGCCTTGGATATGTCAAGAGCAACCGCTCGAGATTCTCCAAAGTGTTCAATTGCGTTGTTCGACGAGCAGTGACGATAATAGTTAATGAAGTCGGAAAAAAGTTTGCGCTAGCGCGTTTTCTTGCAATACACAGCCTAAATCATTAAATATGGAACAATATTATGTAGCAGAGAATATCTATAATCTATATATATATATATATATATATATATATATATATATATATATATATATATATATATATATATATATATATATAATGCAATGTCTCTCTGTCTGTCTGTCTGTCTTTCTGTCCATTAGTGCGTTTATCACGCGAGAACCACTTATCCCATTTACGTGTTTTTTTTTAAAAGCATACATATATTCTTTGGCCAGGTTATATAATAATAATAATCTATATCTATAATATATATATAAAATGCAACGTCTCTCTATCTGTCTGTCCGTTAGTGCGCTTATCACTGGAGAATCACTTATCTGATTTACGTGCTTTTTTTTAAAACATACATATGTTCTCTGGCCAGGTTATAGGCGATATTTTATTACATTAGATAACATGAGGAATAAGCAGTGATGATAATAGTGAATGAAATCGGAAAAAAGTTTGCCGCTAGCGCGTTCTTTTGCAATACACTGCCTAAACCACTAAATATGGAACAATATCATGTAGTAAAGGATATCTATAATATATATATAAAATGCAACGTCTCTCTGTTTGTCCGTTTGTACGCTTATTACTGGAGAACCACTTATCCGATTTACGTGCTTTTTTTTAAACATGCTAAACCATTAAATATGGAACAATATCATGTAGCAAAGAATATCTATAATATATATAAAAGGCAACGTCTCTCTGAGACGTTGCATTTTATATAAATATTATAGATATTCTAGAGTCTAGATAATGGGAATTATGGTGAGATAATGAGAGATAAGGAGAAATAATGGGAGCATAAAGAGAAATATTGCGAGATAAGTCGAGATAACCCTAGATAATGGGAGATAAGGAGATATAATGAGAGATAAGGAGAAATAATGGGAGATGAACAGAGATAAGCCTAGATAATGGAAATTATGTAGAGATAATGGGAGATAAGGAGAAATAATGAGAGATAAGGGGAAATAGTGGCAGATATTTTATTACGTTAGGTAACATAAGGAATAAGCAGTGACGATAGTAGTGAATCAAGTCCACGCGAGCGGAGCCATGGGCACGGCTAGTAGACTATGAGAAGGCTTTTGTTTCTGTCGAAATGTAGGCAATCATCAACAGCTTGAACAACTGTAGATTTGATTCTAGATACACTACCCTAATCAAAAATATATATGAAAAGGCAAAGATGTACATAAGACCTAGTACAAAACAAATACCTATAGGAAGAAGGGTAAGACAGGGACAGACAATCTCTCGTAAGCTATTATTTACAGCTCTAGAAGACGTATTTCGCCAACTGGAAGGACTTAAAGATAGATGGGGTGTATCTGAGTCATTTAAGGTTCGCAGACGATATTATAGTCATCAGTAGTAATCGACATGAGTTACAAGAAATGATAAATTAGTTAAATTACCACTCAAAGAATAAAAATAAGACAAAAATATTAACTAACATTAATAACAACATAGTTATAAATTTAGAAGGAACAGCTTTCGAGATTGATTACTACGACGAGACACAGTGTCTCGGATGAAATTTCAAGAAGAATCAGGCTTGGTTGGTGCGCATTCGGGAAATTAAGTTATATATTCAAAGATAAAGCCATCCCAAATAAGTTAAAGGCCAAAGTTTACGATCAGTGCATCCTACCCGTAATTACATATGGCGCTGAAACTGGGACACTGAATAAAGCCAATATACAAATATTAGAAAGAGAGTACACGAAGATGATCGAAATAAAACTTAAAGATAAAAAAAGAAACAAGTGAACAAACAAATTTAAGGGATATTATAGAGCACGTAGCAGAAAGAAAGTGGCAATGGCCTGGATATGTAGCACGCACGACCGATGATCGATGGACCAAGCGAACATTAGAATGGAGACCACCGTAGGACGTCCCCAAAACAAGATGGCGCGATGATATACAGAAGATTGCGGACATTCGATGGATGACAACAGCTGCAAATAAAGTGAGATGGAAATTCAGGGGCAAGGCCTACATCCAGCATTGGATAGAACTAGGCTTATAGTGATAGTGACAGTTTTGTCATGCGTTTTTAAACCATCCATGATTAAAATTTAAAAAAATCTGTTTGATACTACGTTTTGCTAACTGGGCAATATTACATTTTGGCCAATAGTCTAATAATTTTACTAACAGTTACAAGTTATGTTTATTGTGTGTTGTTTTAACACTAAATGCACAATGTTTAAACAATTTTATAACCCCTGTCAGAACTTTTTGTGTCGTTTTTATGAATATATTTAAAAATTATTTATAAATTTAACAATTAATTATTACGATTCTGAAATTAGTAACGAGCATACGATACGCTTCTATTTACAAAAGAAGCTATCATATCTTTAAAATCATCATCATCAAAAAACATATCTCCTCTCTCTCTCTCTCTCTCTCTCTCTCTCTCTCTCTCTTTTCTCTTAATTCTTTCTTCTTTATGTGCCATATCCGGTCACTATGGAGAGTGCTTCTCTGTGTACAGTCAGTCTAAAGAGAACTCCAGCCTTTTGTATGCCTGTCCATTCGTAGATATTCTTCAACCAGGACATCTGCTTTCTACCAACTTGACGCCCCTCTTCAATCTTTCCCTTCATAATTAACTGGAGGAGTACATTTCTCCACGCAATACATGGCCAAGGCCTCATTTGTCAGCAAATCACACATTTCAAATGCGTCTAGTCGATTCAATGTGTATTTTTATGGTCCAGCAGTCTACCCCATCCAACAGTACTGACCACTCGTATCATTTGACCATCCGCCATTTTAGTTTGAGGTTCAGATTGTCATAGCAAAGAAAGGCGTTCATTTTTGTAAAGCTAGTACGAGCTGCTTTAATTCTGCATTTTATCTCTATATCGCTATCCACGTTGTCTGTAATCATACTTCCCAATTATTTAAATCGATGAACCCGTTCTATCGGTGCATTGCTAAGTGTCAATTTTGCATCCTCGTATTGATCTCGACTAAGTACCATATACTTGGTTTTGCTGACATTGATGTTAAGACCTTAATCTTATCCAGCCAGTTAATTCTGTTGATTAGATGTTGTAGGCTCGTGATAATTTTCGTTCAATCTACACCCTGTGGAGAATATTCCAGAATTTTGAACATTTTTTGATCAGTACTTTTCGGGATAAGGGGGCACAGCGATTTTTCGCAAGTTTTTAAAAATAATACAAAGAAAAGTGTGCGCGAGTATTACATTATATATATATTTTTGAACTGGTGTTTTTACAAGCTTTCATTTGACACCCCACTCAATGACCTGGTAAAAAAATATTTTTCAGTTTAAAAAATCATCAATCGAAATTAACGATACCGATAAAATTTGACCGAACATATGATGTTGCCGTTCACTCAATACCTGATAAAAATGACTACGATTTAGAAACTTGGAGAGAGGCTCAAGTAATCCTTGAATAAGTAAGTTAATCTTAAGTATAACTTAACGAAACGACTGTAAATACGGACGTAAATAGAAGCCTATAAATTTATCCATTTTACTTATTATAACGAAAATAATTTATATTTTATTAGGACATAAAGATAGCAATAAACTCTCATACGCCCTTCAGTAATATCATACGTGATATGATGGACAATTTTATTATAAGTCGAGTTGATACGACAAACTAACTATGCTATCTTGCATGCGTTTGACTACGGAACGTAGCTTCTTACCGCTATGAAACCGAAAAACAATAAGCTGTTATCTCCGAAACAATATGGGTGCTGTTGACCTCTTCAAAAATTAAAATTTTGATGCGTCATACCGATTTAACAATTCCCAGATTGTATCTAGTCTTTATTTAATCAATGCTGATTAACTATGGACAGGTTGAAATTTTAGAGCGAATTGCTATGTATAAGCGCCGTACTGTAAGCTACGTTTTCTCATTAACGTCATATCTTCCCACGTAAGTAATATGTATACTCATGCTGTTTTGATTTTCATAAACAGTACTTTTTAAGCCACTGCCAAATTGAAAACAAAACGATTGATTTGTTATTTAACTTAGAAAATCGGGCCGTAGTTTATGGAGGATGATAGGGGCAGTAAAACAACTGTTAATTCGGCACGATATGTGGGGATGATTGAGAACTTTTTCATACCCGCCGAGAACCTGAGAAGACACACTTTAGACACACGTTTGTCAGTAATTCGAGAAATTTTCCTAAATAAATCGATTTCCAACACTGTTGAAATAGCGCGTAGCCATGATGAAAACTAACATATCTAAATTATTAGAGAGATTTTGCAACGTTTATTTTAGCAGGCCATTGTCTTCATCTTTATTTGAAGCATGCGCCAACCTCTTGGAGCTTGTGCAGTAGTAAAGGGAAGAAATTAAATAATAATGGCTCAGCTGTTATCGTTATTTGAAGCATGCGCCCACTGTTTGGAGCTTGCGCAGTATTGAAATAAAATAAGAAAAACCTTTATTAAGGATATCGATTTCCCTTATTTAGGAGGTTATTTGGAGTCCGTTATTCTTATCGCTATTATGGTAGGGCCTGTTTTTAGTGTTCCGTACGGAACACTTATAAGATCACTTCGGTGTCTTTCTGTCTGTCTGTCTGTCACACCCGATTTTCTCCGAAACTATTTGACATAGAAAGTTGAAATTTGGTACTAATATAGGAATTGATGGCCTCATCAGAGCCATGTAGTTTTGAAAATTAAATTTTGACTTAAGGGGTTAGTTTTGAGGGGTGAAGTTGGAAGTGAAAAATTTTTTTTTTTTACTAGGTCATCGAGTGTGGTGTCAAATGAAAGCTTGTGAAAACACGAGTAAAATATATATATATATATATATATATATATATATATATATATATATATATATATATATATATATAATGTAATACTTGCGCACTCTTTTCTTTGTAAAGGGTGATTCATTTAGAGGTACTTTTTTTTAAATAAAAAAAAATGAATAAAAACAATTTTATTTTATAATCTTTATTATCATATAAAAGAACCATTCTTTACAATTATTTCTTAAGGATAATTTCTTTCAAATGTTGTCCGCGACTACGGTTAACAACGTCCATTCTGAAGTTCCAATTTTCAATGACGCGTGTGAGTATTTCGAGTGGTATTTGGCCAATGACTCGAGTAATATTGGCCTCCAATGCCTCAATTGTAGCTGGCTTATCCATGTAGACTTTGGACTTTACATAGCCCCAAAGGAAAAAGTCAAGAGGTGTGATGTCACATGATCTAGCCGGCCAATTCACTGGTCCAAAGCGTGAAATGATCTGTTCGCCGAATTGCTCTCGGAGTAAAGCCATGGTTTCGTGGGCTGTATGGCAAGTGGCGCCATCTTATTGGAACCAAATTTCGTCGAGACCACGGGCTTCAATTTCTGGCATCAAATAGTCTGTTATCATGGCGCGATAACGGTCACCATTCACAGTAACATTCCGGCCGGCCTCTGTTTTGAAGAAATATGGACCGATTATTCTACCGGCCCATAAACCACACCAAACAGTTGTTTTTTCTGGATTTAATGGCAGCTCTTGAACCTCTTCAGGTTGTTCATCACCCCAAATACGGGCATTTTGTTTATTCACGAACCCATTAAGCCAAAAATGGGCCTCATCGGTGAACAAAATTTTTCTCGAAAACAGTGGATCTTCTGCAAGCTTGTCAAGAGCCCAACGACTAAAACGGAAACGATTCGGAAGGTCGGTCGGCTTCAGTTGTTGCACTAGTTGAATTTTGTATGCTTTTAAAGAAAGATCCTTACGTAAAATACGCCAAGTTGTTGAATATGACAGGCCAAGCTGTTGAGAACGGCGACGAATCGACACTTCACGGTCTTCGCGTACACTCTCCGCTACCGCCCCTATATTTTCTTCACTACGTGCTGGATGTGGTCTATTCGGTCGAGCATTATCCAATAATGAAAATTGGGTCTCAAACTTATTGATGGTAGAGCGAATTGTGCGTTCGGTAGGCCGATTATGTGGACCATAAGTTGCTCTAAGCGCCCGATACACATTCCTCGTAGAACGCCCATTTTCGTAATAAAGTTGAACAATTTGTAGACGCTGTGCCGGGCTAAGTCTTTCATTATGAATTGTCAAACACTACTGAACAGGAATGCCACTTCCGTTGACACGACGCATGCGCAATCTGCAATTAAATCCCCATCACAAAAAGTACCTCTAAATGAATCACCCTTTATTATTTTTAAAAAACCGCGAAAAATCGCTTATCTCGAAAAGTACTGATCAAAAAATTTTGAAAAAATTCTGGAATATTCTCCACGGGGTATAGATTGAACGAAAATTATCACGAGTGCATTACCTTTAATAATTTATCTGGTATATAAAAAAAACAAAAATTTCAAGGTCAACAGTTTTCAGTAAAGATTGGAAACATACTTTGTTGAAAACTCATTTGGGGTGTGTTTTGTGAAGTCACTGATCATTTTATACCACCGTATCAAAATTTTTTATTTTAAAAACATTTAACGTACGGAACACTAATTGTGCAAGTTCAACTTGCACTTGACCGGTTATTTTCCTATTAGGTATATAAACCACTAAGAAAATACAGTAATATTGAAATTATAATCTTTTATTGCAAATTACATTGACAACATTTAGTATTCAGATTATGTCGGGATTTTGCAAACTTTGGCATTACAGAGTGTGTAGTGCTAATTTCAAATTAAATTTTATTTATTGCACATTCGTATTAACTTGGAAATATTGAAGGAAGTGATAGAAACCCATCTTTGATTTAGAAACTTGTGTTGACCCATCAAATACTAATAACCAGGTTTCCTAACCATAAAATAAATTTAATAAAACTTTATAGAAGATGAATACTAACCTAACCTTGTAATTTTTTTGCGTTAATACTGCGCATGCTTGAAATAACGATAAGGACAACAGAATGTGAAAAGTAAGCGTTGCACAATCTCTCTATTATCTTTTTGCACTAGAATGATTGATGATGTTATTTTATTCCTTCACTTTCATCAATAAGTTTGCCCGTTGTGTTTGATCAGTTTTGTTTGTTTTTAATGAGGTACAGTTACATAAACCTGAAATTACAAACATTATGATACCGCATTAATTCTTATAAAGTACTCTTCCAATAAATATGTCCTTTCGAACACAACAATCAATATTTTTTCTCCATGGGGATTCAAATTCTTGTTTTTCGCTTGTCCGAACAACAGGAACATTTTTAATATTTTATATTTTTGTTCTAAAATATATGTATAAAACAACATTAGTACAACAGTAATAAAATTAACGACCGTTTCTATAATTTTTCGGTAATAAAAATATCCCGTAGCGCGTTTATTAATTGGTTCCATGTGGTGACGGAGTTGTTTTTTAATTTTATTAATCTAAAAATAATTATGTACTGTTTGATTCCAAAAATTAAGCATAGACAACTAAAATCCCAGCGTCAAGAAGATAGGGAGACTGTGGAAACTTTTTTGGTAAAAATATTGGAATCTATACCACAATAAACATAAAACACAGTAGCGATGCTCAAGAAAATTTTTAGGTCCTGTTTTTTATCATGCATGCGTGCCCTATCATACCAACAACATGGTTGCCAGCGGAGTCGCGGGTTGTTTACATCTGAATTTCAAGGAGAATCTTTTTATAACGTATTCCGAAATTCATTACTAATAATTTTCCAATAAGTAAATGGCTCGTTTGACGTTATAATGGAAAATAATTATCAATAACCGGTCAAGTGCAAGTTGAACTTGCACAATTAGTGTTCCGGACGTTGCTTTTAAAATAAAAAATGTTGTTACGATGGTATAAAATGAACAGTAACTTCACAAAACACACCCCAAATAAGTTTTCAACAAAGTTTGTTTCCGATCTTTACTGAAAACTGATGACCTTGAGATTTTTGTTTTTTTTTGTATATCAGATAAATTATTAAAGGTGATAACTCGTGATAATTTTCGTTCAATCTACACCCCGTGGAGAATATTCCAGAATTTTTTCAAAATTTTTTGATCAGAATTTTTCGAGATAAGGTGGGGGGACAGCGATTTTCCGCGATTTTTTCAAAATAATACAAAGAAAAGTGTGCGCAAGTATTACATTATATATATATTTTTTACTCGTGTTTTCACAAGCTTTCATTTGACACCACACTTGATGACTTACTAAAAAAATTTTTTTTTCACTTCCGATTTCACCCCCCAAAACTAAGTCAAAATTTGACTTTCAAAACTACACGGCTTTGACGAGGCCATCAATTCCTATATTATTACCAAATTTCAACTTTCTATGACAAATAGTTTCGGAAAAAATCGGGTGTGACAGACAGACAGACACCGAAGTCATCTTATAAGTGTTTCGTACGAAACACTAAAAAGATATCAAGAGGAAGTTTTTGTTGGGCGGTTAGTGCTTGTAAAAATATATGTGGTATCTCTAAAAAAGTGAGTTTTTTAGATTTCCCAAAGATTCTTAAAGATAATTTATTCATAATTCTTTATTGCTATTAGGCAATATATTATATAAAAATTATGATAATTGTGTTTTCATATTTGAGATACATTTTATTTGTAAAACAGTTGATGTCTTATTACTGTTAAGTATTGGTTTATGTTATTCCACTTGTACTTTTTTTTCTGAATTTACGGCAGAATTATGGTTACCAGCATGTGACCGATCAGGTGTTAATTTGGATATTGAGAAACTCTATAATACATACAGAGTATGTAGCCTGCATTTTACAGATTCAACGTTTTTTATATAAGTAGTATATAGGCACGAAAAGTCATTAGTTGTATGAAAATTATTCTATTAGATTTAACTAATGATAAAATGGAGCAAAAAGTGTATTCATTTTATTTTTAAGTTCAGAAGAAAGATGATGATAATTTACTGTGTCTACACCCGTAAAGTACATAAACTTTTATGAATTTTAAATCTGAAAAAAAGAAAAATTTTTTTTTAAATAATTAAGAAAACATCCGGCATGATTTTCAGATAGGTGAATAATATATATTAATGCACACAGTGAACATACCTTGTCTTTACCTAATAAAAAGCTACGAAACCATGTTCAAGCCTAATCGAAGATTTGTGTACCATATTTATCATTATTTATTGTTTCTCCTGGAGCGCCTAATGCGCATAAAATACCTTAAAAGGATTTTTAAGTCGCACTTAAAAACTTTATATTGGTTTTATTAGTTTCAAGAAAAATTTCCTAATAAACATTTGACAAATTAATTTAAAAAGCCTTATAATGTAGAAATTCCGTTGATACCAGCTCGTTCCAGCGGTTCCGCTCGCGTGGACTACAGAATTATAATTTAGGTTTTTTTGCAAGAAAACGCGCTGGCGGCAAACTTTTTTCCGACTTCATTCACTATTATCGCCACTGCTTATTCTTTATGTTACCTAACGTAACAAAATACGAGAGCTGATCGTAAAGTAAGGTTCCTTAAGCGAGCCACAAAGAGAGGGGTTTTAGGCGAAACCTGGTAACACTGCCTTGTGAAGTAGTTCCCCCACTCTCGATCCCACTTCGCCCAGCTTCGCTACGCCGCGCAGTGTTAGTTCAGCAGCCGTGTGTGGTGGAGGTCCAGATCGTCGTTATCGCCAAGTGCGAAATTCGTACAGTAACTCGTTTTTTAACGCGAAAGTGTTTCCACCTATAGACATTCATCGGCAATTGACGAAAGTGTATGGTGAAAAGTGTCCGCACGTCCGCAAATGGTGTAGGGAGTTTACAGGCTGTCGCACGGATATTCATGAGAAGAGGTGAATCGCTATCTCAACGGGTTGGTGGGGGAATTTTTTGATACGGGCGTAGCGTCTATAAAAATACTTGAATCAAAATGGCATTTACGTTGAAAAATAGAACGATATTTAAGCTTTCAAATGATATATTTGGTTTTGAAAATAAACGTTGCGGCCTATTTTTAAAAAATAAGGAAACTTTACTTTACGATCAGCCCTCGTATATACTAAAATCTGGCCAGAGATCATACGTATGAATTGAAAAAAAAAACACGTAAATCGGATAAGTGGTTCTCGAGTGATAAGCGCACTAATAGACAGACAGAGAGACGTTGAGTTTTATACTATATAGAGATTGAGTATAGTATACTAGAAGCTGTGTTAATCAGTTAGCCTAGACTACTTCCTATTGTCAAGAGCGAATGGGGTTGCTGTCAACAGTAGTTCCGAGATTTAGTAAATACGTACACATACATAGTTTAGTTGGCAACAATATCCTTTTTTTTTTTAAGGACATAGCACCCATGTTGCAGGGACATCCTTAAAGGCTACGAAAGCGACGCGTGTGCGGAAAAAGCGCATCACGTTAGTCTTGAATCGCTATGAATTATACTCGGTGGAACACAGTCCTGGGCAAATCATTCCAAAGGGATGAAATTCTCCATGTAAAAGACTACTTGAACAGGGTTGTACGAAGAGTGGCAAGCATGTACAGCTCTGGGAGGAATTAAGCAGGCTACATTCCTCAAACACTTCTCGTGAAAATACTTATAGAATATACTCAAGACGCCAACCGTTATTCGATGTTCCAAGGAATCAAAGTTTCTGGAGAGTTCTGGGTCTTCAATCAGGCGAACAGCTCTCTTCTCCATAGACTCCAACAAATGCAGTGTATGTTTGGGAGTAGAGTCCTAAACACGGCAGCCGTGTTGTAAAGTGTAAAGCTATCTAGTTCGAAATAATATCCTCAGCTTTTCAGAAGCTCTCTGAAAGTTGAACGACCTCCTGCTGTTTGCGGATATTTGCATGAGTAGCGATGTTCAAGCGTTCAAAGTGAATGAAGAAATAAACGTACTGTTATCTGCAAAGCTGTAGATTGGCTTCCGGATTCTTTCCAGCAGTTCATTAACGTAAATTAGAAAGATAGTAGGAGACAATATGGAGCCTTGGGGCACATCTGCGTTGGTAGTAAAGGTGTTAGAAAGAAATCCGTCGACTGCCACTCGTAAAGAACACTGTTTGAGGATACACGAAAGCCGTAAACAAAACTTTTCAAACACACTATAAGAGCGTAGATTAGCCAACAATCCATCATGCCAAACGGGATCGAATGCCTTGGATATATTAAGTGCAACCACTCGAGATTCTCCAAAGTGTTCATCAGTTAGAAGATCTCCTGTTGATCTTTGCTTATCAATGCGGTCATATTGATAGCAGCTAATAATATTGAACTCTAGATATGCTGATTGATAGCCTTTTCCATAACATTTAATATTATTGAAAGCAGTGCGATTGGCCGGTAGTTGTTTGGCACGGTCTTTTGGCCTTTTTGGGATATCGGCTGAACTGTAGCGCATTTCCAGTAGAAAGAACATATTCCCCTGTTGTAGAATAGGTTGAAAAGTCTACAGAAAACCAGTGTTAGTTCGCTCGCGTATTTCTTGAGTACTAGGTATTCCGTCAGTGCCAGAAGCTTTTTTCGTGTCTATCTTCATTAAAATTATTAATATGCTGCCTGAAGAGAATATCAGGCATCCTTGACTACTCTATGGAAATGGTTGGTGGCGATTTCCTTTGGAAATCGACAGTAGAATGTGAAGCAAGGACTTCAACTAACAATTTGGCTTTCTCAACTTTTGTTGTTGCAATAGTATAATTTGTTCCTACGCCAAAAATTGGGTTAATACGGTGCTGGAAGATTTGCTTCTGTGTCTACCTGGGAGAATCATGAGGCTGTGCATGAAATTATTTTGGAGATTCGCCGAATTGGGCTGAACATTTTGTACGAACGTATTTTTTACAATGTCCATTCTAATTTGGGTCTGAAAAAATTATCAGTTAAATAGATACCTAAATGTCTGAATGCCGACTAAAAACCATTGAGACCACAACATCCAAGATGATTTGTAGCCATTTTGCAGAGGATTCATCTAAATTTTGGGCCGAATGGTAACTACGGATAAAACGTGGGTCCACCATTATGATCCAGAGACCAAGAAACAGTCGAAGGAATGGAAATATGTTGGCGCACCTCACCACAAGAAGTTACAGGAAAAATTCTTGCTGCTTGCTTGGACCAGTGGAAAACAGTGACTCAAGAATATTATCTTTCATTATTAATTAACCTTCCTCCAAAAAAAATCTGGAAAAATTATTGATTGATCATCCCTCTATTCCCCTGATCTAACTCCCTTTGAGTATTACCTAGTCCTCAAACTGAAAAAAACTTTTGGAAGAGCCATATTTCATTTAAACGAAGGAGTATTAAATGTTGTCGAAGTGTGATTTGTAAACCAACTTGTATGTGTATAAGGTTGAAATAGATGGCAATTTTTGTTTTTGAGATTTGTTTGTTTTCCCTACGCTAGGCTAGAAAGTTATCAATAGGCCCTCGTAAGAATTAAGGACGGCGGTTTTTCTTAAAAAACTAATAAAACTTTCTTTCTCTTTTATTTCCTCAATCAGGAAACTACTATTTCGGAGATCTGAACCAGCTTACGACAGGTGGTTGAGGCACTTGAGTTTAGACAGCTTTTTTAAAAACTTTTTTCGCTAAGAGAGATACCGTATTCGTGAAAAAGTCACCCTCCGATATTTTTGCATTTCTTCATGTTTCAGAGTCCCCAGGTCACGAAAAATATAGTTTCGGTCTGTCTGACTGTTGACACGATAGCTTTTTTATCTTAGATTTAGTCAATCATCGCTCCTGATGATGCTAACAATATGGTTAGCCAAACGCGCGTTGAGTGCAAAAATAAAGTGTATAAGGTTGCAAATTTTAATTAAATTGTTTTATTGAAAAAAATTAATAAAAATTAAATTAATTACACTTCAAAATAAAATTTAAAACTATTTTTAATATAATACTAACAGGTTTCCACGACTGAAAACTATTTGTCACAAATATTCCCCGTCTAGACTACGTAAGTGTTTCGAAATTCGATCCTAAAATAAATTATCTCTAAAAGTTCCTTAAGAACCGAAAGTGCACACATGCAGAAACTCTCGTACCTTCGAAGATTGAAAGTACTTTACATTGTTGCCGTATTTTACCTCTTTATATCATAGTCGTTCACTCTAGCAACTATTACGAGCAGGGTTGGCGAAACACGAACAATTTTGTGGCGGTAAACGGTAGTAACAAAACAAAAAAGTCGATTAAGTACCCAGTACTTCTCTACACCACCAACATGGAAAGGACGTATAACAAGATATATATAAAGGAACCCCTCTGTATATAATTCAAGGATCCAATTTTCCACATCGGCGGACTTACTGGTGAAGCACATGTTAAGATTAAAATATCCACTTGTAGTACCTTTAACAAATCTAATTAATAAATATTGTTCTCATTGATTATTTCTGTGTTTCTTATTAAACACAAGTACTAAACGCTGCAATAATTATGCATAGTAAGGACATCTCACGGTAAAAGAAATTCCATTTTTTTTGAAGTTATTGTTTTCACCCCTGCAAACAATGCTTTATGGAAAGAGATTAATTTCTAACCTTATTTATGGTTAAATAGGACATTATCAAACATGAGTGCTGTATCCGCTTCGAGGCTGTGCTCCTAGTTAATTTCAAAAATGACGTCTATAGCGGCTATAAGTATATGGGCAAGTTGAGGGCAAAAATGTTGACAATCTACCAGGACGATGTTGTTAGATGTCGATGAAGCTTCATTTTGGGGTTATGTTATTACTCCACTAACCTATTGGTTCAGCACACCGTGAAACGCCCTAAAAAGATCTATGTTTAGGGGTATCTTTCGGAAAAAGGTTTTGAAAGACTCTTCATCTTTACCCATAATTTGAACGCTGAAAAAATGCTCCAGATTTACAAGAACGCAGTAGTACCCACTGTGAAACGGTAGTTTCTCGATAAAAATGAGGAGTGGATTCTTCAAGAGGATTACGATCCCAAATATAGGAGTAAAACGTGTAACCAGTGGAAAAGGGAATCCGGTATCGTCACAGATTGGCCACTCCAATCGACCGGTGTAAACCCAATCGAGAGCAGCTGTCACGGCAAACCCAGGCAATTTCGAAATCTTTGCCCTAAGAATACGCGGAAAATCTCATCAAAAATATGCCCCGAAAATGCCAGACGATCTTCGACGCTGATTGGAACTGGACGAACTACTGAATAATTAACATTTGAATAGCAATCCTGTACTGCCAAATGATGTAAGAAAGTTTTAAATAAATACATTTTTTAATGAACAATACGTTCTTATTTAGCCGACTGTAATATTTGTTCATTTTGCAACCAAAAACCAGGAAAAATTCTCAACACTATTGAAACTACAAAATTTATCCATCCTCAAAGTTGCTATCCTCCAAGAAACTGAAAATGTTTTTCGTAATATACAAACTCCGAAACGTAAAGAAATGCAAAAATCTTAAAACCTGATTTTTTCACCAAAAGGATACTTCCCTTAATAAGACAGGTAAAAATTTATCAGTTTTCAAATTTTCTCTGCGTCAGTTAATTTAATGCTTATATTTACCAGATGTACAAATATGAAATGCGGATTTTTTTTCTAAAAAAACATGTTAAATTCGGAAGAATGATAAAAAGTGCTTTATTCAAAGTATACTCCATCGCTTGTTATACATTTTTACATACCACGCCAGTAAAAATCTTCCCCTTTTGCTGCGAACCATTTATCGAGCCATTTTTTCACATCTTCGTATGAACCAGAGCGCTGCTCAGCAAGTGCGTGACCCATCGATGCAAACAAGTGGTAATCGGAAGGAGCCAAGTCTGGTGAGTAAGCCGTATGGGGTAGAACTTCCCAGCTGAGTGCTTCCAACGTGTCGCGAACTGGTTTTGCCGTATGTGATGGAGCATTGTCATGAAGAAAAATGAGTTTGTGTTGCCTCTTTCGGTATTCTGGCCTTTTTTCAAGCAGCGAACAGTTCAAATCGGTCAATTGATGTTGGAAACGTTTAGTATTAACCGTTTCCCCAGGTTTTAACAGCTCATAATAGACCACGCCCCTCTGGTCCCACTAAACACAGAGAATCGTCTTTCTGCCAAAGCGATTTCGTCTTGCGGTCGATGTGGATGGTGCGCCTGGGTCTACCCATGATTTTTTGTGCTTGAGATTCTCAAAATAAATCCACTTTTCATCCCCTGTAACTATACGATGCAAAAACGACTTCCTTTTGTACCGAGCGAGCAAAATGTCACACGAGTTTTTGCGCTTTTCCATTTGCCTGTTGTTCAACTCATGTGGTCTTCTGAATCTTTCCCATCTTTCGTAGCCGATTGGAAGCAGCTTGTTGACTAACGCCCGATTGCTCGGCGAGTTGTTTTTGTGTTTGCGAATCATCTTCGTCCAACAATGCTTGCAATTCAACCTCTTCGTATTTTTTTGGCGGTTTTCCACGTTCTTTGTCTGCAACATCGAAGTCACCACTTTTGAAACGCCCAAACCATCGTTCACACGTATTTTGCGATGGAGCATGTTCACCATAAGCTTCTCGAAGTAATCGGTATGATTCAACAGCAGTTTTCTTCAAATAAAAACAAAAAACTAATGCTGTCCGCGAATGATCTTTGTTCGGTATAAATTTCGACATATTAAACACAACACTATGCACACACTTTTCCAATTTATCACTCATGCGCGTCTGACACTTGTTGATGACACAACAAAATGGCGCAGTGTACAATCTTTATAGCACAAACTGCATTGGTGCACCATCTGTTGTCTGAAATCCGCATTTCATACTTGTACACCTGGTATTAGTTTCATAATAAACCACTACGAGATTTTTTAAAATTTAGAAAATAATAATTTGGGACTATTGCTCGGGTTGGTGTTGTAACCACTGTTACCGTCAGGCAACTGCTTAAAGTTTATTTTTTTTACTGATGCATTTTTTGCACTTATTGAAACGTTACTAGTTCATATAAAGTATGAAATAAGGAGAGATCTAACGTAATGAAAGATAATTTGTCAAAATTTCCACTTTTTATTAGAAAATCGCATGACGCGTTTCGTTAAAAATTGTCTTTCATCAGGTTAGTTATGGATTTCTATAAAGTAAAAGCCAAAACAATTCAAAGTTTAACGAGAAATCCATAAAGCGCTTTCAAATTACTCAAACCAGAGGCAATAAAATCCATAAAGAACAGGAAGACTGGAAAATCTACTGGACCAGATAATATTCATATAGAAATAATAAAACTGCTGGAAGAAGAAAACAAGCAGGTGCTTGTACGGTTTTTTAATAAAATTTATTCAACCGATGAGATCCCCCATGAGTCGGTGAAGTCAGAATTTATTCCAATTTTAAAAAAGGTAAGCACAAAAAGATGTAATGAATACAGGCATATCAGTTGGGTAAGTCACCTCCTTAAACTGTTCCTCAAAATAATACATTCAAGAATATTTAGAATATGCGAGCAAGATATCAGTGGATCCCGGTTTAGATTTCGTGGAGGAATGGGAAATCGAAAGCCTTGTTTGGGCTGAACGATTTTCAGAAGTGTAGGGATCGGCAGCGAAAGGTGCCGATCCCTACACTTCTTCACACATGGTTTACAGATTATGAGAAGGCGTTCGACCGAGTGGACCATGTGAAACTTTTAGAAATACTAGAGGCAAAGGGGCTCGACAACAGTAACATTGAAATCATAAAAAGTCTATACTGGAGCCAAATATAGTATAATGGTATAATATCCAAGCCAACAACTATTGAAAGAGGAGTCTGACAGGGTTGTATTTTGTCACTATTATTGTTAAACTTATACTCTGAGTGTGTTTTCGAAGAAGCGCTAAAAGACCTAACAGATGCGATTCAAATTAACGGTCAAATACTGAATAAACTTAGACGTGTCGATGACACTGCGATAATAGCAGAGAGTTTGGAAGCCCTGCAACGTTTGCAAAAAAGGTTAACCGAAGTTGAAGTACTACCTGAAAATCGACCTGGATAGACAGCAGTTTGGATCCTGAAGTGAAGATTAGAACCCGAATTGAATAAGCAAGAGCCACGTTTATTGTGACGAGGTCATTTTTGTGCAATCGGACCCTAAGATTAAGCCTTCGATATCGATTTATGAAATACTACGTCCATTCAGTTTTACTGTATAGCTGCGAGGCATGGATTCTCAAAGTCAGTACCATAAATAGAATTGAGGTCCTGGAAATGTGGATATTTTGGAGACTCCTGAGGATACCTTGGACTGCGCATATCACAAACGAAGATGTTTTATATCAAGCACAATGTAAGAGAAAACTTTTGCAAACAATCAAGCAACGAAAGACCGCATATCCCAGATAAAATGCGTGGTGATAAATATGAGATCATGAAACTCTTGATGGAGAAAAGCATTCAAATATCCGAGACTGGACAGGCTTGGAACCCTCAAGCGTTTGATGAGATTGTTGCCAACCTTCACTAGTGAAGACGACACTCCAAGAAAAACTAGTAGTATCCTCCTGTGAAATAGAAGTTCTTTAAATCGGCATCAAATTTTAGTTTTCCTAACAAATGCGCCCTTAATATCCCCAACTTTATGTCTATCCCCTTCATGCTGACAACACCGCAATAATTCGAAACCTGACACGTACCAGACCAAGACAACGATCCGTCTCTTCCTCTCTCTCGTACTTATGTAACAACATCGTATGCAAACGGAAACGCCTGAAACCACGACATTGTTGGTACCTGTTTCCCACGAATAATGGTACTGCTCTCAACGGGTTCAAGAAATATAAGTAGTAAAGTGGTACCACACTGAAATTGTGCTGATATAAATAAAGATTATGATGATTGTTTAAAGTTATATGAAGGATGAATGTACTCGTTTTATAAGTACAGTTTTTTTAATTTTATAATACCGCATTATAAATAATATTTTGTAAAATAGGTTGATTCTCCACTGTAGCCGAAGAAAACATATTTGTGAAAGAATCTCGACAATAATAAATGATAATCTTCGAGGGTGTTTTTAGTGTTCCACTTATAAGATCACTTCAGTGTCTGTCTGTCCGTCTGTCACACCCCATTTTCTCCGAAACTATTTGACATAGAAAGTTGAAATTTGGCATAAATATGGGAATTGATGGCCCAACTACAGCGTAGTTTTGAAAGTTAAGTTTTGACTTAAAGGGTTGGTTCAGGTGAAATCGGAAATGGGGTGTCAAACGAAAGCTTGTAAAAACTAAAATATATATAATGTAATACTTGCGCACACTTTTCTTTGTATTATTTTTAAAAAATTGCGAAAAATCGCGTCCCTCCCCCTTATCTCGAAAAGTACTGATCAAAAAATTTTGAAATATTCTCCACAGGGTGTAGATTGAACGAAAATTATTACGAGTGCGTTCCCTTTAATAATTTATCTGGCATATAAAAAAAATAAACATTTTAAGGTCATAAGTTTCAAGTAAAGATCGGAAAAAAAACTGTATTGAATTTGGGGTGTGTTTTATGAAGTCATTGATCATTTTATACCTTCATAACAAATTTTTTTATTTTAAAAGCAATCAACGTACGGAACACTAATTGCGCAAGTCCGACTTGCACTTGGCCAGTAATTTAAGTTTTGTAACTACGACGGACAACTTGCAGAGATTAAAGAAATATTTTCTATATAACTACCGTCTACATTAATATACGACTTCCTAACTTTTTAATAATCTCATTATTATAAAATTTACCCAACTCTGCAAAATGAGCGTCCGTCTCAGCCTTAACGTCATCATTCGAAGTAAAGCCTCGTCCAGCCAGCCATTTTTTCAGGTTTGAAAACAAAAAGTAATCGCTGGAAGCCAAATCTGGCGAATACAGTGAATGTGAAAGTGCTTCGAGGCAAAGCTTATGCAGTTTTTACATCAACATGACAACGATGAATTTTACACAGTTTTGAGAGTGGTATGGTAATTTTTCCTGGTTTTTGTTGGGATAATAAACTAGTATTGTGCATGAACGTTTGTAATAAAACATAAAGAAGGGGTCTAAGAAGTGGCAGAGGAGATTAACGGGATTGTTTTCTATCCTTTAATTTGAACCCAAGAAAAGGCTGAAGGTAGTGGGGAATCGTTAAATATTTTATAGTTTCAATAGTTTTTCCAGGTTTTTTGGATGATCTAGTTAAAACATTTTAAGCATATTATTTATAATGTGATGCGATGGCCCGTGGCTCCATTTTGTAGTAACTTGCTTCCGGCACAGAAGGTCACGGATTCAATCCCGGCAGGTCGGTATACTTATTTATTAATTTATTTAAGTATATTTGGTCTGGCCACGTACATAGGAAGTAGTTGTTCGCAGAAATGCGATAACGTCCGTGGCAGTACTACCGCGTTATCTAAAAGTTGCTGTAAAATACCAAAAATGTATGTTTCAGCATTTGGAGAACATTGACGGGTATTACGACATCCTAGCTGATATCCTTAAGATATGAAAAAGGGTAAACTCCCTACTCAGTCGGGGAGGTGGACGATAAAAAAAATCATTAAGATATAAAAAAGGGTAAAATCCCTACAGAGAGGTGAACAATAAAAACAAAACAATCCGAGACGTCTGTAAAGGCACATTATCGTGATGAAAAAGCACTTTTTTTGCGAAATTTGGTCCAGTGGTGAAGCATAATACTTCCCGGTGATGGTTCTACCTTTTGCCAGGTAGGTCTTGAGCACAACACCATAAGAATCCCAAAAAACAGTAGCCACGACTTTTCCTGCAGATGGAACCGTTTTTGTTTTCTTGGACGGACTTTTACCTTCTCCCGCCCACTGTTTCGACTGCTCCATCGTCTCTGGCGTGTAATGATGAATCCATATCCAACGTCGAAGAAATTCACTGACAACACTTTTGGGAAATATCCATTCTAATGCGTTTTTGGTTGATTGTGATGCAGCACCCATCGAGCGGAAAATTTCTCATACCCAAAACGTCCTGTAAATGACCTATGTCAGCAGGCTCGCGTATCTTCACTCGACAATCATTTAGTACGCTATTGTGAATTTCTGTCACAATCTCGTCGGTCGTAGAGGTTTTCGAGCGTCCTGAGTGTTTATCATCTTAAATGGATATACGACCACGTTTAAATTGAGCAGCCCACTTCTTAATCGTCGAAAAGGAAGGGGAAAAATTAATTCTTTTTTAATGTCCGGAGGAGTTAAAACGAAGTATTTTGTAATAGCTCACACTGGAATTGTATCTATTGTTTAGAAAATGTTAAAACTCGTTTGTTTACACGATCGGTATAAAAAGATAACTAAACACACTGGAACTTTACAGCACGCCATCGAATAGATAACACTTCACAATTATCATCATAATTTAGTCATCTTGGGGCCGTATCTATGTAAGGCCGAAAACTTTTGGAACGACCCTCATACTTCTTGTAATATTTTTCAAGTTGTTTCATCCCATACAAAAAATTAAATTTTTTGGTATATCATTTTTATGACTAGGTAAGGATTCGTACCTTAAACCGTAAAAGCGGCACCGTTACGGAACGACCTCTATGTCCACCTGTACGTTCGCCCTCTTCCAGTTCCTTTTTAGTGTTCCATACGGAACACTTATAAGATCACTTCGGTGTCTGTCTGTCTGTCACACCCGATTTTCTCCGAAACTATTTGTCACAGAAAGTTGAAATTTGGTAATAATATAGGAATTGATGACCTCATCAGAGCTATGTAGTTTTGAAAGTTAAATTTTGACTTAAGGGGTTAGTTTTGGGGGGTGAAATCGGAAGTGAAAAAAACATTTTTTACTAGGTCATCGAGTGTGGTGTCAAATGAAAGGTTGTGAAAACACGAGTAAAATATATATATATATATATATATATATATATATATATATATATATATATATATATATATATATATATATATATATATATACATAATGTAATACTTGCACACACTTTTCTTTGTATCATTTTTAAAAAATCGCGAAAAATCGCTGTCCCCCCACCTTATGTCGCAAAGTACTGATCAAAAAATTTTGAAAAAATTCTGGAATATTCTCCACGGGGTATAGATTGAACGAAAATTATCACGAGTGCATTACCTTTAATAATTTATCTGGTATATAAAAAATACAAAAATTTCAAGGTCAGCAATTTTCAGTAAAGATTGGCAACAAACTTTGTTGAAAACTCATTTAGGGCGTGTTTTGTGAAGTCACTGATCATTTTATACCTCCGTAACAAAATTTTTTATTTCAAAACCAATCAACGTACGGAACACTAATTGCGCAAGTGCAACTTGCACCTGACCGGTTTTTTTTTAGGAATTGCTTGAGCATTGTAAAATTTGTATTGGGTGATCTCAATGGGCCAGTGTAGAGAAAATATATTTTTTCGATTTTAAGGTGCATCGAGTGGGGCTATCGGGATCCTAACAAGGGTCTGCCTTTGAAAATATTTTTATTTCGAATTTTGTCCTATCTTTTAAAAAATATTTAAAAAAAAATACTTCTCTCACAAACACACAGCTCTAATACAACTGTTGTATCTGATTTTCTTACACTAATAAAGAATAGCATAATCCAAGAATTTGCGGTGAGAGATTAATCACAGAAGGAGATTGAATAGATAAAGGATTTTAGAGATATTTACAATTGAAACCTGCCATTTTTCTCTGCATACTATTTCAGTTAAAATTAAAAATACAAAAAAAACATACTTTTCAGAATCCTCCTCACTCTTTTAACTCATTATATCTTGTAACTGTAAATAATGATACCTGAAATTTGAATGTTTACAACCAAAAAGAACAGGAAAAATAAACGTAATACTATTGAAACTATATAAAATGTATCAACCACAACCCACTCCCCCCCCCCCGAAAGTAATAGTGTTCAAAAACTGTAGGTTCCTGTCCTATTTCAAGTATTATACAGTCGGCCAAGTAACAAGAAAGGAATTTCTTTTACCAACTACAAGTTATAGATGACACGGACTGTATATGCACCAAATTTGAAATAGATATCCCATTCCGTTCTAGAGTTCTCGTGCCTTCAGACAGACAAATCGACGGAAATGGGGGACGAGTTTTCGTGATGTAAGGACCCTGAAACGTGAAGAAAAGCAAAAAATCCTGAAGAGTGATTTTTTAATAAATACAATATACCTTTCCGATCCTGACAATCAAAAACACATGTTCTGATTTGTTTTTTTACTCTTAATACTGTTAGTTATTACAGCAGGGCTTTACCATTTTTAAGGACAAACGATTAGCCTATCAAAACAACCATATGACATATTTCCAACACTGGACAATGTAACTTCTAACGAAGTGGAGGCCTAATTTTCAATTGAACTCGACCTTTACGATCATGATCGTACACTTGCCCTACCCATTCGGCGCGGCGTCCTGGGCGATTTTGACCCTTTTAAACTGGGCAGTAAGGTCGCACCAATCAACGTGGGTTTTATAACTTTGTAGGGACTCACCCGAGTGGAACGTGTGCGTGTGGCTGTACGAGGGACGATTTAAAATTATTTGGTTTTTATTGCAGAAAGTTGTGTCCTAATTCTTTTTACAATTCAATCCTGAAAAACGGCAGTGAGGTAATATTCCAATGGTTGTTGACCAAAAAGGTCTCAATGAGGTGAAAAGGATGGCCCAAAGTCCTTAAAGTCTTGACAAAGCTGAAACTTTGCTGAAAGATTCCTTTCCATTCGTTTCATCTCACTAAGGCCTTTTTGGTCCACAACAGCTGGACTATTATCTCATTGTCGATCACTTTCTCGCCGTTTTTCAAAATTTCTTGGTCCAGGCTGCTAAAGTATAACCAAAGCTTATGAAAACATGCCCCCGATGGGCTATTTACACAAAAAACTGATGTCTTCACACTTCACTTTTCGGTTGCGGAGCTAAAGTTAAAAAATCCAGAGGTATTTTAACATTGTAATAAAGAAAATAGTACAAGATGTGTACCTATATGCTGGAATTCCACATATTATCTATTGAAAAGGCTTTTTTAACAGCAGCAAGCGAACTATCAGCTGGCTTGCTGCTGAATATAATTCACTTTTTCCTTGTATATGTAAATCAGTAGGACTTAATTAAAATGGTACTGGAACTTTTGCCATTAAATAAATACGAGAATTTAATAGAAATGGAGGTTCCTGGGTTGGGATCTATGCGGGATAATTCACTTGAAGGTTTGAGCCAAAGATTTGTAAATATTGAAACCAATAACAATTAATAATTGTCCTGGATCCAAGATTTAAAGATGCACATTTCACTATAAAAGAGCAGATTAAAAAAGACAAATTAAAATAAATTAAACAAGCAATGCCGTTAAAAGTAAATATTCAACCCGATGAAGATGTGGTATTGGAATCAGACTCCTCAGTCTTAGTGTTTTAAAAAAAACTTAAGAAGCAGGAGCAGACATTTTGTGTGGTATTGAAATCAGACTCCTCAGTCTTAGTGTTTTAAAAAAACTTAAGAAACCGGAGCAGACATTTTGGGATGTATCCTTTAATATTGGTCAAACTAGAGATAAAAATACAAAGGTCTCCCATGGATTAGAACGGGTAGAAACAGAGTTCAGTTGTTATGGTGGAAGAGTAGTTTAAAGAATAGATTGTAATTTGATAAAATAAAAATTTAAATTTTAGGAGAAACCATGTAAATTTTTACGTTAACCCTCGTATCGTTGAATTATTCATATTATAGTAACAGTAGTATACTAAAAAGCGTCCGTAGCTACTAAACAAATGTAGGGTGCGCACTAAAAACGTTTAGAAACTATTGTAGGTTGATTTAGATCCTTTTGTTCACTAGTTTTTTATGAGTTTGGGTTGGGATAGATATAATGGGATTTAGTCTAAGCATTGTTAAGTGTTTTTAACGAAACACACATGTTAAAATATGTCTATTTTTTTTTGTTTGGTAAATTGTAACATGTGGTTGGATACTCACACAATATAGTAAAGTACGCGCTTAACTCTCTACAGATAACAATAATTTCTTGAATGGAAAATAGGAACTTATTTTTATTTTTTTTTTGTATTTTTTAGAAAATAATAAAGCCTAAGAAAAAAATATTAGATTTAAATTCATTTCGTGTGAATGGGAACTCGACTCATTTTTTGTTTACATTTGTGTTTTTAACACCTTTTTTATGAGCATAGCACACATGCTGCAGGGAAATTCTTAAGCATTACATACGGAAAAAGCGATTTACGTTAATCTTGAATCGCTGTAAACTATACAAGCTGTAGCTTGGCTTCCTTATCCTCTCCAACATATCGTTAATGTAAATGAGAACGAGAGTAGGAAACAGTATCGAGCCTTGGGACACACCGGCGTTGATACTGAAGGTATTAGAAAAAATCCTTCAACTGCCACTCGTAAAGAACGCTCTCTGAGGAAACACGAGAGCTATAAACAGAACTTTTCAGATATACCATAAGAGCGTAGCTTAGCCAACAATCCGTCAGGTTAAACACGGTCGCGTGCCTTGTGCAACCCAGTGCAGCCGCTCGAAATTCTCCAAAATGTTCAATTGCGTTGTTCCAAACATGTGTTACATATGTTAGAAGATCTCTTGTTGATCTTTGCTTACGAAAGCGAAATTGATGGTCGATAATAATACTAAATCCTTCTAGGTATTTTAAAAGACGATGAATGATAGCCTTTTCCTTAACTTTCGATAATATTGAAAGGAATGTGACTGACCGGTACTTGCTTGGCAAAGTCTTTTTGCGTTTTTTGGGTGTTGGTTGAACTCTAGCGCATTTTCAGCGGGAAGAAAATATTCTCTTTCTGTAGGATAGGTTGAAAAGTCTACAGAAAACTTGTGTTAGTTCGGTCGCATGTTTTCTGAGTACTATGACAGGTATTTCATCAATCCCAGAAACTTTTTTGGTGTCTAGCTTCATTAAAATACGTTGTGATACATTGTTTGAAGACAATTTGACTGCACTATGAGAATAATGGGCGGTGTTTTTCTCTGGAAATCGACAAGTTGGCTTTCCCAGCAAGTGCTGATGTAATAGTATTATCTAGCTCTCCGAGTGGTATAGTGGTTTAGTGAAATTTTGACTAATGGCCTTAGCTACCATCCAAAAGGAATTGTTGGGGAAGTTTGTTTTTAATTCTTTGATTCTTAGTTTCGTCGATAATTTTTTGCATCTGTTTCGGGTACGAACAAAGATGTTACGATTTATGTTAGGATTTTCACCCCATTGTCGGTAGGCAAAATGTTTAGAAGCAACAGCATTTTTGCATTTTCGGTCGAATCAAAGTTTGCCATTGGAAGGATACTTCTTCAAAAAGGGATGTCAGCTCCCATACCAGCCAAAATGGCATCGGAAACTTCCTTGGCGCAGTCCGATGGGTCGTCGGATCTAAAACACACGTCTAACTAAAGGAAAGTTCGAAAATATTCCATGAGTTTCTCCTACTTAGCAGATTTAACATTATTATAACTAAAGTATAATGCGGTTTTAAATAAAATTAAATATTTCTGAACACTCTGTACCTCCAAGCATCACAATTTTTAAAAATCGTGTACATAGACTTAATAAACAATATTGTTATCTTGAGAAATAAAAAACCCGCAAAACAAAAAAATTGTCCTCCATACTTCTAATCGCAAGCTTCAATCTGATGTGCATTTCAAGGAACGTTGTGTAAAAATAAAAGAATTACGAAAAAATAAATATAAAGAAATAAAAATAAAGATAAGTAAGCTCGAGTTGAAAATGAGATTGTCATTCGCGATTATATGACAAAATAAGAATGACCATCAGCTTAAATGACTTGTTAGATTATGGTATGAAGCTTAAAAAGATCCGGAATGTAATAAAACGTATAAAAAGATCGGAGATAGACTTTTTTCGTCTATAATAAAAGAGCCATTAAAGGTACCTACCTAGTGATAATTTCTTATTCAGTCTCCTTTTTTGTATTTAGGTTTAGATATGAGAAGCGAATGTCGATAAAATACAGGGTAATCCTAAATAAATTCAAATTTGTTGCGCGAACTCTGCGACCGGGAGAGGTAAAGTAGAGACACAGAGCGTAATCGGGGAAATTTAGTTTCTACGGAGCGTTGCTCTGGGGCGGACCGTTTGTGATAATTTGACAATATGAACCCAAAAACACATTTAATAAGAGACATTGAAAGAAAAGAGATTTGAAAGAAAAAGCTACAGTTAAACACTAAAATCCTGGATGTTTCAGCAACCTTACGTAGGAAATAGACATGTATAGAAACCGTTATGAAATAAACGTAAACTTAAGATTCAGAAAGCACATAGAACCGTATTAATGGATCCAATCCTTTCATAATTTGCACTGTTTTCACTTTCAACTTCTACACAAATTATCCGATTTCGATCTTTTTACTTTATATTTGTAAAAAAATCAAAATTTTTTATCTTTCAGAATGCCTAAATTAAGAAAATCATAGTTTCCAATTTTTTATCGGTATGTCTGTCTGTAAACTCGATAACTCTCGAACAAATTAAGCTTTCAAATTTGGTTGCTTTGAACTTATCATGTGTTATACTCCTTTTCAGGGTTCGTAGAATCAAGGAATCTGAAAATTGTGTTCTGTTTTCATTATTTTGAATTTTAATGGAAACAGTATGTAGAGGGAAATGTCAGGATTCAGTTATAAATATCTCCGAAGTTTCATAAAATAAATTAGTTATTTTTAGCTTTTTTTTCTGTAAACTGGAAAATTTGTGGTGAAAACACAGATAATATATTAGAATCCGGGTTATTTTTAGTGTTCCGTACGGAACACTTATAAGATCACTTCGGTGTCTGTCTGTCTGTCTGTCTGTCTGTCTGTCTGTCTGTCACACCCGATTTTCTCGGAAACTATTTGACATAGAAAGGTGAAATTTGGTAATAATATAGGAATTGATGGCCTCATCAGAGCCATGTAGTTTTGAGAACTAAATTTTGACTTAAGGGGTTAGTTTTGGGGGGTGAAGTCGGAAGTGAAAAAAAATTTTTTTTACTAGGTCATCGAGTGTGGTGTCAAATGAAAGCTTGTGAAAACACGAGTAAAAAATATATATATATAATATTATACTTGCGCGCACTTTTCTTTGTATTATTTTTAAAAATTCGCGAAAAATCGCTGTCCCGGGCCTTATCTCGAAAAGTACTTATCAAAAAATTTCGAAAAAATTCTGGAATATTCTCCACGGGGTGTAGATTGAATGAAAATTATCACGAGTGCATTACCTTTAATAATTTATATGGTATACAAAAAAAAAAACAAAAATTTCAAGGTCATCAGATTTCAGTAAAGATTGGAAACAAACTTTGTTGAAAACTCATTTGGGGTGTGTTTTATGAAGTCACTGATCATTTTATACCACCGTAACATAAATTTTGACTTAAGAGGTTCGTTTTGAGGGGTGAAATCGGAAGTGAAAAAAATTTTTTTTTACTAGGTCATCGAGTGTGGTGTCAAATGAAAGCTTGTGAAAACAGTAAATATATATATATATATATATATATATATATATATATATATATATATATATATATATATATATATATATATATATAATATATATATATAATGTAATACTTGTAATAATTTATTTGGTATATAAAAAAAACAAAATTTCAAGGTCACCAGTTTTCAGTAAAGATTGGAAACAAACTTTGTTGAAAATTCATTTGGGGTGTGTTTTGTGAAGTCACTGATCATTTTATGCCACCCTAACAAAAATTTTTATTTTAAAAACAATCAACGTACGGAACACTAATTGTGCAAGTTCAACTTGCACTTGACCGGTTTTTTTTGATATTAATAGATAAATTTAATCGGCGGATTCATTTTCTTCTTCGGGTACCAAGACCGTTCAACGATTGTTGGTTATCATGTTGGCTACCATGTTGATCTCTCTCTCCTCAGCCTATAGTCATCCACTCCTGAATGTAGGCCTCTTCCAATCTTTTCCACGTCGTTCTGTTTAGGGCTGTTTGGATCCAATTTCCCCCCGCAATTTTCTGGATGTCGTCGCGCCACCTTTTTGGAGGTCTTCCAACACTCCTTTTGGTTTGTTTTGGACGCCAGTTTATCATTTTGCTGGTCCATCTTTCTGAGCTTTGACGAGCTATATGGCCAGCCCATTGCCATTTGAGTTGAGCTACTCTTCTGAGGACATCTGTCACACACGTTCTTCTTCTAATCTCCTCGTTCTGTATCCTGTCTCTCAGGCTAATTCCGAGCATAGATCTCGCCATTGCTCGTTGTGTCACTTGAAGCTTATCAGCGGTTTTTCGGGTGAGTGCCATCGTCTCGAGACCATACGTAAGGACCGGCAGAATACATGAGTCGTATGTTTTACGTTTAAGATTTATTGGGATTTCTCTAGATTTAAGTACATACCCCAACTTGCCGAACGCAGCCCAACCTTGTCCTATTCTTCTAGTTATTTCAGAGCTTTGATTTTCTTTACCAAGTTGTATTTTGTGTCCCAAGTAAATATATTCTGATACGTTTTCCAGTGTTTGATTTCCGATGTTTACCTGAATATTTTCCACACTCATTATTTTTGTTTTATGTAGATTCATCTCGAGTCCGATGCTTAAGGATGCCTGATGCAATTCTTCCAGCATGCTCTGAATTTCCTCCGTTTTATCGCTTATAATCACTATATCGTCTGCGAATCGTAAATGGTTCAGACGTACACCATCTATATTTACGCCCCTGGATTGCCAATTTAAACTCTTAAGAATGTCCTCTAAGGCTAGTGTGAAGAGTTTAGGGGAGATAGTATCGCCCTGACGTATGCCTCTGTTTACCAATATCTTATCTGTCTTTGTATCTTCGTCCAGTGTTATTTGGATGGTCGCGTTTTCGTATATGTGTTTGATGAGATTTGAATACCTGGTGTCTACTCTTGCGTTGTCTAGAGCTCTCAATATTGCCCAAGTTTCGACCGAGTCGAAGGCCTTTTTGTAATCTACAAATGCCAGGTGCAATGGTATGCTATATTCTGTGGTCTTCTCTATGAGAGTGCGTACTGTCTGCAAGTGGTCAATCGTACTAAAACCTTTTCGGAAACCTGCTTGTTCTACTGGTTGATACGAATCCATTTTTTGAGTTAATCTATTTGTTACTATTTTTGTTAGCAACTTGTATAAGTGTTATAGTAGACTAATAGGACGGTAGTTTTCTATGTCATTTCTATCTCCTTTTTTGTATAGCAAAATAACCTCGGCGTTGTTCCATTTTGTTGGAATTCTTTCTTCGGTTATGCATTTGTTGAGTAGAATTCGTACACTCTCTACTAGATATTCTCCTCCCATTTTTAACATTTCAGTGGTGATTTGATCTTCTCCTGGACATTTCTGAGATTTCATTTGGTTGAGCGCTGTTCTTAATTCATTGGTATCTATTTCAGGAATTTCCTCGGATCCACTATTTTGAATTTTCCGTCTGTTGTACTGATGACCTTGGGACTTGGAACTGTAAATATGCTTATAGAAGTCCTGAACTATGGCAACAATTTCCGTTCTACTATTAACTACGGTACCACTGTTGTTCTTCAATTTACTTAATTTCGTTCTTCCATTTGATAAGTGGGATTTTAAAACTTTCATATTTTTGTTGTTTTCAATAGTATTCTTTACCAACTTTGTGTTGTATTCTCTTAGATCTTTTCTAATGTTCTTGTCTATTTCTCTATTTGTTGTCTTATAACTCTCAGCTTCCCTATCTGTTTCTCTTCTCATTTTGATCAGATTTTTAGTAGTTTGGCTAAACTTGCCGATGTTCTTTTGTTTAGCACATATTTGTTTTGTTGCTACTTGTATGCTACTTCTTATGGTTTTACTTAGATCTTCCATTTCCATGTCCTTCAATCTGTTTGTCTCTCTTAGTTTTACGTTTAATGTATCCTGAAATTTTTCTTTATTTTTTGATAGAATTTCCACTGTAGGATATTTTTGTTTCTTTAGTATTAGTTTGTTTCTTTCGAATTTGATGTTTAGGTATATGGTTGCTCTAACCATTCGATGGTCGCTATTTGTATCGAACCGATTTAAAACGGTAACATCCTGACAGATTTCTTTTTTGTTAGTGATTATGTAGTCAATTACATTTCTAATACTGTCATCGGGGCTACTCCAAGTCCATCTTCTCTTTTCAGGTTTTTTGAAGAATGAATTCATACAGTAAAGTTGTTCATTTCTGCAATAGTCGACAAGCTTTTCACCTCTGGCATTTCTATCCCCCACTCCGAATTTGCCGATATTTATGGTATCTTGGTTTGTATTTTTGCCAATTTTGGCATTGAAATCTCCCATAATAATCACATATTTCGCATTTTCATTTGTTTTTGCTGTTGATATATCTTCATATAGCTGTTCTACTGCTTCGTCGTCATCATGTTGATGACGATCGTTTTATTGACAGCCGCTCGGAAGAGTTGAACCAGAGTAAACCCAATACAGTAGCAAAACTCAGAGGTAACCATATAGGAAAATCAGGTCTCAGTTTTCAAGAGGTCACGTGGCAGTTCGCTATGTTAAAAAGAGGACCAGCGGGAGATTTTAAATAGAAATAATGTTACTGTGCAAAGTTTTATCATTCAAAATCATAAATATGATGAAAATTTCTGATTTAATAAAATGTCAGGTTAACACAGCATGAATAATATAAAAAAAAGAATGGAGTACGTTGTTAGAAAAAGATGCTTACAAGTGAAAAACTCTACAGGAAGGCATTTTTATATTTTTTGCAGAAATTTTCAATTGGACAACTGATGGCAGACACGTTTGGTTGCTGCAAGCCAAATCTTTACTCTACAACCAAAAAAATGTCATAAGAGAAAATAGCTTCTCAGAATTATTCAATTTATCCGCGTACGATTTCTTACGTAATTAATATTCTTTAATTAGATCACCTTTCAACATCTTTGAAGAAGCAGAAGAAACTCACTCCCGCCGTACATTTTGAATTATTTTTACAATTGTAAACGTCACAACAATAACCTCCTCTCGCCATAATTATATAAATTGTTTGTCAACCTTTTCGATTCTCTTCAGTTACAAACGTTTTTAATTTTCTTTTTATACAGGCTCTCTCTTCCTTCTGTCTTTAAATTCATATAAACTGCAGTCACATCAAGATCAAGACCGATAATACATTTCAAAAGACACATTCCGAGATCAGACGAAAACATTGAGCGGCAATTTTGAAAGAGGAACCTGTCGATGCACGCGCCGTCAAAATTTCGTCACCAACTTGTAGCTCACGTTCGCTACTGTATACCACGATATTCTTCTTCTTCCTGGACCACGTGCTGCCTCGAATCTTCCTCTCTATAATCAGATGCAAGATTTCGTATTTTTCTGGATGTCTCATGATGTGGCCAAAATATTCTAATTTGCGTCGCTGGATGATCGTAACCACCTGCAAGTGCTTGTCCATGCGAGTGAACATGGATTGAGGATGAATTCATCACTGAACATAATAATTAAATTATTGTCAGTGTAAAATTGCTTTAAGCTATTACTACTTCTTCAATGAAAGGTCCTAGATACAAGACACTGTGCCATTAAGTAAACCTTTAATAACGACTTAAAACAGGTTTTCAAAATTATAAAATAAACATAACTCTTGTGTGTATGTATAAGCCACGTTTAGAGAAGGAAGTCATCTCTTAGCACACTTTTGTTAAATATTTTACTTTTAAATTTAAGCTGTAAATAAAACTTGGGTCCGTGTGCGTTCTATAAAATCTACCTGTCTCCAAGGAGTTTTTATTTACTTTTTGTCTTTTTAATTTGGCATTTTGTAACTAAAAGGTATAGACGACAAAGACATTCGTATCATCGTCAATTTGTACTGGTATCAGAGAGCTGAAGTACGATTGGAGCATCAACTATCGGATGAAATTAAAATTAAGCAGGAAGTGCGTCAGGGTTGTATTCTATCGCCCTTGTTGTTCAACCTCTATTCGAAGGTGATGTTCAATGAAGCACTCACTGGTACCACTGAAGGAATCAACATCAACGGCGTTAACATAATTAACATCAGATACGCAGATGATACATTAATTATCACTAGAGACCGGATTATATGCAACATAAAAATCTTGAAATATCCATGCAAATATGCATGAAAAATGCTTAAAATATGCATGAAAAGGGTCAAAATATGCAATATTAAATAATAATAAAAGTAGTAATTTTTAGTTTTTTATTTCAAAATCAGCATAAAATTAATAAGTTATCGACGATGTTTAAATTTAATTAACAATTATTTAACATTTTTTAAAATTATTTAACATTTGTATTCTTGCACCGTGTAAACAAATGTTCCACATGTTGGGTAGTAAGATTGTGTCTTCGATCACTTAAAATATTTTTATTAGTGGAAAAAGATCGTTCCACATCCACTGAGGTAACTGGGCAGTATTTGAATTTGGGTGCTATGTTAGCACTTATTGTTTCTGGCAAAAGTTCACCCGTCCCATTAATAAAACTATCAATTTGACACAAAGGTTCAAAGCCTGGGTTATTGCACAAAATGTTTTCAAACTTTTCTTTAACTCTACACGGGAATATATCTGGCAATGTGGAGTTTATTTGAAGGATTTTATTCATTAACTGAATTGATTCGGTCAACGCCAAACCTCGAGTTTCAAGCTTTTTAATACCCGCAGGTATGTGAGAAAAGTGAGTGCTAATTGAAGCTATGTTTTTTTTAATATCAGAATCGTTAAATGCTTCCTTGGATTGACGAACTGCCATAGCCTCTGCACTATCGAAGTCATTTACTACACCTTTGATGGCCCCGAAATGTTCATTGTAAAATAGTACAGCTTTAATCCATGTTCCCCATTGTGTTATCACTGGTTCGGGAGGTAAAGGCACATTTGGCAGTTTTTCTTTATAGGTGTTATTGCGAGCAGGTGCCTTAAGAAACACTTTCTTTGCTGATGAAATCAGTTTATTTACATTTCCAAACGTGGATCGTACTTCTTCAGCGAGTCGATGGACTCCGTGAGCAAAGTACGTCACATGAATTAAATTTGGATAAAATACTTGGAGAACTTTGACTGCCTTGATCATATAGGGAGCAGCATCTGAGGGAAATATAAACACTCTTTCATCTTGAGAAGATTCAATAAATATTTTTTTAATACCCTCATTCACAAATCTGGCGATCCTAGAATGATTTGTCTTCTCAAGTTCTTTGCAGGCCACCAAATAGGAAGAAGAAGGCTCTAATCTTAATGCACCTACAATTAAATTCGCAATATACCACAACTGTCGGTAGTTTCATCAGCTGAAATCCAAATAATGTCATCCTTAAGTTCATTACGCATTTCTTCCAGAACATGTTGGTAAATTGTTGGTATGTAATTTTTACGCAGTGTTGATTCGTCTGGTATTTTTTGATTCAAGCAATATTTTTGCAGAAAATCTTTGAATGTAGGATTTGTAAGTTTGTGGAGAGGAATATTACTTGCAAGCAATGCTTCACATAAATCCATGCTAAAGTGGTTTTTTTGTTTGCCTATGGAAGTGGAATCACTGCTACTTGCTGCTGTTATAAGTTGTTGTCGTGGGCGTTTTTTTTTTGCAATTCTGCGATATGAAGACTTGTCTTGACATGCTGGTCAATTTGGAACTTTTTTGTGCACGAAACATTTTTCTCGCAAACTCGACAATATAAAACATTTCCGTCGTATGTAAATGTTCCAGGATAATCAGCTACCCACGAAGAGACACTATTTTTTGCGGGTGGCATGGTACACGTTAAACTTTAACACAACACGTTAAAAATTGCAAAAAAAACTACACTGATGCAAGCGCGTCAACAATAATCTTAAAACTGATATCTTGTTTTAAAATAAAAATTTGTCTTCGAGAAAATTGTTTATTTGATCCACGCTCAAACAAATATTCTTAGAAACTAACTTATCACTTAATATCCTGACCAAGAAACAAAGGAATAAAATATCGTCGTAATTTTGGGTATTCCCTTGGCACTATAACCTAATCGATGTTTAGACTATTGCAGGGAATGTCCCCGCGATAAGATCGGTTCTAGACGGCGACATACCCTGAGCAATTCAATTGCCTAGTAATATCGAGAAATATTGTAAATATAGGGAAAATATGCATCATTACTAGATTTTGGGTAAAATATGCAATAATCGGTGAGAATGGTCGAAATATGCAAATGCATATGAAAATATGCAAATGCATATAATCCGGTCTCTAATTATCACTAATAACGAAAAAGATCCACAAAAACTTATAGACAAAATAATTGACACTTGTACACAGTTTGGCACAAAGATAGAGAGAGTGATGTATCCCGGTAGCAATATCAACGACCACTGGAAGCCGACTGTAGAAGTCAAAATTCGAATAGCGAAGGCCCGAGCCGCATTTATGAACAACAAAAAAATATTAACTAGTCACGAACTATGATTGAAACCACGGATGAAAATGGTATGCTGCTATGTCTTTCCGGATCTCTTGTGCGGTAAGGAAGCGTGGACGCTAACTGAAGCAATGATTAAACATCTGGAGGCATTCAAGATGTGGATGTATCGACGACTGCTGAAAATCAGTTGAATGCATAGAATCAGACCAACAGAACAACAGCATTCTTATTCGCATGGACAAGGATTTGGAGTGGAGTGGTCACAACCAACGCAAATTAGAATATCTTGGCCACGTTATGAGACATCTAGAACAATACGAAATCTTGCATCGGATTATAGAGGGAAAGATTCCAGACAGACACGGTCCACCGAGAAGGGCAACATAGTAGTTGAAAAATTTGAGGCAGTGTTACGGAAAGTCTACGGTTCAACTCTTCCGAGCGGCTGTCAATAGAACGATCATCATCAACATGGTAGCCAACATGATAACTAACGATCGTTGAACGGTCATGGTACCCGAAGAACTTGGATTGATTCAGCCGATACTTGGTGAAGATCCATAACTAGAAGTTTTGCAAGAAGTAAACACTACTTAAATTTCCACTAAATTTTTATTTTTAACACTATGACAAACCATCTGAAGAAGCTGTCGTACAGCGAAACATGTCATGGTGTTAAAAATAAAAATTTAGTGGAAATTTAAGTAGTGTTTACTTCTAGTACCCGAAGAAGGAAAACTAAAAGGTTTTTAAGGAAAAGAAACTTCAAGTGGGATCATTATCAAAGACTGCGAGGCTGAGCTATCCTCGTATTAACGTTATAAAGAAATAAGGTTTTTTTTTACAAATAAATTTGTATTTTTTGAATTCCACATTCTTATTTACAGATAATTCTCATATTCAGAAATTTAGAACCATGCTTTGCGTGAGAAAAAGTTGTATCAAAAGTACGTGGGGCGATTCAAAAGTTTCCTGACTAACGCTATATGGCAAAAATGCTAAATAGAATCGATCCGCTCCGATAGGTGGCGGTAGATACATCCATAACAACGCTGTGTGACAAGTTTCAACTCGCTAGTTTGTTCAGTTTGTTCTGTATGCACATTTGTATATAGGGCTATTGGTATCTCAACAATTTTAACAATGGATGCGAAAAAAGAGCAGCGTGTGTGTTGTGTATGTTGTTTTAAACTGGGAAAAAGTACTACCGAAACGTATGAAATAATTCGGAAACCATTAAGGGACAATGCTCTGAGCCGTACAAAAGTTCCGAGTGGTTTTAACGATTTAAGGCTGGTCGAAGTTCGGTGAAAAACAACGAGCGTTCCGGAAAACCTTCAGCTGTAACCACGCCTGAAATCATCGTCAAAGTTCAACAAGTCATTTGTGAAGACCATCGTCGGATAATTCTAAGCATCCAATCTATGACGAATTTTCTATTGGTCAGAAAAAGGCCAAAACCTTAGATCAAGAAAAGTTTCGTTCTGTCCGCAAAAAATGATGCAAAATTCCACAATCTCCACTCCGCTTATTCGCTTGATTCAGCACCCTGTGACTCGGGGCTTTTCCTCATATGAAAATAAATTTAAAGGGATGCTGCTTCGAGACGATATAAGGCGAATCGCAGGTGATCGTGGAAGCAGTGACAGCACTGACCTACCAAAAAATGTTCGACCATTGAAAAAACGGTGGAACCGGTACATTCGGGTGCAGGGAGACTATTTTAAAGGTGACAGGAATCACGGGGACCTAAAAATCACAACTTCAAATTTCAGGAAGTTTTGGATCGCATTATGTTTCACTGTTGCGAAGAATGGTCAGAAATTACAAGTATTCGTTGGGGCAAAGGTTAAGCGACATATGAAGTAAATTAGATCCTAATTATTCTGCCACTAACGCAAGTTGCCTTGTTCCAAGAATTTTTTCGTGGGTATTTAAAAAAAAAATTACTTCATCTAATATAAAACGCAACGTCTCTCTGTCTGTCTGTCTGTTAGTGCGCTTATCACTTGAGAACCACTTATCCGATTTACGTTTTTTTTTTTTTGTTTTTTTTATGGGTCTAGCACACGTGCTGCAGGGAAGTCCCTAAAGCGCTCCAGGAGCGGCACGAGTGCGGAAAAAGCGATTCACGTTGTTCTTGAATCGCTGTAAATTGTACTCGGTGGGAAACACAGCGCTGGGCAAATTATTCCAAAGCGATGACGTTCTCCATACAAAAGATTGCTTGAAAAGCGTTGTACGCGGAGTAACAACCTGAACCTCATACGGATGCGAAGCACCAGCGCGACGTGTATTTCTAACATGCACCGCTTTGGGAGGAATTAAGCGGGCTACATCCTTCGAACACTTTCCATGAAAATACTTGTAGAACAGACTCAAGTCGCCAACCGTTCTTCGATGTTCCAGCGAATCAAGGCCGCCGGTCAATTCCGGGCCCCCAATCAGACGGACCGCTCTTCTCTGAACAGAATCCAACAAATGCAGTGTATGTTTGGGAGCGGAGCCCCAAACGTGGGAGCAGTATTCCATAGTTGGTCGAATTTGGGCTTTGTAAAGAATTAACAGCTGCTGTGGGGTGTAAAGCTTTCTGGTTCTCAATAATATTCCCAACTTTTGAGAAGCTCTCCTTGCTATGCCTGCAACATGTTCATGCCAAGACATATTTGCTCCCAAACTAACGCCCAACAAATTGAGTGACGATGCTAGGGGAATGGAGTGCCCCGACATAACTATGTCGGGTTCAGCAACGTTAACTTTTTTAGAAAAAACTGCCGCTTGGGTTTTTGTAGCGTTAAATTCCACTTGGTTACTGTCACCCCAAGATAGAATTTCTTCCAGGTCTTTGTTAAGTTGAACGACCTCCTGCTGTCTGCGGATATTCGCCTGAGCAGCCGATGTCCGAGCGTTCAAGGTGAATGAAGAGACAAGCGTACTGTACTGCAAAGCTATAGATTGGATTCCCGGTCTTTTCGAGCAGATCGTTAATGTAAATGAGAAAGAGAGTAGGAGACAGTATGGAGCCCTGGGGCACACCGGCGTTGATAGTGAGGGTGTTAGAAAGAAATCCGTCGACCGCCACTCGTAAAGAACGCTCTCTGAGGAAACATGAGAGCCACAAACAGAACCTTTCAGACATACCGTAAGAGCGTAACTTAGCCAACAGTCCATCGTGCCAAACACGGTCGAATGCCTTGGATATGTCAAGAGCAACCGCTCGAGATTCTCCAAAGTGTTCAATTGCGTTGTTCCAAACATGTGTTACATAAGTCAGAAGATCTCCTGTTGATCTATGTTTACGAAAACCATATTGGTGATCGCTAATAATATTGAATCGTTCAAGATATTTTAGAAGATGCTCATTGATAACCTTTTCCATGACTTTCGATATTATTGAAAGCAGTGCAACTGGTCGGTAGTTATTTGGCAAGGTCTTCTTACCTTTTTTAGGTATCGGCTGAACCGTGGCACATTTCCAGCAGGACGGAAATATTCCCTTTCTGTAGGATAGGTTAAAAAGTCTACAGAAAACTGGTGTTAGTTCCCTTGCACAGTTTTTGAGAACTATGGCAGGTATTCCGTCAGCGCCAGAAGCCTTCTTGGTGTCTAGCTTCATTAAAATACGCTTTATGATGCGCTGTCTGAAGACAACATCGGGCATCATTGACTGCAATATGGGAATAGTAGGTGGTGTTTTTCCTTGGAAATCGACAGTAGAATGTGAAGCAAAGAGTTCAGCCAACAAGTTCGCTCTCTCAACAGATGTGGTTCCAATGGAATTATCTGGCCGTGTGAGTGGTGGTATGGTGGATTTGGTAAAATTTTGACTAACTGCCTTAGCGACTGCCCAAAAGGACCTGGAATTGTTGGGACAAGCGAGAAGTTTGTTTCTAATTCGTTGATTGTATGCCTCCTTGGTTTCGTCGATAATTCCCTTGCATCTGTTCCGGGCATGAACAAAGATGTTACGATTTACGGTGTTAGGATTTTCACGCCATTGTCGATATGCAATATGTTTAGAAGCAACAGCTTCTTTGCATTTTCGGTCGAACCAAGGTTTGCCGTTGGAGGAGCATTTCTTCGAAAAAGGGATGTAAGCTTCCATACCAGCCAAAATAACATCGGAGAACTCCCTGGCGCAGTCAGATGGGTTATCGGATCGAAAACAAATGTCCATCCAAGGGAAAGTTCGAAAGTATTCCATGAGATCTTCCCATTTAGCAGATTTGTAGTGCCAAATCTTGCGCGGCCTAGGCGCCTCTCTGTCACTGATTGGCAGGATACTCGATGTCGAAAGCAGTTTATGGTCGGAAGAACCTAACGGCGGATTTACGGTGACCGTGTAAATCTCCGGATTGGTGGTTAAAAACAGATCAAGAAGACTGGCGAACTCCCCGTCTCGATCAGGGATCCGTGTTGGTTCGTCAATAAGCTGAGTTAAGCCATAACTGATTGAGAATGATTCAGCTTCACGACCTTGTTCGTCGGTAGTATTTGAATATTTAAGCCAGTTGATATTGTGGACATTAAAGTCGCCCAGGATGGCAATTTCGGCACTTGGATAGTTACTTTGTAAATGATCGATGGTGTCTGCAAGAGAAGCGAAAAGTGTTCGAAAATTGGTTGTTTTTTAATTCATACGTATATCCTCTGGCCAGGTTTTAGTATATAATTTGTTACGTTAGGTAATATAAGAAATAAGCAGTGACGACAATAGTGAATCAAGTCAGAAAAAAGTTTGCCGTCAGCGCGCTCTCTTGGAAAAAAACCCCCTGGAGCCGCAGGCAGAGGTAGTCCTAATTAAAACACAACCTAATATTCATCATCATCATCATTAGCTTATTGCATCCATAGTCAGATGTAAGCCTCCCCAAATTGTCTCCAGTGAGTTTTGTTCTTTGCTTTTTACATCCAATCGTGTCCTGCTAATCTTTTTATGTCGTCCGTCCATCTGGTCTGTGGTCTACCTCTGCATCTTTTATGTTCTCTAGACCTCCATTCAACTATACAGCGTGTCCATCTGTTATCATTCGTCCTTGCGATATGCCCCGCCCAATTCCACCTTAATATACATATTCGTTGTAATACATCTGTCATTTTTTATCTTCTTCGAGTCTCGCTGTTAGGAATACGATCTTGGAGTCTAATATTTACCATTCTCCTCTCCATTGTTCTTTGGGTGGTAGCGGGTATATACTCTTCTGCGATCTCGGCGAAGGACAGATATACTTCAGGGACGCGACCCTGTCAACGCCCGCCTTGATCTCCCCCACCTCCTAATATGGGGGGACACCAGGTCCTAAAAACATTAATCCTTGACCACATACCATCCTTCCAACTTGACGTTGCGTGACAAGGAAATGGCTAAAAATCCCAAAATGAAAAATGAATATGTCGAAAACCTAATATTACTTCAATTTAATTAAAAAAAACTTATCCACAAGTTTGGTTTTTAAGTTAAGCACATGTGTCAAGCATATGTAAACGATTATAAACTCGGTGTGTATTATAATACGTACTACACTAACACTCACATTATAATTTTTCCTGGTATATGAACTGTAAGATTGTTTTTTTTTCTAGGTTTAATCTTAAACACATGTTTTCTGGATCTGGCATGTTTCTGTTATAATTTTTTGTCGAATTCGTCTTCTGGTGGTAACATAAAAACACATTTATACAGGAAATGATGCTGTTTGCCCTATTTATGACGCAAATATATCTAAAACCCTCCACCGTTTATAGGTAGTCACTGGTATTTGCTAAATCTTTTAGGTGCCATAAAACAGAGAAACTAGAACTACTTCTAATATCTTTTGGTGCTTTACTTATCGGTATTTAAGCACTTTTAATATTTTAACAGCTTAGCTTGGAAGTATTTTAACCCTTTTGACAACTGTAATCTCCAATCGATCTAAATCCTTCGGTAACGTTTTTCGGTTTATCTTGTGGCTTTCAATATTTTTTTTTCTAAATTGTGACTACGTTCTAAGATCACGTTTAACAGGTTGTTATATCTTTTACAATAGACCAAGGATACTTTTGTTAAATTCTTTCATTAATTGAAAAGATATTATCTCCAACCACTTGCGTAGGAATAAAATTAAATATAACGTATGTACTACCTTTTAAGTTGTTACAAAAACAATGAAAGAAAAAAAATGGTACAAATTGTTTTATTGTTTCTCAAAATATTCACCTTTAAGCTTTATATACTTTTACATGCGTTTGAACAAATTGTCGAAACATTTTTTCCACTCTGATGTTGGTACGTCAAAAACATGGTTTTGGAAAGATTCAACAGCTTCTTAAGGTGATGAAAATCGCTGTCCACGCATTTTTTTTTGACATGAGACACGAGCCTGTTTTTGAGTTCCGGTCAAGTTATGCAGAATCCATCGGGAGCAGATCTTTTTCACGCTAAATGTTCATGCAAAATCTAATGTACTGCAGTCATCGATATGCCTAATTATGCCTCTATCTAACGGTAAGTCACATAATAATAATAATAATAATAGCTTTATTCCCAACAGTAAGAACCATTTACAGGGAAAACAAGAAAGAATATGAGTGAAATTTTCTCTTAAAACTAAGGTACTAAAGTAACAACAAAAAAAGAAAAAAGAAAGAAATAAAAATGAATAAAAAAATTAAATGAATCAGCGCAGTACAAATTAGAATAAAAGTGAAATAAAACAAATATTAGTTACATACATCCAGCAAGCAAAACAAGCCTCCAAAAGAATCTTTATAAATGTCCTATCAAGTGAAATGATCTAAACATATTGACCTAATCTTATTTTCGGTGTCTGCAAAAATGTCACATTCATTACTAATTAAGTTAAATTTATTGCACATAACATTGATTGGTTCAATTAACCTGAGATTAGTCCTAGCACGTGAACAAACAAAAGTAGCAGTATTTCGTGAATTAATTCTAGGCACCAATATAGCCACCTTCGATAGCAGTTGAGAACAATCGATGACTCCGTGCAACAATCTATACAAGAAAATTATAGACGAACACTCTCTGCGAGCCTCAAGTGATTGAAAATTAAATCTCTCCAATAACAAAGAGTACTCTATTCCTCTCATTGGATAGACACCATCTACCTTATATGATAAATATTTTAGAAATCTTTTTTGAACTCGTTCTAGCATTAGTTTGTAGCATAAATAATATGGGCTCCAAATAAGAGAGGCATACTCTAGTTTGGATCTCACATAAGACTCATATAGCAGTATTAAAGATCGTTCACTATTAAAGCTCCTACAGTTGCGCACTATAAAACCATATAGACGATTTGCTTCCAGCGTTACGTTATTAATGTGATTAGAAAAATTCATTTTGTTATCGAATACTACTCCCAAGTCCCTTACACTATTGTATGTCGATCCTTTTCAATCATGTTGCGCACAGCATCGATGTTTTTTGGAACAACAGCCGATAGTGGTCGACCTTCACGAAATTCATCGCTGACAGAAGCACGACCTTAACGAAATTCTGCAAACCAATTGTAAATAGTCTTTTCTAATGGTCATTCGTTATCAAAAGTTAAACGAAGCGATTCGAGTCATTGTTGTTGAGTTAGGCCTTTACTAAAATCGTAAAAAATCATCCAACGAAAACATTGACGTAAAATTTCCATTTGTTCACGAAACTGTTTTTTTTTAAACGCTTCCTGTAAACAAACAACAAATAACAATGGCAATGTCACATCTTAATAGGGCAATCTAGTGGTCGTTTGTAAAAACTTAAAAGGCGTGCCTCGTAATAGAACAGTAAGGTTATGTTACTATTGTCGATATCGTACTTTCAAGTTTAGATCCATAATGACATAAAGCATCCGTAACTTCAACATGTAGAAGTTCTTTTGTAGTCTTAAATCCCATACCACTACCACTTTCTATGTAAATGTAGAAATTTTGTCTTAGAAACTAATGAAGTCTCACATATTATGTATATGTATAAAACTGTAGATTTATTTTGGCAAATCATTATACTTTTGTACTTTTTAAAATCAATCAGCCCCTATCAAAAACATCTCGATGTAGTAAAGAACTAAGTGTGGGCTTTAAACCCGTGATGAAATAACAAAAAAAAAGGAACAACCAAAGAGCCTATGGGCGTGCCGAGCGTTCGCTCGGAGACCAGATAATAGATAAAACCCCATCGTATTTCGGCCCACACTGTGTTACAAACGAGTTGAGGTACATTTTACCTGGGGCAGACAGTGTCGTAGAAAGATTATACTACCACGGAAATATTAAAATTAAGGAAATATTACTTATGTGAAATATTTAGAAACGAAACATCGTCATTATTAGGTCAGTCAATAAGTTTTAAAAGCGGAAATGAAACAAGATGAATTAATGAGTCGAAATACATTTATTCTTCAGTATAATCTCCGTTAAGCTGATACATTTTTTCCAGCGATTTTCCAATTCATTTACTGAATTTTATTGAAAAACGCTTCCTCCGTAGAAATCTTTGAGGTTTGGGAACAGATGGAAGTCAGACGGAGCTAGATCTGGCGAATAGGGTGGATGTTCCAACAATTCGTACTTTAAGGTGCATTGTCATGAAGAAAGATGATTTTTTCTTCTGCAAAGCGGGTCCAAAAGGTAGAGATTGATTTACTGGTTTGAAGGTAATCACTTAACAAAATTCTTTTAGCATCCCAGTAAACTGTTGCTATAATTTTTTTGGACGACATTAACAACTTTGGCTGCTTTAGAGCTAAACAACCGGGCTCAGTCCACTGTGCATGTTGTCGCAGTTCAGAATCATACTGGTAAACCCAAGTCTAATCCATAGTTACAAATTGACGCCCAAAATGAGTTTTATTCTTTGTGAAACGAGCCAAATATTGTTTAGAAAATTTTTCTCGAGTGCGTTTTTGTTCCGATTTTAGCAAATGCGGCACCCATTTTGTGAATAGCTTTCTCAAACCCATCCATGATGATGCCTATAGGTAAATCATTCACGGTTAATCGACGGTCTTCCATTACCATATCTTGTATTTGCACAACAGTTTCTTCAGCTGTTGCAGTTTTTAGACATCCTGACGCTTGTACGACCACGTTTTTAAACTCTAGAGTTCATCTATGAACAGTTGGAAATGAAGGAGCAGACTCTCAACTTTAATACTAACTTTGCATGAATTTCAGTTGCGGATAAACTTTCCAAAACAAAGAATTTTATCACCGCACGATATTCGATTTTTTCCTTTTTTTTAAAAAAAAAATGCTCAAACAGGTCTACTTTAACCATCTGATAAACAACGAATGACTTGACAGATTGACCTAAAATTTAGGGTCTGTTCATATGACAGATGACAAACTTCAAATTTATGTTCAATATTTGGTTCAACTGATGCTGAACAGGTGTCGTAATCAGAACTTATTGATTGACCTGATACCACTTTGCCTACAAAGAAACCGAACTTTTAATAAAAAAAATAGAACACAGGCGAATTGTTATTTTTAAAAGTATTTCTTCCATTAGATATATTTCAGCCGTTTAATACACAATTCAATCTCAGCTTCAAACTCATTTTTGACTCTAATTGGACATCTACTTGAATAAATGTTATGAAGCAGCTGACAACGCAAAGAATGGTTCACCTTCGACAGAAAAAAGATTCAACAGATGGCGGTACTATTTTCTTCTATTTTCAAAGAGGCATCGTTTCACAATATTTTATTCAGATTACTTCCTACTTTAATTAAATCATATATTGGCCAGTTAAAAAATCAAAGAGAAATTATCGAAAATTACAGTAATGTCTTCTAAGCACTCGGCAACCCATTTTTCAATTTATTCATACTTATCAAACTGGATATTCCAACTTTTCCAGAGCGTACTGCAACGGGCGGAAGAGGTGGTAGTCAGATGGGGCCAGGTATGGAAAATACTCTGGATGTAGGAGAACCTCCCATTGAAGCTCCATTAGTTTCTTTTTAACAACTAAAGCCACATGACATCGAGGGTGGCGAGTCGATGCAATAGATGATCGTTTTTGCATCAAATTATCATTCAAACACTCCAGTTGTTGTTTGTAACGTTCGACTTATCGCGCTCCATTTTAATTCGGTTGTAAATAAATACCGGTTTACACGACGGATGACGTCTGTTGACTGAATTTTACTGGGAAATATTGAAACTTCAAGAAGGGATAACTAACAATTGTAACTGCCTACAGAATATGCCAGCCATCTAATATAATCCATCACTCCCAAGGGTACTTTAAGCTAAAATTATGGTAAAAATCTTTGACTAACTTAAGAAGTTTAACAAAGATCGTCTAGAACAATGCTGATTTCATAATTTTAACAGTTGAGTTGCTGTAGGCAGCATATAAATAACTAATACAGTTGACATTATTACTATACAAATTTGGAAAAGTACAGGACACCATAATGACATTTTGTTGTTAGATAAGCTAACTCTCTAAAATAACAATTTTGTGATTAATTTTACTTACAACAGAGGAATAAAAATAATGTTTCCTTTAAAATCACAAGTGAAGGACCTTTAATTGATCCCAACAATATATTCTCCCTCAGGTAAACAATTGAACTTTAATGAAAAACCAGTCACGGGCAAGTCGGACTTGCGCAATTACTGTTTCGTACGGCGATTGCTTTTAAAATAAATTAAAACTCTTACCAAGGCTAAGTTAATTAGGTCCCTGATATCTCAAAATCCAATATGTATTTTCACCTTTTTTCTTAGTCAATAAGCTGTAATAGTTATAGCATCTTAGCTACGTAATAGCCCATAAATCAATCTAGCTCAACCTATAATCTAGTAATAAAAGTGTAAAACAAATATTTACTACCTAAATATTTGTTTAATTATAAACAAATGAAATAAAATTATTTTGTCTCGATCCAGCGATGCGGTAGCAGTAATGTACTGAAAAATATATTAAAAAACCTCCACCATATTGTCAAGCAATATAGTTTTTCTTTTATATCAGATAAATTATCAACCGTAATGCACTCGTAATAATTTTCACTCAATCTACACTTTATGAAGACTATTCCAAAATTTTTTCGCAATTTTTTGATCAGTACTTTTCGAGATAGGTGGGGGGACCGCGATTCTTGCCCATTTTTAAAAATAATATAAAGAAAAGTGTGTGCAAGTATTACATCTTATATATTTTTGAACTCGTATTTTCACAAGCTTTTATTTGACACTCCACTCGATGACATGGTAAATTTTTTTTTCACTTCCGATTTCACTTCCAAAAGTAACCTCTTAAGTCAAAATTTAACCTTCAAAACTAAATGGTTCTTATTGGGACATCAATTTCCATATTTGTGCCAAATTTCAATTTCAACAACGACAGAGAGACACCGAAGTGATATCCCATAAGTCTAGGATGAACATTAAGTTTATTTTGGGTGCTCAAATGATTTGCTTTATTCTCCTCTAGGTCAAAATGTTTGTTTAATTTTTAAAAAAATGTAAACTCAAGTTTTATACAAATTTCAGCTAATAGGCCAAGTTTGTCAATATATAATTCAACACTGATTCAATGATAATGAGGTGACATCAATCCGGCGTCTTTATTTCAAGACTAACAGAGTAGTTTGGTATTAAGCATTAACTCCACATTTAGATGCTCATCCTAACTGTACCAAGAATACAAAATAATTATTTTTTAAAACTCGTTAAAACTCTTAGTTTGGGCTGTGAACTACGAAGTCCTAATGGTTCTCTCTAATAATTTTAATCAACGACAATTATATATCATTATCTTTTATGACCAAATTTGTTGAATAATTGCCATATTCCCATTTTCTATTTGTAACGCTTTAATATTATGTTCAATTTGTCTCAACACAAATTATAATTCCCAACCATTTTTGGCAAAACTAAAAAGAAAAATTTCTTTATTTACATATTTTATTACTACGTCAATTTTACCCAACGGTTTATTTTAACATAAGACAACAGTATAGACAAATTTTTAAAAGTTTCTTTATGCGAGGCAAATAATCTTAGTATTAATACAAAAACTGGCCAAGTGCATGTCGAACTTGCGCAATTAGTGTTCCGGACGATGATCGCTTTTAAAATAATATAAAGTCCTTACGTTGGCTAAGTTAATTAGGTCCCTGACATGTCTTAAGATCCAATATGTATTTTCACGTTTTTTCTTACAGCTTCTTCACTACCTAATAGCCAATGAATCAATCTAGCTCAATCGTGAATCTAGTAATAAAAGTGTAAAACAAATATTTACTATCTAAATATTTATTTAATTATAAACAAATAAAATAAAATTAGTTTTGTCTCGGTACAAGAGCGACGCGCAAGCAGTAATGTACCGAAAAGTATATTAACAAAACCTTGACCATATTGTCAAGGCACCGAGTTTTCATAGTTTTTTTTTTATACCAGATAATTTTCGATCAATCTACATTTTATGAAGACTATTCTAGAATTGTTTCAAAGTTTTTTTATCAGTAATTTTGGAGATAGAATGGAGAACAAGGATTTTTGGCTATTTTTTAAAAATAATACAAAGAAGAGTGTGCGCAAGTATTACATCATATATATTTTTCAACTGGCGTTTTCACAACCTTTCAGTTGAGAACCTATTCGATGTTTCTGTAGCAGATTTCACGTTAACTTTTCCGAAACGTTCAAGTTCCCTAAATGTGCCTGAGAGTTTGTTACACCGTCGTTCAGATTTATTTCTGAACCCCTACAACATATAACTGGTGCAAGAGGTAAAACCAACCGATACCAGCTCAGAAGTTCGTTCAACTTCAACAAGTACATTTCCACCTTATCATCTACGACAGTAAATACAATGGCACTTCAAACACGCCTTTGCCCAGGCATTTAAGAAATCTTCCAGAATAAGCTGATTTACCAAAATTAGCCTTCATGTAGTTCTAATTTAACATCAGTGGATTTATTGTTGTGGAAATATCTCAAAACTGTCCACAGTAACAATCCTCGCTCCCTGTAAAATTTAAAAGAAAATCTCGGCAAGAACTTACAGCGATCAAGAAAACAACTTGCAGAGCAGCGATAAATATTTTCACAGCTCTCCTGCTGACATGGTGTGAAAAGTACTGATATTTTCCGAGCGATGGCAGCACAAACAAAAAAATCTTGATTTTTAGTTAGTGTCAACTCTCAGAAGATTCATATAAAGTTTTCGTGATATGTTGTATATTAGTTTGCAAGCTACAGCTGTTTGGATAACACTACTTTGATTTTTGCAAAACTATGGAATAGAATATCGTGTATTGATTAAACATTGCTTTTTGATCGAAAAAAATACAGCCAGGCCCCAAAAATGGTTTAGTGAACATAAATGTGGTCGTACAAGTATTAATGCACCGCGTTCAGGGCGTTCAAATGAGGCAGTCACTGCAAAAAATACCGCATGAACGTCGACCGAAGCATCCAAAAACACAGCTGGAACGGTTCTGGCAGGTATTTTTTTGGATGCGCATAGAATAATACTCCACAACTCTATAAAACTGATGGTGAAATTGGACCAATTGGGCTATGAATTGCTTCCTCATCCGCCTTATTCACCGAATCTGGCCCCCAGCGATTATCGTAGTATATGAAAGGTATCCAAATGTTGGAAGATCGCTGAAATAACTATATCGCTCTTGAAAAAAACATTGTTGAAGTTTTTTCCTATGAATATGTTCCAATTAAACTTATTTATGAGACATCTCGTACTTTATAATGTAAATACGTCCGCCACTGAGGGCACTAAATGCACCGCTCAAAACAACCTCACAATCAAAATCCTTTGATTTACATTCCAAGTAATCCGTAACTTACAATCAACTTAAAAGGCCCGTAAAAAGCGATATTACCAGTCGGCCAGAATGAGAAAGCAACAACACTACATCAATTTTCAAACGAAATCAAATAAAAATAAAATGATAGGGACGAGAGACTGCGTTCAAGTTTTATAGGAGTCTTCGGACAATAATGCTATTCTACGTGATTTGTTGCGATAACTAACTAACTTTTAATACAAAACTCAAATTTAATAAAAATCGCAGAATATTACTTACGTAAAACCAGGTACTGTAGCTTACACTTCATCAACGAGAGTTGATATATGTCATGTCAGTCCAATTACACAGGCCAACAAAAAATATTTGTAAAAACTTTTTAAACCAATACATCTAAGTGTTATGTATTTTTGGGTGCTGGTTACCGGTTTTTTGTATCGCCCACAGTTCTCTCACAATATGACATCGATTAAATTTCAAAATAGGGAAAAAAAAAATACTCTTCCTGCTTGAAAAACTAAGCAAACTGTTGATCTCTTGTTCTATAATGATAAATAGATGTTCCAGATTCCAAGAAATGTTTTTCTTTTAGCCTAGAACCAAGCAATTCTGCTTTTTTCTTAGTCAAACCCAAATCTTCCACTAAATCATTTAACTCAGCTTGTGTAAACAACTGTGGTTTTAAATTTTCTAGAGAACATTGAAACTCATCATCATCCGGTCGACTTTCATTAAATTCGGGACTGGACTGTCAAACGTTATCAATAAACTGAGGTGGCTCAGGGACAGGAAGTCCCGGTCCATGTCCTACCTGCCGATTAGCTGAAGTAAAGTTAGGATAGACAATTACTTTCTTATTTTTGGAGCTATATCCAGAAACATCAACGCTTCAAAAATAACAATCATTTGAATGATTTTCTTGCTCTCTCCATACCATGGTTACTGCAAATCTAAAAGTTTTCTTTTCTTTCTTATACCATTTCCTAAGATCCTCGACACAAACACAACATACTTTGTGAGGAGCCCAACATTTTTGATTACCGATTTCTATACCAAAATATGCAAAGCATACTTTTTTTACAAAGTCAGTAATGTTTCTTTGATGTTTTTTAACTACAAACTCACTACATATATAACAAAAAGTGTTGGGAGAGTTTTTACAACCACGATTAGCCATACTTTGAGTGTGAATTAAAGCACAAGGGTTAAACACTGCAATACGAGGTTATATTAACTGGAAGGAAACAAACAGCTATCACATTTATCGGAACTGCCAACCTAATAACATTTGATTTTATTGCCAACCTTATAAAATTCTGATTTTATTGCCAACCTAATAACATTCGAATGATAAAAAATAAACTTTTCACATTTTGAATATTAAAATGTGAAAAATTGATTTGTGATACGACTTTTTTATTATTATTTTCGGACTCAGCATACCAATAAACATAGGAATCAGGTAAAATTATTAAAAAAGTTTTTTCATCGTTGGCCTGTGTTATTTTTGATCGAATGATCGTCCTAGAAAATGCCATAGAGTCCTCTACAGATCTGCGAGCTACATTACTGTGATATCCGTTTTTCAAAACCTACCGAACTATTTTTTAGTGTTCCGTACGGAACACTTAATGAAATCACTTCGGTGTCTGTCTGTCCGTATGTCTGTCTGTCAGTCACACCCGATTTTTTCTAAACCTATTTGACATAGAAAGTTGAAATTTGGCATTAATATAGGAATTGATGGGCCAATTAGGGCCGTGTAGTTTCGAAACTTAAATTTCTACTTAAGGGGTTAGTTTTGGGGGGTGTAATCGCAAGTGAAAAAAAAACAATTTTTACTAGGTCATCGAGTGAGATGTCAAATGAAGGCCTGTGGAAACGTGAGTTCAAAAATATATATGATGTGATAGTTGTGCATAATATTACCTATCACGAAAAGTACTGATCAAAAAAATTTTGAAAAAATTCTGGAATAGTCTCCATAAAGTATAGGTTGAGCGAAAATTATTACGAGTGCATTACGTTTGATCATTTATGTGGTTTAAAAAAAACTATTTGACCACCAAAATGGTGAAGGTTTATTTCGTCGAAAGTTGTGAACTGAACCGGGACTGATTGCTACTACTTTAAGCATTGGCTATTAGATAGCTCAGATAGTATTACTATTATACATTATTGCCTAAGAAAAAACGTGAAAATACATATTAAGTCTTAAGATATATATACATGTCACATGGAACGTTTTGTCTTATTCTGGTTGGTCTTTTAACCTGCTGAATTAGTATCTGATTAGACATGTTTGTAATCTGAGCTCTTAATTCTTTTATTCAAAACTCATTTGGGGTGTGTTTTGTGAAGTCGCTGATCATTTTATACTTCCGTAACAAAATTTTCTATTTTAAAGACAATCACAGAACGGAACACTAATTCCGCAAGTCCAACTTACACTTGACCAGTTTTCTTTCTGTTTATGTCGAACCAACAGTGAAAAAAACCCAACGTTAAGGCCATATTTGACACGAATTTAGTCATTAGTTGTCATTAGTCATTGGAGTAAACTAGACCAATACGTTTAAATAAAAATGGATTTGATTTAATGATAAAACTGAGTTGGTGAACATTTAGTTATTTTTTTTCGAAATTAGCGTAACCACATACACTTGTAATGCTTTTCTTCTATTAGTAATTTCCGGTAGCTCTTGAGAAGTGATAATTTTCACATTTCCGTAACCTTTAATTTAATGATTTGCACATAGTAATATGCTAATATACCACTTCAATCGTCAACATACGTAAGTTTCTCCCAACCCATATTTATCATTACAAGTAGTTACAAGTAGTTTAACTACCGCTTCAGGATTTTAACCTGCATACAACTAACTGTTTCATTATGATGGCTATAAATCCACAAAAGGCGAGTGGGGACCCAGATTATATGGTTCTTGTTACTACCTAGAATTTCGATGATTTAATCTTAGGTTCCTTAAATTCTTCGTAACAGAATAATGGTCCATAATTATTATGAACATTCTTTGCTAAAATAATATACGAGTATTTAAAAATTATAGTTCTGTACGCTTGTTTTAGGCTAGAGACCTGTTGCTAGCGCTGAAATTCGGATTATGTCTTCCTGTGAGGTGATCTTAACCAGTTGAATTTGTAGTGCCCAAGGACCAACCCAAAGAGTCAAAACCAATTAATAATGGGATGAAGTACCTCAGTGTAAAAAAATCAGTAAATGAAATTCGATACAAATTTCAATTAAAACAAGAATTACCCCTATTTTCGCCTTATTAACGTGCCTATTAAGGGAAAAAAAAAACAGATCTATTTATGCCTTCTCCATATATTCTGGTAGCTTTTTATCATAATGTGCAGAGAGTCTACGATGCTACATGATAAAATGAATCTAAATAGACGGACTGAATCAAAATATTAATTAAAAAAACTAGAAAACCATTTGCCATATTGGTATCATAGTTTAATCGTTTGTTGCACTTATTACCTTACCATGCTTACCAAAAATTGCTAAAATTGAAGATGTTTTACTGGCTGTTCTATTTTCAGAATCACTTAGTGTATTACGGGGCGTATTTGAAAAGTAAAGGCCGTCTGGATACCGGGCCTGCCACTCCGCCCTTCATCATGCACCTTTGTGCGGCCATTTTTGAAGTCTCGACATCACTGACTAACCTTTCGTTCACTTATTACTGTAGGTCCATAAATTAGGCACAACTCCCGGTAAATTTGTTTCACACAAAAATCGAATCACTGCACGCACTTCGCAACTGGCGGGAGCAACGATTTTCGCGAACATTGTTGTCTGCATTTACCAACAGACAAACGACTACTGAATCAAAACAGTAACTTCAGTGGCTTTGAAAACAAACAATAGATGGCACGGCGATGGCGGACAAAATTTTATATATAACTTTGTTCAGACCCGTCAATATTTAAATATAAGCAGCGAATACGCCTCATACAAATGAATGTTTCATGTTTGTTAAACCCAAAATTCGCACCTTATGTTACCAAAGCTACGAGGCGCGTTTTTTTAAGTAAGTTCCATTTTAAAATATAGCTGCTGCCGCGTTGCGATCGCCGTTCCACACATTCGCGCTGTGTATCTACATCTGTTGGCTAGCCACGGACGCCATTCGTCCGAGTTTACGTTTGTTTGTGCGTGATTAAAGCTTCGGACCATTAAAAATTCCGCAGATTGTGAAATATGCGCTGTAATTCGTTTCTTAAATACAAAAAACGGGAAAGAGGCCAAAATTCATCGAAAGATTAGTCACGTGTATGGCGAGAACGCTATAAGCAATAGAATGGTAAGAAAATAGGTTAGAACATTTAAAGACGGCCGTACAAACATGCACGATGAGGGACGAAATGGTACGGAAAGTTGACGAAAAAGTTCGAGAAAACCGTCGTTTTACGATTTCATCATTATCTTATGTGTTTCGTCAGGTTTCAAGAACTGTTCTCTATGAAACTGTGGCCGAACGCTTAAATTATGGGAAGTTGTGCTCACGTTGGTTACTAAAAATGTTGACAGAGATGCACAAAACCAATCGTTTTGCTAGTGCTTTGACTTTCCTTAGAAGGTACAATACCGAAACTGATCAGTTTTTAAGCCAAATTGTCACTGGTGACAAAACCTGGATTACTCACGTTACACCGAAATCAAAACAATAGCCCATGAAACGGAGGCATTCAACATCACCCAAAAAAGTGAAGTTCAAGCAAACAATTTCAGCTCGAAAAATGTGTTTTGGGATAGGCAAGGGGTGTTGCTTGTGATTTTGTTTGCCTCGGAGGGACACAGTAAATGTTGAGACATATTGTGAGACCTTAAATAAACTGCATCGTGCAATCCAAAACTAAAGGCGTAGCATACTCATCGAACTCAAGATCACATCGCGTCATACGTCTAGGAACAACTTGACCACCTCCCGTAAAGCCTTGACCTAGAGCCCAGTGACTACCATTTGCTTCTACACTTAAAAAAGCACCTTGGTGGTCAACTTTACAACACCAACGACAACGCCAAAACGGCCGTGCTGCAGTGGTTAACAAATCCGGCGGCAAGTTTCTATGAGGATGGGATACAGAAGTTAGTCTCACGATACGACAAGCACCTAAATATAGATGGAAATTAGGTTGAAAAGTAGATTAAGGTCAGGCTTTCATGTAAAAATAAAATGTTTAGAGAAAAAGGGCCTGTTTTTTTTTAATATAAAAACGGTACTTACTTCAAAAACAAGCCTCGTATAAAAAAACTTTTACCTATCTTTGATCGCCAGAGATGAGCATAATTTGATTAAGAGCTACTAGTCGCAACTTTCTATCTTATTTCCAAATAAAAGTTATATTGTAGATGACATCTCTGTAATCGTAAATATAAAACATTCCTAATATAATTATTAATAGTACTTACTTGCAGAAACTTTCTCCCTTTAGTGATGGTGAAGATATACATGTGCCTCCATTTTTACAGGGACTTGGCGAGCACGACACAAACCCTAAAACAAACAAAAAAAAGGTGTAATAAAGACAAGTTAAAAATATCATGGTAGGAATAAATAAACATTGAGTATATTTTTATTTAAATAAAATTTCAATTTCAAAAATCAAAAACATCGTTTTTGGATTATTTAATAGTATATAGAAGCCGATGGAACATTGAATAGTAGATTAAAAATACTTTTATAATTCCGGAAAAAATCACTCTTCATGATTATTGCATTTATTCCGGTTAAGGGACAACAGATCACGAAAAACTTAATTTCCAATTTCAGTATATGTCTCTCGTGAGTGTTGACACGATGACTCTTGAAGGAAATGATATAAGCATTTCATTTTGGTACACATATCATAGTTGAAGATGATGCTAATGTTTGTATACTTTTTTATTTTTACGTCCTTAGGGTTCTGGGTATCGAATAATCCGAAAATGTCTTGACTAAAAATCACCTACACACACAACTTTGGAATCTTTGGCACGACACCACACAAGAGGCGTCACCACATTAGAAACAAACTTCTCGCTTGTCCCGGCAATTCCAGGTCCTTTTGGTCGGTCGCTAAGGCAGTTAGTCAAAATTTCACCAAATCCACCATACCGCCACTCACACGGCCAGATAATTCTATTGCAACGACACCTGTTGAGAAAGCGAACTTGTTGGCTGAACTCTTTGCTTCACATTCTACTGTCGATTTCCAAGGAAAAACACCACCTACTATTCCCATAGTGCAGTCAAGGATGCCCGATATTGTCTTCAGACAGCGTATCATAAAACGTATTTTGATGAAGCTAGACACCAAAAAGGCTTCAGGCGCTGACGGAATACCTGCCATAGTTCTCAAGAACTGTGCGAGGGAACTAACACCAGTTTTCTGTAGACTTTTCAACCTATCCTACAGAAAGGGAATATTTCCTTCCTGCTGAAAATGTGCCACAGTTCAGCCGATACCTAAAAAAGGCAAGAAGACCTTGCCAAATAACTACCGACCAATCGCACTAATCTCAATTATATCGAAAGTCATGGAAAAGGCTATCAATCAGCATCTTCTAAAATATCTTGAAGGATTCAACATTATTAGTGATCACCAATATGGCTTTCGTAAAAATAGATCAACAGGAGATCTTCTGACTTATGTAACACATGTTTGGAACAACGCAATTGAACACTTTGGAGAATCTCGAGCGGTTGCTCTTGACATATCCAAGGCATTTGACCGTGTTTGGCACGATGGGCTGTTGGCTAAGCTACGTTCTTATGGTATGTCTGAAAAGTTCTGTTTGTGGCTCTCATGTTTCCTCAGAGAGCGTTCTTTACGAGTGGCGGTTGACGGATTTCTTTCTAACACCTTCACTATCAACGCCGGTGTGCCCCAAGGTTCCATACTGTCTCCTACTCTCTTCCTCATTTATATTAACGATCTGCTGGAAAAGACCGAGAATCCAATCTACAGCTTTGCAGATGACAGTACACTTATCTCTTCATTCACTTTGAACGCTCGGACATCGACTACTCAGACGAATATCCGCAGACAGCAGGAAGTCATTCAACTTAACAAAGACCTGGAAGAAATTCTATCTTGGGGTGACAGTAACCAAGTGGAATTTAACGCTACAAAAACCCAGGCGGCAGTTTTTTCTAAAAAAGTTAACGTTGCAGAACCCGACATAGTTATGTCGGGACACTCCATCCCTCTAACATCGTCACTCAATCTGTTAGGCGTTAATTTGGGAGCAAATATGTCCTGGCATGAACATGTTGCAGGCATAGCAAGAAGAGCTTCTCAAAAGTTGGGAATATTGTTTCGAACCAGAAAGCTTTACACTCCACAACAACTGTTAATTCTTTACAAAGCTCAAATTCGACCAACTATGGAATACTGCTCCCATGTTTGGAGCTCCGCTCCCAAACATACACTGCATTTGTTGGATTCTATCCAGAGAAGAGCTGTTCGTCTGATTGGACACCCGGAACTGACCGACGGCCTTGATTCGCTGGAACATCGAAGAACGGTTGGCGACTTGAGCCTATTCTACAAGTACTTTCATGGAAAGTGTTCGAAAGATGTGGCCCGTTTAATTCCTCCCAGAGCGGTGCATATTAGAAGTACACGTCGCGCTAATGCTTCACATCCGTATGAGGTTCAGCTTGTTACTCCTCGTACAACGCTTTTCAAGCAGTCTTTTATATGGAGAACATCATACCTTTGGAATGGTTTACCCAGGACTGTGTTTCCCATCGAGTACAATCTACAGCGATTCAAGAACAACGTGAATCGCTTTCTCCGCACACGTGTCGCTCCTGTAGCGCTTTAGGGACTTCTCTGTAGCACGTGTGCTAGACCCATAAAAAAAAAAAAAAAAAAAAAAAAACTACACCAAAACTTTCCTTTTGGCACTTAATTATTCAATCGGCCCTCCTGATGATGCGAACATGGTTAGCACAAACGCGCGTTGAGTGCAGAAAAGAGTTTTGGCGTAGTGGTAATAACCTATGTAGTGCGCAATAACTGAACAAATCTGCATTACTGAAACAATCAAGTATATTTCAAAAATCTTTGTACAGAATTCTTTATTCATTATTCCTCGAAAAATTTGTAAAGTAATTATTACCAGTACTGGTGACTAGTTCACCAACTTTTTGTTACCCTTGTATGGAGTGTCCATAAAGAGCTAAGCTATTTTAATGATCTGGTACTACCTAAGATAATACCATTATAATTGTGTTGAAGCTATTATTTTTCACACATGGTTTTGCTAATTTACTAATGCTAATTATTCGGCACTATTTTGTATTTCATTTTTATTTTTACTTTTCTTGCTAAGAGATGTATATTAAAATAACCGGTCAAGTGCAAGTTGAACTTGCACAATTAGTGTTCCGTACGTTAAATGCTTTTAAAATAAAAAATTTTGTTACGGTGGTATAATGGCTTCACAAAACACACCCCAAATGAGTTTTCAACAAAGTTTGTTCCAATCTTTACTAAAAACTGATGACCTTGAAATTTTTGTTTTTTTATATACCAGATAAATTATTAAAGGTAATGCACTCGTGATAATTTTCGTTCAATCTATACCCCATGATGAATATTTCAGAATTTTTTCAAAATTTTTTGATCGGTACTTTTCGAGATAAGGTAGGGGGACAGCGATGTTTCGCGATTTTTTAAAAATAATTCAAACAAAAGTGTGCACAAGTATTACATTACATATATATTTTTTACTCGTGTTTTCACAAGCTTTCATTTGACACGACACTCGATCACCTAGTAAAAAATTTTTTTTTTCACTTTCGATTTCACCCCTCAAAACTAACCCTTTAAGTCAAAATTTAACTTTCCAAACTATACGGCTCTGATGAAGCCATCAATTCCTATATTAGTACCAAATTTGAACTTTCTATGTCAAATAGTTTCGGAGAAAATCGGGTGTGACAGACAGACAGACAGACAGACACTGAAGTGATCTTATAAGTGTTCCGTACGGAACACTAAAAATATAAATTAAAAGGGATATTGAATTACGAACAGTTGTCACCACTACGTCAAACACTTTATTTTTGTGCTCGACGCTCATCTCGCTAAACATATTAACATCATCAGGAGCAATGTTTGACTAAACGTACTATTATACTTACTAAAATTGTAAGTTACCTAAAAGGAAACGACATCGCAGAAGTCGGCTTAGGTCCTGTCAAGTAATAGTAGAGAGGACTGAAAGGAATAGGTTTTCTCTCTCTGTATTTTAAAATTTTTTTGTAAACAAGACTTTATTCCAGCCATGACACCAAAAAATTATTAAAATACATTGTGTGCATCAACTGACAATATAAAAAATTCTCATGCCAGTAAAACCCCCTTAAAAATCAACAGTAAAGGAGTAAAAATCTACATTCCACCTCGAATCTCACCAACACAGGCAGGATTTGTTAAAGGTAAAGGCACTCGTGAACAAATATTGAATATCTGACAAATAATTGAAAAAGCTCGTGAATTTAATAGCCCGTTGTACATGTGTTTTTTGGACTATTGGAAAGCTTTTCATAGGGTCAGATGGTCTCAGCTGTGGATAATAATGAATGCGATGAGAGTCCTACGACATTTAACAACTCTTATAACGCACCTTTACTCAAACTTAAAAAGTAAGGTCAGAATCGACGGAATACTGTGAGAAGATGTTCCACCGACACATGGTGTCAGACAAATATGTATTTTATCGCCTTTATTGCGAACACATATTGGGAAATGCCTTAAGGTATTAGAATAGTGGTATATCAATCAACGGCCATAAAATAATCAATTTACGTTTTGCTCACAACGTTCTCTAAAATACTATAGTGTCTTGATATATTTTAGCCCGGGTTTTCACACCTTTTTCACAAAAATGAATACTGGTAACCCCTTAAAGCTGACTCCCCAACAAACCATAACTGATGATGATGATCTCTCTGAACTTTTGGATCAAGTTTAGATGCTTCCTTAGAAGATGTAGCATAAATCCTATTATTTTGTGCATTGAAAGATTCTTCCAAAGTGAAAATTTTTGCGTCGGTAAACAAAATTTTTTTTTTTGTATTCCTTCAACAAAATTTTGGATCTTGGCCACCGTTTCCGCTTTAAATCTTCTGTTAACAAATGACCAGTGTGTCTCTTATAAGCACTAAGTGTTAGGTCATCTTTAATAATACGAGACATAGAATTTTTCGAAATTTTCATTTCACGAGATAAAATTTTTTGTTTGTGGAGAGGATTTCGGCCAATTCGCACTTTTACAGCTTGTGGCGTTCGAACTGTCCTTGAGTTTCCTGAACGTTTCCTGTCTTTTATGTCTCCCGTCTTAGTAAATAATTTTATCGCCCGGTAAACAAACATACGACTTATTTTAAGCGGTTTTAAGATCTTAAAAATGTCGCTTTTTTCATAACTTTTTTTTTTTTTTTTTTTTTTTTTTTTTTTTTTTATTGGTCTAGCACACGTGCTGCAGGGAAGTCCCTAAAACGCTCCAGGAGCGGCACGAGTGCGGAAAGCGGCACGAGTGCGGAAGTTTTGTGCTGTTGGGATTTCTTTGTCGTTGCGGGAGTTTTTGATTAAATACTTCGTCGGTTGCGTTTGGGATTGATGGTGGTGGGTCTAGGCGGCGAGTGATTCCCTTCTCAGTGGTTTCTTTGTCAGGACTTGTGCTTTTATCAAAGCAACGCATGGTGTGTTCGTTTGTTCCTGTAGTATAACTCATGCGTTGCCTTGACTTTCCCGCCTTGGTGGGTGTCGGTTTACTCGCCGGCACAACACTTTTGGCAGGTCCATTAACTGACTTAAATAAAGCTATATCAGCAATCCTATGTTCTCGATCACCCCACTACATTATTTAAAGAATTCAAAATGTAAATATGTTTACACACAATAACTGTATAATAATTATAAAAAATTATAAATAATTTCACCAAAAAAGTGTTAATGTTTATAGAGGGCGTACGTGAAAGTTTGTAACAGTATTTATGGGAGTAATATATACATATATAACACATGGGCTGAAAAGTCCCGGGCCTAACAAAGAAAACACGGTTTTTTTTGGTTCAAAATTAGCTTTATTCATCAACGTAATCTCCATCAAGAGCAACGCAATTATTCCAGCGCCGCTCTAACATTTCAATACCACTTTTGTAGAACGATTTATCTTTTGCCTCAAAATAGGCCTCAGTTTCAGCGATAACCTCTTCATTCGTGCGAAATTTCTTACCGGCGAGCATTTTTTTTCAGGTCTGCGAACAGCCAGTAGTCGCTGGGAGCCAAATCTGGCGAATACGGTGGATGTGGGAGCAATTCGAAGTTCAATTCATGTAGTTTTGCCATTGTTTTGATTGACTTGTGACACGGTGCGTTGTCTTGATGAAACAAAATTTTTTTCTTTGCCATATGCGATCGTTTCTTTGCAATTTCGGCCTTCAAACGCTCCAATAACGCTATATAATATTCACTGTTGATGGTATTTCCTTTCTCAAGATAGTCGATGAATATTACACCACGCACATCCCAAAATACCGAGGCCATAACCTTTCCAGCCGATTGTTGTGCTTTCGGGCGCTTTGGACGAGGTTCACCAGTTGCTGTCCACTCAGATGACGATCGTTTTGATTCCAGAGTGAAGTGATGGATCCATGTTTCATCCATTGTCACATATCGACGCAAAAATTCCGGTTTGTTACGTTTAAACATGGCCAAACACTGCTCAGAATCATCAACACGTTCTTGTTTTTGATCAACAGTGAGCAAACGCGGCACCCACTTTGAACAGAGCTTTCTCATAGTCAAATGCTCATGCAATATAAAGCCAACACGTTCTTTTGATATCTTTACGATGTCAGCTAACTCACGCAACTTCACTTTTCGATCATTCAAAACGATTTTATGGATTTTTTTGATGTTTTCTGGTGTTACCGCCTCATTTGGACGTTCACTGCGTTCTGCATCATCGGTGTCTCTACGACCACGTTTGAAGTCAGCAAACCAACGTTTTATTGTTGTTTCTGATGGAGCGGAGTCCCCATAACACTTTTCAAGCCATTGCTTCGCTTGAACGGTATTTTTTCCCATCAAGAAGCAGTGTAAAATTAAAACACGAAATTGTTTTTGATCCATTGTTTTGAAAATAACAAAAGTAGCGTCACTCTTAGCACAATAACTCACAAACTAATGAATAGAATATCATGAAATTTTAACAGCTGTCTTTTGAAGGTTAGTATTAACTGAAAAAAAGGTGACTGCAATAAAACTAGCGCCATCTATGTGTTAGGCCGGGACTTATATATATATATATATATATATATATATATATATATATATATATATATATATATATATATATATATATATATATATACATATATATATACTACTGTGATCAAAAAATAGTAAGACTTTTGAAATAAAATGCAAACGGGCTATTTATTTTTCCAAATTTATTTCGTCCCCTTCAAAGTAATCCCCCTTGGATACAATGCATTTATGCCAACGTTTTTTCCAGTCTTCGAAACAGTTGTTGAATTCGATTTCTGGAATGGCCTTCAAAGCCTTCTTCGATTCGGTTTTAATCTCCTCGATCGACTCAAAACGATGTCCTCGAAGTGGTTTTTTGAGTTTAGGGAATAACCAGAAGTCCGACGGAGCTAAATCAGGCGAATAGGGCGATTGCGGAATAATATGAGTTGAATTTTTGATGAAAAAGTTGCGAAAAACCAATGCTGTGTGAGAAGGCGCATTATCACGATGAAAAAACCAAAAATTATCGGCCCATAATTCCGGCCTCTTGAGACGGATAGCTTCAGGCAAACGACGCATAACATTCAAATAATATTCCTTGGTGTTAGTTTGGCCAGGCGGAAGGAATTCATAATGAACAACACCACGATAATCGAAGAAAATTGTTAACATTACCTTGATTTTCAACTTGCTTTGGCGTGGTTTCTTTGGTCTGGGCTCACCTCTAGCACTCAACGATTTTTGAGCACCAAATCCTTGATTTGCTGGACGTGGTTCTCATCGGTTGATGTTGAAGGACGACCAGGACGTTCATCGTCCTCCACACGTTCTCTACCTTCTTTAAACAATTTATACCAATCAAAAGCACTTGCTCTGGATGGAGCATCATTACCAAATGACTTTTTTTATCATTTCGAACGTTTGGGAAGCCGAAAAAAACCATTTTTAAAACAATGCAACTTCTTTGCTGAATTTTTTCACTCATGTTAAAAATGGAAAAATGCACTTTTGTTGTTGAACGAATGCAAGCGAATCTTATTAACTACTGACGCTATGGTCTTAAAATTTGACACAGATGACAGTTAAGGTCCTACCAACCTAACGAAAAAAAAAATTAATCCGATTTGGAAATGCCCGGGCGATTTAAATTTAAAAGTCTTACTATTTTTTGGATCACAGTATATATATATATATATATATATATATATATATATATATATATATATATATATATATATATATGTATTGTCCATCAGACTACCCTCAGAAGTAAGTTCGACCTGTATTTTTTTAATAATATCACTGAATTCTCGGGGCCTAAGTAATACATTAGTGGTAGTTACATCAAAAACAAATGCTTTCCTCCATAACCAATATTACTCCTTCGAAGGTCTTTTAGTTACAGAACAGAATGTAATGATAATAATCAATATTAATTAATTTAAAAATATCTAAATTTAACGGAGAAAAACTGGATGCTCTTGTTAAAATCCTAGCTATCTAAACATTAGCTCGCGATCACATAATTCTGTCTTCGACATATTTTATTGGCTTATGTTTCTTTGATTGGTTTCAATGGAATGCCGTGGGTTGTATGTTGGACTGTATAAACATCTAAAAGTCTATTTCATTTAATTCAAGGATTTATTAAACGAACAACAACAATTTTTTTTTCTATGAAATTCCCGTTATTTTAATACAAGAGCAAATTTTAGTGAGAACATTCACTAAGCCACTATTTTCGCGATATTTATTATTCTTAGTGTTTCGTACGGAAGGAACACTTATAAGATCACTTCGGTGTCTGTCTGTCTGATCGTCTGTCACACCCGATTTTCTCCGAAACTATTTGACATAGAAAGTTGAAATTTGGCGCTAATATAGGAATTGTATTATTTTTTTAAAATTGCGAAAAATCGCTGTCCCCCTCTTATCTCGAAAAGTACTGATCAAAAAATTTTGAAAAAATCCTGGAATATTCTCCACGGGGTGTAGATTGAATGAAAATTATCACGAGTGCATTAGCTTTAATAATTTATGTGGTACATAAAAAAAATACAAATTTCAAAGTCATCAGTTTTCAGTAAAGATCGGAAGAAAACTTTGTTGAAAACTCATTTGAAGTGTGTTTTGTAAAGTCATTGATCATTTTATACCTCCGTAATAAAAATTTTTATTTTAAAAGCAATCAACGTACGGAACACTAATTGTGCAAATCCAACTTGCACTTGGCTGGTTATTTTAATTTATTTCAAAACACACCAGAGATTTAAATAAATTTGTACAAAATTTTGTTTAAAACTTTATTTTTAAATTTCCAAAGTTAAGTTACCAACTGTAATTTGTTTTAGACGTATAAATATAAGAATATTTTAAATAATTTTCAAGATATTGTCTCTAGAAAATAACAGTTTTTGTACTTTTAACGATACGATTCAAAGGTCTCACTTTCAGCAATACTGTGTAGATGTTTGTGTCTTAGTTTTGTTATTTTCTTCTTAAAAGTGTAATAGCGATTCAACTTGAAATGAGCAGAAACTTGACCGACTTGTTTGAGTAAAAAAATAGAATTCAATATAGGATTCTACACTGTTATCGTTAATTTTACGTGAGCACTCCAGGCACTCTCTAGGTTTCATATATTTGTTGTTGCTTTTCTTAACCCTTCCAAACTATTTATGGGACATTTGTTTCTTTAATTCCTCCAGTCCGAATTGTAACTAATCAGAAATGGTGAGTATTTTCTCGTTGTAATTTGTATCATATGATAAATCGTTTTTTTTTTTTTGCTTGTAGTAATTTCGGAAATATTGAAAAAAATCCACGTTAAATGTATAGCCAGTACAAACTTTTTAGCGTCTCAGCATCGTAAATGTGTAAACCTCGCTAAAGATTAAGCCTCTATACGTTTAATATACCAGTATAAACATCAAGTTTAAGCTCTTGGGTACCACCTAACCAATACAAAGACCACTGTAGTACGTGATCCTTATACAAATTGCTGGAAAATAATGCAGTGCGTTCAGTATTGTTGGTGTCGTTTATTTTATCAATTTTTAATCTGGTTAAAGTATTTTCAACCATTCGGTTATTAAGTGTTTTTTCTTGGAAAGAAAAAAAAAACTATTTTGTATGATTCTGCTGACTGAGTTCTTGTTGGGATAAAATCACTTCCAGATAATCTCTTACTAACGACTTAGTAAACGATAAAAGAAATCAGATTCTTGACAAATAATAAGTGAACGAAGTAATTAAACTTTGTACATAAAACAGATCTCGTAATGGGTACATTTGTACTAGAACATGTTCTTACTTTTAGCTTCGTTTTTAGGAAGGTACAGTCTGTCAAGTAAGAACGTAACCGAATATATTCTTGGAAACATGTGTTTCGAGAACATTTTTTGCCATCAATGTATATTTTGGTGTGCTAATAACGGCACAATTACCTTAGTAAGTTGTCCAATCGCCTTCTGCATCAATAATCGCCTGGCATCTTCGAGGGATGCTGTCGACAAGATTTTCTGTATACTCTGCAAATTTTTCGAATTTCACGAGGCAACTGAGTCAAAGTCCTCAGAGTCTTTCTTCTGTGCTTTCTCTTTACAAGGAAATAACCGTTTTCAATAGGTTTGGCGTCCGGCGATTGTGACGGCCACTTTAGTATCTTATCGTGGGCCCCAGCGAGCCGCTTCGCGACGTGATTTTCACCCAGCAAAGGTTTGTTTCTTCAATGTGCTGCTGGTCCCATGCGACACATTCAAACCTAATTTTCTTAATTTTGCCGCTCCTTGACGCAGCGTCAATTTCGGGTCCTTTGAAAACAAAGACACAATTCGTTTTTCGACTTTCGGAGTGACTTTGCCTACCAAGTCACGTTTGGGCAAATCATCGACATTTTTCGTCTCGTTAAAATGATTTACCCACTTCTTCACAAAAGACACCGACTTTTTAATATATTTAGCGGCCGTGGAATGTGTCATTTTAGGCCCCTTTGGATGGGAACAAAGAAAGCCTTGAGCCGACGCGCAAACAAGCGACTCATTTTGGATTTTACATGATTTCGACGAATTGCGGAATCGACTGATACTTTTACTAAAATGCGTCGTAGACAAAAGTTCCCTCTACCGATTTTTTGTTGAATCGCTAGCATCATATCTACCAAAAATGAATTATCGCGGACACGTCCTTACTTGACAGACTGTGTACCGCGTGTTCCGCTTCTCGGGACACTTTTGGTAACAATATAAAGGTCGATTGTTTTCACCTATTAAGCGGCCAATGAAGGAAAAATGAGGACCATTTTATCTTTCAATAATGTCTATATGCCCAGATCTGACGTTTTCGTAATAAAGACTAATTCTGGTTTGTAAATTCCTTTTTAAAATGAATAGGCCCATTTCCGAGCCAGCACGTTTCCACTCGGTCCACAATTCCTTACATCATAATAATGGGCCCACGTTGCATCCATGAAGCCTCTTCAAAACGTCTATAAACTAACTTGGATGTTGTGACTGTCGTTTTTGGTCGACGTTCAGGAAATGGGTCATTTTTCCCACCGAAAAAGGATGTTTTTTCACATCATCATCGTAAAATGAAGCCGGTCACGTCAGAAGCCAATTGCGCACGAACGATTCTACGCCTTCGTCATTTTCGAAATGCTTACCTCCCAATGCTTCTTTCAAAGGGTCAAACAAATAAAAGGCGCAAGGCGATAAATCCAGGCTGTCGGGCGGGTATTCTAAGAGTTTCCATTGCATTTGTTCCAATTTTTGTTGTGTCAGTGCAGCTGTGTGGGGCCGAGCGTTTTTATGAAGCAGTTCCACACTCCGAATGGGCATATCTCGCCTTCTTTATCCATAAGGGAGTCTAACTTTATCGAGGAGTTGGCCGTAGTAGCCAGAGTTAATGGTACGTCGCTCATGGAGAAAATTTACCGCCATAATGTTTACATCCGTGATGCTGGTCCGAGGTCGGAAAGAATGACTCAGATTTTCCACCGTTTTCCGGTCATAGAAAAATTTCTTGTGCCAGCTTTTCGTCTTTTTACCGAACTGTTGCGTCAAAACATTTTACGTTGTCTAGCATTAAAACCTTGATACTAATACTTTGCTCAGTAGACACTGGTATCTCCTGCTTTGACATGGCGCTACTGACGACAAAATGGTTCGAAAGAGTCGATCGAGTGGTTTCTCCCACTCCTGACACCCCTACTTAACTAATAAGGGGGGGGGGGAGGGTGAGGTGATCGGATTACCTCGCGAGAGTTGAAAGAAGAATTTCTCTTTATACTTGATTTACCCTCGTAAATGTGAAACTACGATCCTTAGGAGCCGCATTTGTTTTTGGGGGGAAATGATTTAGGATAACTCATTATCAGTACTCGCAGTAAGCTCTGTATTCAAATTATAAAGGAAACGATTTTATTTATTCAGGATATGTTCTCCATATAAAAGACTGCTTGAAAAGCGTTATACGCGAAGTAACAAGCTGAACCTCATACGAATGTGAAGGACCAGCGCGACGTGTATTTCTAACAAGCACCGCTTTGGGAGGAATTAAACGGGCCCCCAGAAGTTTTTTGATCAGTATTTTTCGAGATAAGGTGGGGGGACAACTATTTTTCGCGACTTTTTAAAAATAATACAAAGAAAAGTGAGTCCAAGAACTACATTATATATATATATATATATATATATATATATATATATATATATATATATATTACTCGTGTTTGCACAAGCTTTCATTTGACACTACACTCGATGACCTAGTAAAAAAAATTTTTATATAACATAATGAAAAGCGCGCGAAAATATTACATCATATATATTTTGGAACTCGTATGACATCCCACTCGATGACCTAGTAACAAAAATTTTTTTACTTCGGATTTCACCCCCCAAAACTAACCTCTTCAGTCAAAATTTAACTTTCAAAACTATACGGCTCTGATCGGACCACTAATTTCTATATTTGTGCCAAATTTCAACTTTCTATTTCAAATAGTTTCGGAAAAAATCGAGTGTGACAGACACCGAAGTGATCCCAAAAGTGTTCTGTACGGAACACTAAAAATACAATTTCCGATGTTTAAACAATACAAGTGCTCGGTCTGTACATATTATTTTTAAAATAAATATTTCCATTCAAAATATTTTGTTTTTAATACTTTTTGTAACATAACCTTGTTAACAGATTTAGAAATGACCATGAAATGCTCTCTGATGCGCGAGATAAAAGAAATGTACACAAACGATTAGATACACCAACGAATGTCAAATTTCCTATTTCCTGATTAAATTAAAAACCAGCATGGACTATGTGCCACGAGTTAGTGTTAATGGACCCATCCGGGAAATGGTAGCGCTTGCATCATTTGACGTGTGTCCAGATCAATTTCTAACTTACAATTATTAGTTAAATGGCCCCTATGTGATATGTGTTTGGAGCTGTTTATTAAAAGGAGGATGGACTTGTGAATGTTTAAATTATACGGTTTTAATTAATGACGTTTGTAAACAACACAGACGCACATTTGGAGTTAACTACTTTGTTTTGTGGGCACTTTTAATTTTGATTCGTTTTTAAAGAATTCGTCGATTTACTTTTTACTAAAAAATATACCATCCCAAATTATTTTTGGTTTTAGTGGTATTTTAGGTATTTGTAAGGCGTAGAACCGACTTAAAGAATACATTTTATGATATACAGGGTGTCCCAAAAAAGTTTTATACAAACGGAGAAAAAGTTTATCTTACATATATAAAAAAAATTATCCTTGATAAAAAGTTCTACATCACATGGAAATCCATAATCAAACACCAAATATTTAAAATATTTGTTGGTATGCAGGGAAAATAAAAAAATAATGATTTATAATGAAGACTAAAGTGTGTTTAAATTTAAATACAGAGCAAAATGGTAATTGAAAATGTTAATAGGAACTAAAAAATTATGCTCACGTTTAGATTTGTGGCCTTCCTAGCTAAAAATTCAAAAAAAAAACTCCAGGAAACACGTCAGTAATTGTTGGATTATTTATTGAATACAGGAAAACAAAATTAATTAAAAACTAGTGCACTGATTTTAATTGTATCATATTTTTGTTAAAATTTGATAACCTTTTTATCTGCTTTCCAACAAATACATCTATAATATATATAAAATGCAACGTCTCTCTGTCTGTCTGTCTGTCCGTTAGTGCGCTTATCACTGGAGAACCACTTATCCGATTTACGTACTTTTTTTTTTTAAAACATAGATATGTTCTCTGGCCAGGTTATAGGTTATATTTTATTACGATAGGTAGCATAAGGAATGAGTAGTGACGTAAAATAGTGAATAATGTCGGAAAAAAGTTTGCCGCTAGCGCGTTGCCTTGCAATACACCGCCTAAACCATTAAATATGGAACAATATTATGTAGCAGAGAATATCTATAATCTATAATATATATAAAATGCAATGTCTCTCTGTCTGTCTGTCTGTCCATTAGTGCGTTTATCACGGGAAAACCACTTATCCGATTTGTGTGTCTTTTTTTTTAATTCATACATATATTCTTTAGCCAGGTTTCATAATAATAATTTTTTTTTTTTTTTTTTTTTTTTTTTATGGGTCTAGCACACGTGCTACAGGGAAATCCCTAAAGCGCTACAGGAGCGACACGTGTGCGGAGAAAGCGATTCACGTTGTTCTTGAATCGCTGTAGATTGTATTCGATGGGAAACACAGTCCTGGGCAAACTATTCCAAAGGTATGATGTTCTCCATATAAAAGACTGCTTGAAAAGCGTTGTACGAGGAGTAACAAGCTGAACCTCATACGAATGTGAAGTATTAGCGCGACGTGTACTCCTAACATGCACCGCTCTGGGAGGAATTAAGCGGGCCACATCCTTCGAACACTTTCCATGAAAGTACTTGTAGAATAGGCTCAAGTCGCCAACCGTTCTTCGATGTTCCAGCGAATCAAGGCCGTCGGTCAGTTCCGGGTGTCCAATCAGACGAACAGCTCTTCTCTGGATAGAATCCAACAAATGCAGTGTATGTTTGGGAGCGGAGCTCCAAACATGGGAGCAGTATTCCATAGTTGGTCGAATTTGAGCTTTGTAAAGAATTAACAGTTGTTGTGGAGTGTAAAGCTTTCTGGTTCGAAATAATATTCCCAATTTTTGAGAAGCTCTCCTTGCTATGCCTGCAACATGTTCATGCCAGGACATATTTGCTCCCAAATTAACGCCTAACAGATTGAGTGACGATGTTAGAGGGATGGAGTGCCCCGACATAACTATGTCGGGTTCTGCAACGTTAACTTTTTTAGAAAAAACTGCCGCCTGGGTTTTTGTAGCGTTAAATTCCACTTGGTTACTGTCACCCCAAGATAGAATTTCTTCCAGGTCTTTGTTAAGTTGAATGACTTCCTGCTGTCTGCGGATATTCGTCTGAGTAGTCGATGTCCGAGCATTCAGAGTGAATGAAGAGATAAGTGTACTGTCATCTGCAAAGCTGTAGATTGGATTCTCGGTCTTTTCCAGCAGATCGTTAATGTACATGAGAAAAAGAGTAGGAGACAGTATGGAGCCTTGAGGTACACCGGCGTTGATAGTGAAGGTGTTAGAAAGAAATCCGTCGACTGCCACTCGTAAAGAACGCTCTCTGAGGAAACATGAGAGCCACAAACAGAACTTTTCAGACATACCATAAGAACGTAACTTAGCCAACAGCCCATCGTGCCAAACACGGTCGAATGCCTTGGATATGTCCAGAGCAACCGCTCGAGATTCTTCAAAGTGTTCAATTGCATTGTTCCAAACATGTGTTACATAAGTCAGAAGATCTCCTGTTGATCTATTTTTACGAAAGCCATATAGCCATAATATTCTATATCTATTATATAAATAAAATACAACGTCTCTCTGTCTGTCTATCTGTCCATTAGTGCGCTTATCCCTCGAGATCCACTTATCCGATTTACGTGATTTTTTAAATTCATACATATGTTCTCTGACCAGGTTATAGATATATATTTTATTACATCTATAATATATATAAAATGTAACGTATATCTGTCTGTTTGTCCGTTTGTGCGCTTATCACTGGAGAACCACTTATCCGATTTACGTGCTTTTTTGTTAAACATACATATGTTCTCTGGCCAGGTTATAGGGTATATTTTATTACGTTAGGTGACATAAGGAATAAGCAGTGACGATAATGGTGAATCAAGTCGGAGAAAAGTTTGCCGCTAGCGCGTTCTCTTGCAATACACTACCTAAAGCATTAAATATGGAACAACATTATGTAGCAAAGAATATAATATATATAAAATGCAACTGTCTGTGTGTCAGTCCGTTAGTGCGCTTATCACTCGAGAACCCCTTATCCGATTTACGTGTTTTTTTTTTAATTCATACATTTGTTCTCTGGCCAGGTTATCTATAATCTTCTATCTAGTCGCTGAGGGCCAAATCTGGGGAATACGGTGGATGAGGAAGAAATGCGAACTTCAATTCATGCAATTTTGCCATCGTAACCATTCACTTGTGATACAGTGCATTGTCTTGATGAAAAAGCAATTTTTTCTTGTTCATTTGGGGTCGTTTGTCTGCAATTTCTGCCTTCAAACGCAACAATAACTTTATATATAATATTCACGCTTCAGCATAGTCGATGAAAATTATCCCATGCGTTTCCCAAAATACAGAGGCCAAAACCTTCGCAGCCGATTGTTGTGTCTTTTAGTCGCTTCGGGCGGCTTTCACCGGCTGCTGTCCACTCAGCTGAGTGCCGATTTGATTCCGGTGTGTAGTGGGAATCCATGTTTCATCCACTGTCACATTTAAACATCCTTTTTATGCACTTAAACAGGTCCAAATAGCGCTCAATATCATCAACACGTTGTTGTTTTTGGTCCACTGTGAACAAACGCGGTGCCCATTTTTTGAACAGAGCTTTCTCATGCCCAAATGTTCATGGAAAATAGACCAACACGTTCTTTTGATATATTTAACGTGTCAGATATCTCACGCAATTTCACTTTACGGTCATTCAAAACAATTTTGTGGATTTCCCGGTGTAATTACTTCATTTGGGCGTCCAAGCGTTCAGCATAATCTGTACGACCGCGTTTAAATTCAGCATACCAGTAAATGACGAGTGATTTTCGAGGGGCAGAGTCCCCGTAACACTTATCAAGCCATTGCTTTGTTTGAATGGTATTTTTTCCCATTAAAAAACAGTGTTTAATCAACACACGAAATTCGATTTTTCCATTGTTTTGAAAATATCAAAAGCAGCGTCACTAAAACCACTGTAACTTGTAAACTAATCGTCGAAATGTCATGAAATTTTAAGACGTATCGTTTGAAGGTTGGTACTTTCTAAAAATCATATGGATTTTTTTTAAAAAAGGCGACATCTATGTGTCAGACCAAAAACTTCAAAGACATTGCTCTTGTTACTCCCTTTATCCACGTTTTTGGTGAGTGTCTGCGTTTGCAATTAGTGCGCTTATCACTTAGGAACCACTTATTCCGATTTACGTGTTTTTATAAATTTAAACATATGTTCTATATAATTCGATATAAGCCTATGTAGATAATGGGAGATAAGGAGAAATAATGGGAGATAAGTCGAGATAGGGCTCGATAATGGGAGATAAGGTGAGATAATGGGAGATAAATGTAAATAATGGGAAATAAGGAGATAAGCAAAGATAAGTCTAGATAATGAGAGTTATGGTGAGATAATGGGAGATAAGGAGAAATAATGGGAGATAAGGAGAAATATTGAGAGATAAGTCGAGATAAGCCTAGATAATGGGAGATAAGGTGAGATAATGGGAGATAAGGAGAAATAATGGGAGATAAGGAGAAATAATGGGAGATAAGGAGAAATAATGGGAGAGGAGCAGAGTTAAGCCTAGATAATCGAAATTATGTAGAGATAATGGGAGATAAGGAGAAATATTGAGAGATAAGGGGAAATAATGGGAGATATTTTATTACGTTGGGTAAATTAAGGAATAAGCAGTGACGATAGTAGTGAATCAAGTCCACGCGAGCAGAGCCGCGGGCCCGGCTAGTCCATAATAAATTTGTGCTAATATCATTTTACTTTGAAATTGCAACATTACTTAATTAGTACGTACATAACATAACAACTAAACATATGGATTAATTCTAACTTTATTGCATAAGTGCTTCAATGTATCCACCGTCCCTTTCTGAACAGGTGATTGTTCTTCGAGAAAAATCTTTTATTACATCCCTAATTACGTCAGGAGTTATAGCTTCACATGTTTCCCTAATGACTCTCTCAAGATGATTAATATCTTGAAATGGCCTTTAAGAATAAACCTTTTAAGTAGCCCTATAAAAAAAAAGTCTAGAGGGGTGATGTCCGGAGACCTTGGAGGCCAAGTAAACTACACGTATCTCCCTATTACTCAACCGTTAAAAATGTGGAGGAAATAAACTCGAACATTTCTCGTACTGTGACATGATGCACCATCATGTTGGTACCATATACGTTATCTTTCAATTACTGGTAGGCGATTAAGAAACTCAGGGATCTCATTATTTAAAAATTCTAGGTAACGTTCAGCATTCATATTAATTCGAAAAAAGAATGGTCCAACTATTCTATGTTTAAAAATTCCACACCATACAATGATTTTAAACGAGTATTGATCTCGAGTTTGGATATTGAAGTTAGGATTAACATCGCTCCACCAGCAATAGTTTCGAGAACTTATTGTCGCATTCGACGTAAATATCGCTTCGTCAGAGAAAAAAAGTATTTGTCTTGCCATAAACTTGTTATATTCCAACTCTCCTTGAAACCAAGCACAAAATTCAAAATATATTTTACTGGCATTTCTAATTATTGCAAATACATACTGACGTTAGCTTTGAAATTTTTTGACTGTTGTTCGGTATTTCCAAAGATATGTTAATTTACTTTCAGCCTAAAATTTCTAGTGTTTACTGGAGTTTTTTTGAATTCTTAACTAGGAAGGCATACTTTTTTAGTTCCTATTAACAGTTTCAATTAATATTTTGTTCTATATTTAAATACTACATCAGAAAGGTTTGGATATATCGTGTCAAAAGAGTCGCACTCATGTCCAATCTAACGATTTTAAGTGGCAGACTACATTCAAGAATCATTGCTGAGCGAAAAAAGACAGAGAGAAACGACTCGCGTAGACAAAGGAAAACATAGATCGGGACTGGAGCAATGTACACTAGACACAAAAATTAAGGAATAAAAAAAATCCGAAATTTTTAGGTGCGCCGTAGGGTCTCATTTCCATAAAAAAAATCATGCACACACAATTACTCTCAAAACTTAAGGAATAAGTTTGGAATTGCTGTAAATACTGCGAAACTGATGAGCTGTAGGGTCTCATTTCCTTAGAAAAAATCATGCACACACAATTACTCACAAAACTTAAGGAATGAGTTTGGAGTCGCTATAAATACTGCGGAATTAAAAATTTTTAATTTTTTTTTTTCTTTTTTTCAATAATTAACATTTTCTGATAAAAAAATATAGATTATTGCACAAAAAACATTTTCAAACTCAAAAAAATGGAAATTTTATCCTTTAATTGATTTTTAGAAAAATTTTGGGGATTTCTTTGGGATATCTTGAGGTTGAAAAAAAAAATAAATAACCTTAGTCTATCCATTATTTACAAAGTTATGCCAAGTTAAATGAAAATCCCTAGATACGCAATTTTTAAGCATTTTTTTTTTTTTAATTTTTCGCGTTAAAAAAATTTTTTTGATTAAAAAACAATAATAACATTTTGTAGAGAATATTTTAAAGTTTTCAAAACCCTACTTGAATTTTCTGTACAATCATTAGGTCCCGAGTAATTAATTGTCAAAGTCAAAAGTATAATTTTTGCTTTGAACGACAATAACTCCGCGAAAAATCATCATACAAAGCTTTTAGACCGCTCAAATTAAAGAGGACAAGAAAAAGTTAAAAAAGCTCCGAGGTGAAATCACTGAAAAAAATTTATCGCAGTCCATGGACCTTTTGAAAGGCAAACAAAAATTTGAAAAAAAAATTTTCGGATGGTTTTCTTATGATTACGCAAAAACCGTTAATAAAAAAATATTTGGACTCAGGATCTGAAAACTAAAAACTTGACACTTCAATTTATTTTTTTTTTATTGCTCTACAGCCATTTTTCGCTGAGATACAGCTTCTTCAAAATCACTTAAAATTTCGGATTTTTTTTTATATCCCTTAATTTTTGTGTCTAGTGTATTTTTCTGATGAAGCTTCATTTTGGGGTTATGTTATCACTCCACGAGCCTGGTTAATTTCATCTAACCGGTTGGTTCACCGCACCGTGAAACACCCTGTGAAGATTCGCATTTGGGGATGTCTTTCGGAAACAAGTTTTGTGAGAATCTTCATCTTTACCTACGATTTGAACGCTGAAAAAATGCTCCAAATTTACAACAAGGCATTAGTACCGACTGCCAGACGGTGGTTTGTCGATAAAAATGAGGAGTGGATTCTTCAAGAGTATAACGACCCCAAAAATCTGAGTGAAAAGTGTAGCCAGTGGAAGGGGAATCCGGTATCGTCACCCTAGATTGGCCATCTCAGTCGCCCGATGCAAACGCAATCGAGAACGTTTATTCATACATGAAGCAGAAGCTTCGTAGTAAAAAGGTATATACAGTGAAGCAGCTGTAACGGCAAATTCGGGCAACTGGAAAATATGTGCCCCAAGAATACGCGGAAAATCTTGTCGAAAATAGGCCCTGAAGATGCCAGGCGAACATCGACGGTGGTGGGGACTGAACAAACTACTGATTCATTAGCAAATTATTGGCAGTCATTTACTAAATATATTTTTTAATGAACAATGCTCGACAGGTTCTTACTTGACCGACTGTATTGGTGATAAACTTGACAGGACAAATCGAAACCAGGACGTAGGGCGCCTGTTATAAAGTTTTAGTAATTCCTGGAGGAAATCCAAAACAGGTGGGCTATCTGGTACACCTCTGATCTAGAGATTTTGTTTTAAAGAAAATTCGCTTCTTCATAAGGATATGTTAACCGATGCAAACATTCTATGTGCGGTGTCAAGCAAAAAAATCCTAATATAAAGAGATTTGTTATATGAAGATTCCAGTTACAATTTAAAACCAGAACGTTAAGATTTATTATACCAAGTCTTATAAAGGCGAATAAAATACGATTGCATACGATCCACATGTGCAAAGTAAAAATTTTAACGAACTCGAACATCTGCAAACTCAGGGCCAAATTCCTGTCCAAATACGAACGAATCGAATGACTAAAGCCATATCTTTTACATTGTTTATTAATCTAAAAATATCGGATAAAATACAGCTGTATTGCTGTTAACTTTCAGTTGAAACATTATTATTAATGTTTAATATGTAAAAAGTTATGCTAATAAAGTAATCGGATTGAACTAATTCAATGCTCTTTGTATTAAAATCAAACACCTGCAATGGGTGGTTTTTGAGCAGTCAAAATCAATATCACAATATTATTAGAAAATGATAGATAAAACATGGTAAATAAAAATATTGTCAATAATATCAACTGGTTAAAACGAATGAAAACTTTTTAACTCGTCGAGTGAACATGTCCTCGTGCCGTTGAATCCCAAAGGGCGGGATTACGGCTGTTTTTTTGATGAATTGTAAGACAGAACTCCACTGCCTAGTTCGAGGCATAACGAAACCAGGAAAAAGTTGATTCTGCATTCATTGGGTGGACACGTGTTGTCGGTGCCCTGTTCTGAAACCATCGGTTTCGGGAGTTAATTGAAAAAAAAACTGACCAGGCACATAGGTACCTATATCTGACACAATAGTTCCACATGTGTTGGATTTTTCATACTAACAGCGCTAGAAGATAAGTTCGACGCTCAAGACCATTGTGCCACAGTAAACATAAAACACAGTAGCGACACTCCGACTCGGTACCTTTGATCTCAAGGGGTTCGAGTTTGTAATGATTACATGACCTGTCGCCATATTGCTGGTAAGATCCCCGCGAGTTTTTGAAATATTCAAGTTCCTTCTTTCAAGAAAAATCCTATTCTGTAGAGTAAAAATGAATTTTCCTGATTTAAAGGAAAAAAAAATGAAACAAGTTTTTATTAGAAACTTTTTTTATAAAGTTCTATTAAAACAGATAAACAAAAAAACAGGGAAAAAGGCAAAAACTACTTGGCTTTAATGTTTTTTGCATGTTATTCATTTAAATATCTCGTTCTTGAATTTATATTTATTAATTATTAGAAAAATTGTCCAGAGGGAAAAGAATGTTCATTTAGAGAATATATCTCTGAACACCTTCAGCTTCGCGCGTATAATGTCAACAATCATGCTCCTAATATTTCAGCGAATCCCAGTAATCTGGAGACATCGAAAATAATTATAATTATCGTTTTGAGATGAAATCGCCTTTCTTCTGAATTTAGAAATGAAGAGTAAGTTTTTGAGTATAATAACACAGCTAATTTTTGCTATATACTTACATTTTAAAACACTTTCGTTGGAAAATTACTACTTTTAGATATAATAAAAGTTTTTAACATACAGCAAGTAATATAACTTAACTCTAGTAAACATTCCGCCCTGAATTCAGAAAAAAAGTACAAATGGAATAACATAAACCAATACTTAACAATAATAAAGAATCAACTGTTTCACAAATAAAATGTATCTCTAATATGAAAACACAATTATCATAATCTTTATATAATATATTGCATAATAGAAATAAAGAATTATAGGATCTTTGGAAAAACTAAAAAAACTAACTCCTTTGGAGATACCACATGTATTTTTACAAGCACTAACCGCACAACAAAAACTTCCTCTTAACATTTTTTTACAATTATTTTCAATTATAATATCAAACCGGTAGTTTGTGTATTGGAAAATTATTAATAATGAATTTCGGACCACGTTATAAAAATAATCTACTTGAAATCGTAAACACAACCCGCGACCGCGCTGGCAGCCATGTTGTTGGTATGATAGAGGACGCATGCGTGATAAAAAACGGGACCTAAAAATTTTCTGGGCGTCACTACTGTGTTTTATGTTTACTGTGTTTGTGCGGTTGAGTCAACAGATTAGTCAATCTAGAAGAGGTAGGAAAAACAAATAGGAGTGATAACACTTTGTGAAGCACAAGACCGTCTATTTATAGCTTCGATTAAATAATTTTTGGCTAATTTCTATACCTCTCTGCTATTATTATACAGATACCTTGTATTTGTCTTAAACCAACTTAAAATGGAAAAGGGGTTTAATATTAGTAATTTAATTGTTTTCAATCCCATCATATAATTGTATATTCATTTTTCTTTTGATAAGGAACATTTAAAATACCATGACTAAAAATCGTTGGACATACTGTATAAACAAGGGAGGACCCAAAAATAAGGGGAATTTATTTTTTAAAAAAGTTTATTATAGACTATTAGTCTCCTTCAAATCCTATGTTTTATTCCATTGTTCAAAGCATTTTTCAAATTGATCTAATCCAATGTCCAATGCTTCAGGGCCTGCGTCATTTTTTGTTTCGCTTCTTCTATGTCAGCAAAACGTCCTCCTTTTAGGTCCCTTTTCATCCTGAGAAACAGAAACAAAAAGAAGTCGCATGCAGCCAAATCCGGCGAGTAGGGAGGGTGGGGCAAAGGGGTCATGCCATTTTTGGTCAAAAATTGGCGCACAGTGAGAGTTGTATGGGCTGGCTCGTTGTCATGATGGAAGAACCAATCGCCTGACTGCCACAAATCAGGGGGGTTTCCTTCGCATCTTTTGGAGAAAAAATCGCTGATCTTCAAAAATTAATTTCTGAACTTTGTTAATATTTTCGTCAGTTCGAGAACTTAAAGACACCCGGAGCGTGGTTGAACTTTAATCGACATTTCACTTTTCTTGAAGCGATTAATCCATTTGTAGACTCGAGTTTTACTCATAACACCCTTTCGTAAGCAGTTTTTAACATAATGGCAGTTTCTGCGGCACTTTTTTCAAGTAGAAAACAAAATTTCACAACGGTGCGTGGGTCCCAAGAATCGGTCATCTAAAAAAACGACAGTACACAAAACAACTTTAAAAAAAAAATTCAGGACCCTCTCACAACCTTCTATACCGATGCCGACTTGGGAGGAGCGGACGAATCGTGTATTACAAGTACCAACCTAACCACAACACAATTTCCGTTACTTTTGAGTCCCCCCTCGTACATTTAAATATTTATATTTTTTTCAATTTAAGCTGTTTACAGTACCTCTCAATTTCATAAAGAAAACTACACACATCATCACACATCTGTGTATAGTGTCGTTGTGCTGGCTGTTTGTTTAGATTTTAATTTCCAACGTTGTCAAGTATAATTAGGAACCTTCTTTTCTGATAGCAAATTAAAGAAATAGGTTTAAAGAAAACAGCTTTAACAAAATATAATGTTGCGTGTTTACTGTTTTATGTACTAAAGGCAACATATTTAAAAAAAAGAAAATTTTATTGACAAATAATTCTTTACATGAAAAGCTAAAAAAAACCGATAATAAATTATAAATAAATTACTATAATCCTACAATATATACTTTTTTCATAAATAACGGGGAAACGTAGAAACCCCTGCCACTAAAGTAGTACAGCACTTCGTGAACAAGTCCCCACAAATCTTAAAACCTGCCGACATATTGTCTGTTAGAGCAATGACCTCGCACATAACACAACACATTGTTTTATAAATATTGAAATATCTTTTCGCCCACTTTATTACATAGCGCCACACATATCTTGAAACAACTCACTGGAAATGTTTTCTTGTGTTGAGGGAATATGAGGCCATTGTTTTTGTTTCATTATTTTTTCTTTAACGCTGTTCAAACTAATATCCAGTAACTCTGTTTAATAAGAAGCCACCCCTATTCATTTAATGATATACTATATAGTATATTATTAGTGTATCAAACTATCTAATAATGATAAAGTTATAAAATCAGGTAGCTTGACATGATACGTCCTACGTCTAATTTTCACATAGTATTCTTTTCCTTTAAAATATTACTGCTGCGTTTAGAAATTGTTTTAGTTTAAAATATTACTGCTGCGTTTAGAAATTGTTTTAGTATATATAGTTTGTATATATATATATATATATATATATATATATATATATATATATATATATATAAATGTATCATTTTTGTAATCTCACGAAACAACTGAGTCAAAGTCTTCTGAGTCTTTTCTCCCCCAAGAACGCCGCCTCGCGAAGTGATTTTCGCCCAGCAAAGGTTTTTTCAACGTGTTTCGGAATTTGACATCATGAGCACGAAGATGTCGAATGGTCTTATGGGACACATTTAAACCCGATTTTCTTAATTTTGCCGCTCCAATTTCAGGTCCCGTAAAAATAAAGACACGATTCGTTTTTCGACTTTCGGAGCCACGTTTTGGCAAGTCTTCGACATTTTTCTTCTTGTTAAAATGATTTACCCATTTCTTCACAAACGATACCGACTTTTTAATATATTTAGCGGCCGCTGAATGTGTCATTTTAGGGCCCTTTGGATGGGAACAAAGAAACACTACCTCGAACCGACGCGCAAACAAAGGACTCATTTTGGACTTTACGTGATTTCGACGAAAGTTTGGAATCCACTGATACTTCCTAAAATGCGTCCTAGACACAGGTTCTCTCTACCGATTTTTTGTTGAATCGCATCTACCAAAAATGAATTATCGCGGACACGTTCCTACTTGACAGACTATACATAGGTGCTGTCATTAAAAACGCCCTAGTTTTCTTTTCAGTAACATGTTTCCACCGAAGTTAAATGTTGGATTGGATTGTTACATTGCCGCACGTGAACACCCTGTCATATCTGACCAAACTTCGTCTATGTTTTTTATTTTCATTTAATAATTCAATACTTCCCTTAAAATAAATTTTAGAGATTTCATTGTTTAGAATACACTTTTTCCGGTTACGAAGAAGACTCAAACACGACTGGGCTCTCGCTCATTTTAGTGGCAACTTTATATAAGGTCAATTACCGGTTAAAATTGGTTTTACATATATTGGGAAACGTGACACAGCTCTTGCTTAAGAGTATAAAGGAAAAGTTCATTTTCTTCATCATAATTTAAGAAAAGCTCATTATATGGAAATTATTCTTATTGATTAAAGTCGAATCCAGTCTGTGACCTAGCTTGAGGGGGGCATATGTCCCCTCGCCCCCATGAATGTAGAAAATAGCACCCTCTTAGAAATGGAGCTTCTTTTACCTAAAGAAGCTTTTTAAAATTTTATCGTATGAAAAGTGTCTTTTTAGTGTTCGGTACCGAACACTATTTGACATAGAAAGTTAAAATTTGGCACAAATATAGGAACTGATGGGTTAGCTTGTAGGGGACAATGAAAAAAAATTTTCATTCAGTGCGGTGTCAAATGGACGCTTGTAAAAAAAACACCGATTCAAAAATATATATGTTGTAATACTTACGCACGCTTTTCTTTGTATTATTTTAAAATAATCTTTGTCCCTCCACCCTTTCTCAGAAAGTACTGAAAAAGTTTTGAAATATTCTTCGTAAAGTGTAGATTGAGTGAAAATTATCACGAGTGCATTACGTATCATAATTTATATGGTATATGGGGGGGGAGCGGAAATCACAAGTGAAAAAAAAAACTAGAACATTGAGTGGGGTGTCAAATGAAAACTTGTGAAAACACGAGTTCAAAAATACATATGATGTAATACTTGCACACGCTTTTCTTTAATTGGGGTATATAAAAACTATTTGACCGACAAAATGGTGCAAGTGAATATAACCGGGAAAAAAAGATACTGCTTTAAGCATTTGGCGACCAATGAAAAACCGAGATGAAAAAAAAATTGTTTTATTTGTTTATAATTAAACAAATATTTAGGTAGTAAGTATTTGTTTTCCACTTTTATTACTAGATTCTAGATTGAGCTAGATTGATTTATTGTACATTATTATACATTGTTGACTAAGAAAAAAACGTGAAAATACATATTGGATCTTAAGATGTCAGGAACTAATTAACTTACCCGAGGCAAGGATTTTATTTTATTTTACAAGCAATCACGGTATGAAACACTAATTGCGCAAGTCCAATTTGCACTTGACCGGGTTTTATGAAAAATCTCCACGTCCCGATCATCCTACCGGTCATTAGTTTTTAAATTGGGTTTAGGATTTTAAAGTTCCACTATAACAAAAGGTTCTTTTTATTGTATTGGGAAGGGTCTAAACCTCGAGCGTTCCAGAGCAAAAGAGGTTTTTTTTTCTTCAAGGAGCCCTCTCCTGGTTGTCGATTAGCACCCTTTTCTATAAGTAGCTCACCTTTAGTGGTCTCTTTTTCCTTTAAGAAACGCCCTTTGTAACTATATGCCATGCCTTAAATATGGCTACGCCGCTGTATCCAGTTTATCGAATTTAATATCCCTAACTGGCTAGATCTTTGAATCAAATGAGATATATAAATGTCAATTGTCTATTTTTAGTATTCCGTACGGAACACTTCGATGCCTGTCCCTGTTCGTTTGTCACACCGAATTTTCTCCGAAATTATTTGACATAGAAAGTTGAAATTTGGCACCAATATAGGAATTGATGGCTCATCAGAGCCGTATAGTTTTGAAAGTTAAATTTTTGGTTCGTTTTGGTGACTAGATCGTCGAGTGGGGTGAGTTCATAAATATACATACATATATATATATATATATATATATATATATATATATATATATATATATATATATATATATATATATATACTAGCCGGGCCCGCGGCTCCGCTCGCGTGGACTTGATTCACTACTATCGTCACTGCTTGTTCCTTATGTTACCCAACGTAATAAAATATCTCCCATTAATTCTCCTTATCTCCCAATATTTCTCCTTATTTCCCATTATCTCTACATAATTTCCATTATCTAGGCTTATCTCTGCTCATCGCCCATTATTTCTCCTTATCTCCCATTATCTCACCTTATTTCCCATTATCTAGGCTTATCTCGACTTATCTCCCATTATTTCTCCTTATCTCCCATTATTTCCCCTTATCTCCTATTATCTCTCCTTATCTCCCATTATTTATACTTATCTCCCATTATCTCACCTTATCTCCCATTATCGAGGCTTATCTCGACTTATCTCCCATTATTTCTCCTTATCTCCCATTATCTCACCTTATCTCCCATTATCTAGGCTTATATTCAATTATATAGAACAGATGTATAAATTTATAAAAATACGTAAATCGGATAAGTGGTTCTCGAGTGATAAGCGCACTAACGGACAGACAGACAGAGAGACGATGCATTTTATATATATTGTATTCTTTGCTACATGATGTTGTTCCATATTTAATGCTTTAGGTAGTGTATTGCAAGAGAACGCGCTAGCGGCAAACTTTTCTCCGACTTGATTCACTATTATCGTCACTGCTTATTCCTTATGTCACCTAATAAAATATATCCTATAACCTGGCCAGAGAACATATGTATGTTTAAAAAAGCACGTAAATCGGATAAGTGGTTCTCCAGTGATAAGCACACTAACGGACGGACAGACAGACAGACAGACGGACAGAGAGACATTGCCTTTTTATATATATTATAGATATTCTTTGCTACATAATATTGTTCCATATTTAATGGTTTGGACTGTGTATTGCAAGAGAACGCGCTAGCGGTAAACTTTGTCCGACTTCATTTTCTATTATTGCCACTGCTCATTCCTTATGCTACCTATCGTAATAAAATATAGCCTATAACCTGGTCGGAGAACATATGTAAATTTTTTTAAAAAAAAGTACGAAAATCGGATAAGTGGTTCTCCAGTAATAAGCGCACTAACGGACAGACAGACAGACAGAGATACGTTGCATTTTATATATATTATAGGTGTAATAAAATATATACCTATAACCTGGTCAGAGAACATATGTATGAATTTAAAAAATCACGTAAATCGGATAAGTGATTCTCAAGGGATAAGCGCATTAACGGACAGACAGACAGACAAACATTGCATTTTTATATATATTCTAGATACAGATTATTATTATTATTATATAACCTGGCCAAAGAATATATGTATAAATTTAAAAAAGACAGGTAAATCGGATAAGTGGTTCCCGCGTGATAAACGCACTAATGGACAGACAGAGAGACATTGCATTTTATATATATTATAGATTATACATTACAGATATTCTTTGCTACATAATATTGTTCCATATTTAATGGTTTAGGCTGTGTATTGCAAAGGCACGCGCTAGCGGCAAACTTATTTCCGACATCATTCACTATTTTACGTCACTGCTCATTCCTTATGCTACCTATCGTAATAAAATATAGCCTATAACCTGGCCAGAGAACATATGTATATGTTTTTAAAAAAAAAGTACGTAAATCGGATAAGTGGTTTTTTTTTTTTTTTTATGGGTCTAGCTCACGTGCTGCAGGGAAGTCCCTAAAGCGCTCCACGTTGTTCTTGAATCGCTGTAAATTGTACTCGGTGGGAAACACAGCGCTGGGCAAATTATTCCAAAGGGATGACGTTCTCCATATAAAAGATTGCTTGAAAAGCGTTGTACGCGGAGTAACAAGCTGAACCTCATACGGATGCGAAGCACCAGCGCGACGTGTATTTCTAACATGCACCGCTTTGGGAGGAATTAAGCGGGCTACATCCTTCGAACACTTTCCATGAAAATACTTGTAGAACAGACTCAAGTCGCCAACCGTTCTTCGATGTTCCAGCGAATCAAGACCGCCGGTCAATTCCGGGTCCCCAATCAGACGGACCGCTCTTCTCTGAACAGAATCCAACAAATGCAGTGTATGTTTGGGAGCGGAGCCCCAAACGTGGGAGCAGTATTCCATAGTTGGTCGAATTTGGGCTTTGTAAAGAATTAACAGTTGCTGTGGGGTGTAAAGCTTTCTGGTTCTAAATAATATTCCCAACTTTTGAGAAGCTCTCCTTGCTATGCCTGCAACATGTTCATGCCAAGACATATTTGCTCCCAAACTAACGCCCAACAAATTGAGCGACGATGCTAGGGGAATGGAGTGCCCCGACATAACTATGTCGGGTTCAGCAACGTTAACTTTTTTAGAAAAAACTGCCGCTTGGGTTTTTGTAGTGTTAAATTCCACTTGGTTACTGTCACCCCAAGATAGAATTTCTTCCAGGTCTTTGTTAAGTTGAACGACCTCCTGCTGTCTGCGGATATTCGCCTGAGCAGCCGATGTCCGAGCGTTCAAGGTGAATGAAGAGACAAGCGTACTGTCATCTGCAAAGCTATAGATTGGATTCCCGGTCTTTTCCAGCAGATCGTTAATGTAAATGAGAAAGAGAGTAGGAGACAGTATGGAGCCCTGGGGCACACCGGCGTTGACAGTGAGGGTGCTAGAAAGAAATCCGTTGACCGCCACTCGTAAAGAACGCTCTCTGAGGAAACATGAGAGCCACAAACAGACCCTTTCAGACATACCATAAGAGCGTAACTTAGCCAACAGTCCATCGTGCCAAACACGGTCGAATGCCTTGGATATGTCAAGAGCAACCGTTCGAGATTCTCCAAAGTGTTCAATTGCGTTGTTCCAAACATGTGTAGTTATTTGGCAAGGTTCTTCAGTGATAGGCGCACTAACGGACAGACAGACAGACAGACAGAGAAACGTTGCATTTTATATATATTATAGATATATATATATATATATATATATATATATATATATATATATATATATATATATATATATATATATATATATATATACTTGTGGACACTTTTCTTTGTATTATTTTTAAAAAATAGCGAAAAATCGCAGTCCCCCCATTATCTCGAAAAGTACTCATTAAAAAATTTTGAAAAAATTCTGAAATATTCTCCACAGGACGTAGATTGAACGAAAATTATCACGAGTGCAGTACTTTTAATAATTTAGCTGGTATATATAAAAAAACAAATATTTCAATGTCATCAGTTTTTAGTAAAAATCGGAAAAAAAAACTTTGTTGGAAACTCATTTGGGGTGGGTTTTGTGAAGTCACTGATCATTTTATACCTCCGTAATAAAAAATTTTTTATTTTACAAGCAATCAGCGTACGGAAAACTAATTGAGAGATGTCCGACTTGAACTTGGCCGGTTTTTTGGTGAACATAATTTAAATATAGATACAAAATCAAATTAAAATATTAACATAGCCGCTCTTAACTCTTAACGTTTTTTGACATGTATCATTACTGTTGAAAAAAATTAGGGAACAAATTGACGAAAACAAAATCGTTCTACATTTAGAAATTTCTAAAACATGTCAGGGGGCATTAGTTGGTGATTGTTCTTCCGGGTATATATTCAAAGAAAACATACTCCTTATGGCAACACGGCTACTACTTTCCTTCACCCACCGACTGGAGCATTGGGACACCGAACTCCATATTTCCTATAAACATGCAGCTGTCGCGTGACGTCATTGCTTCCCCGTACGTCCCTCGTGTATATTCATACTCCACTGATGTGCACACTTTTAACGTGCTTTAACGGTTAGAGCAGGTGGTGAAACACCACTGTTAGGATGAACAGGGTTGTCAAGTTGGCGAGGTTTTCGATAAATTTGGTGATTTCTTTCATCTAGCGCGTGCGTAGTATTTTTTGTCATAGTATGATTTAGGTAACTGAGGTGTTAAAAGAAAGAAAAAAATTCTAAACATAATAAGTTGCCTAATATTCCTATAGCTCAAAAATTAATCCTGTTATGATTGGTTTGTTAAATAAAGACCGCACATTTTTACATCTCTTGAAAGATTTATTTATTTATTTATTTAAGGATATACGGATACACTCATTTTTACAATGTATTTATAATACTTTACAATATAACCATATCAATACCAGAACGGCCAAAAATGTAGAATGAAACACAAGAACGATTTACACTCCTACCGTGAAACAATCAACGCCAGAGCATCCCTTCTGAAGGAAGAGAGGGAACTTGAAAAAATGTTCAGCTCCCGGCACTGGTTCATGAATCTCATAGCCCTCAGCAGTGGTGAATGATTACCATAATTAGTTCTGTGGAAGCCAGTAAAGAACAATTCAGTTTGCCTTAAATGTCTTTGAGGTATATTAAATTTTACGAATGACAATAAAGTAGGACAATCTATCAACCCGTTAATTATCTTATACAGAAAATGCTGATCACTCACCAAACGTCTATGAGCTAACAGATTCGAGGTCATATGGCCCCTAATAATAGTATCATGGTCAGCTATTGCCAAAACACACTTATAAGCACACAGTCGTAGAAACCTGTTCTGAATTTTTTCGAGATTGTACTTTCCAGGTGTACAAGTATGAAATGCGGATTTTTTTTCTAAAAAAAAAAAAATGTTATACATTTTTCCCATTTTTCGGGCAACAGTAAAAAATCTTCCCCTTTTGCTGCGAACCATTCATCGAGACAGTTTTTCACATCTTTCGGAAGGAGCCAAGTCTGGTGAGTAAGCCGCATGGGGTAGAACTTCCCAGCTGAGTGCTTCCAACGTGTCGCGAACTGGTTTTGCCGTATGTCATGGAGCATTGTCATGAAGGAAAATGACTTTGTGTTGCCTCTTTCGGTATTCTAGCCTTTTTTCAAGCAGCGAACGGTTCAAATTGGTCAATTGTTGTTGGTAACGTTTATTATTAACTGTTTCCCCAGGTTTTAACAGCTCATAATAGACCACGCCCCTCTGGTCCCACTAAACACAGAGCATCGTCTTTCTGCCAAAGCGATTCGGTCTTGCGGTGGATGTGGATGGTGCGCCTGGGTCTACCCATGATTTCTTGCGCTTGGGATTCTCAAAATAAATCCACTTTTCATCCCCTGTAACTATACGATGCAAAAACGACTTCCTTTTGTACCGAGCGAGCAAAATGGTACACGTGTTTTTGCGCTTTTTCTTTTGCCTGTCGTTCAACTCGTGTTTTACCCATCTACCGGTCTTCTGAATCTTTCCCATCTCTCGTAGCCGATTGGAAACAGCTTGTTGACTAACGCCCAATTGCTCGGTGAGTTATTTTTGTGTTTGCGAATCATTTTCGTCCAACAATGCTTGCAATTCCACATCTTCGTATTTTTTTGGCGGTTTTTCCACGTTCCTTGTCTGCAACATCGGAGTCACCACTTTTGAAACGCCGAAACCATCGTTCACACGTATCTTGCGATGGAGCATGTTCACCATAAGCTTGTTGATGACACAACAAAATGGCGCAGTGTCAAATTTTTAAAGCACAAATTGCATTGGTGCACCTCCTGTTGTCTGAAATCCGCATTTCATACTTGTACACCTGGTATGTACTTCAAACATCGGCGACCAGACAACCGCTGAACACTCCAGAACAAACCTCACCAACGTGCAGTACAAATTTCACTTTTCTTTTCATATATATGTACTATCAGTTTTGCAAAATAAAGGGCATAAAAATCCGCGTCAAAAAGTTTAATATAGTTTTTTACGTAAATTATTGTTTTGTTGCGGGTTCACCGTCACCTCTTACGAAAATCGATTTATTCGAGAAAATTTTCAAATGTCTGAGGAAGATACTTTTGATTGTGAAGTAGCGCCCAATCTAAAACCGTAGACTTTCATACCCAGAGGGAGATAAACCATGTCATTTGTAAAATCGTGCCGGCCAAATCAATCATCCATTTAAAATTTGAAGGCGTGTAGTAAGAACAAGTAAAAACAGTATGTTAAATTACTACATTAACCGACCTTCGTTCAAGAAGTCACTTTACAACCAGCTTTGGATACCGTGACGGTGTTACATATAGTTATATATAACCTATTAAATCTTTATCTATATATATATATATATATATATATATATATATATATATATATATATATATATATATATATATATATAAAATGCAACGTCTCTCTGTCTGTCTGTTAGTGCGTTTATCAATGGAGAACCACTTATCCGATTTACTTACTTTTTTTTTTCAAAACATACATATATTCTCTGGCCAGGTTATAGGCTATATTTTATTACGATAGGTAGCATAAGGAATGAGCGTGACGATAATAGTGAATGAAGTCAGAAAAAAGTTTGCCACTAGCGCGTTCCCTTGCAATACACAGTCTAAACCATTAAATATGGAACAATATTATGTAGCAGAGAATATTTACAATCTATAATCTATAATATATATAAAATGCAATGTCTCTCTATCTGTTTGTCTGTCATTAGTGCGTTTATCAGGCGAGAACCACTTATCCGACTTAAGTGTCTTTTTTTAAATTCATACATATATTCTTTGGCCAGGTTATATAATACTAATAATAATAATCTATATCTATAATATATATAAAATGCAGCCTCGCTTTGTCTGTCTGTCTGTCTGTCCGATAGTGCGCTTATCCCTCGAGAACCACTTATCCGATTTACGTGATTTTTTAAATTCATATATTCTTTGACCAGGTTATAAATATTTTTTAAACATACATATGTTCTCCGTCCAGGTTGTAGGTTATATTTTATTACGTTAGGAATAAGTGACGATAATAGTGAATCAAGCAGGAGAAAAGTTTGCCGCTAGCGTGTTCTCTTGCAATACACTGTCCAAAGCATTAAATATGGAACAATATCATGCAGCAAAGAATATAATATATATAAAATGCAACATCTCTCTGTCTGTCTGTCTGTCCGTTAGTGTTCTTATCACTAGAGAACCGCTTTATCCGATTTACGTGTTTTTTTTTAATTTATACATTTGTTCTCTGGCCAGGTTATCTATAATCTTCTATCTATAATATATATAAAATGCATCGTCTCTCTGTCTGTCTGTCTGCCTGTCTCTCTGCCTGTCTGTATGTCCGTTAGTGCGCTCTTATCACTGGAGAACCACTTATCCGATTTACATGCTTTTTTTTTAAAATATATATATTTTCTCTGGCCAGGTTATAGGATATATTTTATTGCGTTAGGTAACATAAAGTATAAGCAGTGACGATAATAGTGAATCAAGTCGGAAAAAAGGTTACCGTTAGCGCGTTGCAATACACTGCCTTAACCTTTAAATATGAAATAATATCATGTTGCAAAGAATATAATATATATAAAATGCAACGTCTCTCTGTCTGTCTGTCTATCCGTTAGTGCGCTTATCACTTGAGAACCACTTATCCGATTTACGTGTTTTTATAAATTTATAAATATGTTCTATATAATTCGATATAAGCCTAGATAATAGGAGATAAGGTGAGATAATGGGAGATAAGTATAAATAATGGGAGATAAGGAGAAATAATGGGAGATAAGCAGGGATAAGATAATGGGAGTTATGGTGAGATAATGGGAGATAATAAGAAATAATGGGAGATAAGGAGAAATATTGCGAGATAAACCTAGGTAATGGGAGATAAGGTGAGATAATGGGAGATAAGTAAAAATAATGGGAGATAAGGAGAAATAATGGGAGACGAGCAGAGATAAGCCTAGATAATGGATATTATGTAGAGATAATGAAAGATAAGAAGAAATAATGGAAGGGGAAAAAATGGCAGATATTTTATTACGTTAGGTAACATAAAAAATAAGCAGTGACGATAGTAGTGAATCAAGACCACGCGAGCGGAGCCGCGGACACGGCTAGTATATTATAAACCACAACATCTCTCTTTCTGTCTGTCCGTTAGTGCGCTCGAGAACCATTTATCCGATTTACGTATTTTTTTTTTAAATTCATACACACATCTCTGGCCAGGTTTTAGTATAAATTTTGTTACGTCAGTTAACATGAGGAATAAGCAGTGACGATAATAGTGAATCAAGTCGGAAAAAAGTTTGCCACCAGCTCTTGCAAAAAACCTAAACAATAATTCTGTGGTCGACGCAAATGCTAGTAACTTATTAAACACAAATTTAGGCTCACTTTAAAGCAATATAATGACTTTTGATAATTTACTTTTGGATTTGTCGGAGTCCCGACCGGACTAAACAGAGACATCAAAACACCAAGTGAGAAGGTAGTCAGATATATTTTGTTTTGCAGACGATATAGTGATTCAGCGGAAAACAATCAAAAATATGCAGAAAAACTTAATTACAAGAGTACAAAGCGACTACCGAAATTATGAAACGTGTAACAACCGAGAAAAGGTGAAAAATAAATATCAGAGGCAGAGACAGTAAAAAAATGGCTACCTAGTTAGCATTGTAACAGAATTCAATAAAAGGGTAGAATTCGGAGAAAAATTTAGGACATTTACGTTTTAAAACTGCGCTTAAATGATCCTTTACTATCAGGCAGTCAATAAGTCATTCATTATTTATCAGCTGTGATAAAATTCTTTCTTATGGAAGGTTTATCGGCAACTAAAATCGATGCAAAGCTAGTGGAAATGTTAAAAGAGTTTAAACGTGGTCGTACAAGTGTCAATGACGATCCACGTTCAGGACGTCTAAAAACTGCATCAACTGAAGAAACTGTTATGCCAGTATGTTCAAGATATGGTAATGGAAGACCGTCGATTAACCGTGGATGATTTAGCTGACACTATAGGCATCTCACATGGATCAGTACATGAGATCTTAGCTGTTTTGGGTATGAGAAAGCTATTCACATGATGGGTGCCGAATTTACTAACATCGGAACAAAAACACACTTGAGAGAAACTTTCTAAACAACATTTGGTTCGTTTCTGACTAATGTTGTGCTTCCATTTGTAACTATGGATGAAACTTGAATTTACCAGTATGATCTTGAACTGCGACAACCAACCGCACGGTGGACTGAGCCTGATTGTTCAGCTCTAAAGCAGCCAAAGCGATGAAAGTCGTCCAAAAACATTATGGCATCAGTTTTCTGAGATGCAAAAGGAATTTTGTTAATTGATTACCTTCAAATCTGTAAACCAATCACAGGAGAATATTATTGCAACCTTTTGTACCAGCTAGATGAAAAAATTCGTGAGAAAATGCACTTTCCATCATGACAATGCACTTGCTGACAGAGATGCTTTGGCAACAGAAAAACTGGTCGGATTGTTAGAACATCCACCCTATTCGCCAGATCTGGCGCCGTCTGACTTCCATCCGTTCCCAAACCTACGTGGGAAACGTTTTTCAACAAATGATGAGGTGACAGCATCCATAGATGGGTATTATGAAGGTCTCCTGGAAAACCACTTCAGAGATGGGGTAAATGAACTGGAAAATCGCTGGAAAAAATATATTGAGCTTAAGGGAGATTACACTGAAGAATAAATGTATTTCGACTCTTTTTTATTTCCGCTTTTAAAACTTGGACCTATAGATTAGACATAATTTAAGTTGTCCGCTATATTGTCGTTACAATCTTGAAAACTAGGCACTAAAACTAGTTTTTTTTATAACATTAAAAACACAATAGCCTGTTCGTGTCTCGTATTACCAACACTATTAAAACTGCTTCCAAAATAATACACGTCTCTATTCAATTTCTCCATAAAAAACCATGAACCACGTAAGTACCATGTACCATGTTTCGATAACCATTGATTATCCATCCGTACAAACACCTGATTAGGAAAATAGTAATTTTCAATATAATAGGTTTAGAGGCGAGGCTTTGACCATACAATTTCTCGGGTCGATTAGTTTTTTCGGATATGTAGGTGATTGATTCGGGTTAAAAAAAAATATATCAAAACATGTTATAAAATGTGCTGGTTCGTTATTTAGAGTGTAATTGTCACGTCAAAATCAGCTAGAGTAGTAAATTATGTAGGTATATTTTAAAGATATACTATAATGATTTAACTTTAAAAAAATGATACTTATTTTTATTAATTTCCAAAATCATATACATATAGTTTCAATAGTATGGAAATTTGTCCTATTTTTTTTGTTGAGATGAACAAATTTTACAGTAAGATACAACAATTTCTATCGTTGACTTGTGAAAGCCTTAAATTAAAAGCATATCTGCCTTCCACCTGGGGCTGTATAAAAGACAATATGGACTTTGTTCGTGTTTAGTACATGATATAGATTTTTGAATGAAATCTGGAAGGCGAAAAGAAATGGCTCGAAGACAAATGTAGGGAGATCGAATGTAATAACAAGTAACCTCCATAAAAACATCAAAGAAATGACAAATAACAGGCACAGGAAGCAAACAAATGTACAGTCCCTGGCCAAATTATTAGACGCACTGCAAGATTTCATGTAAAATATTAATTACCGAGTGATATTGTACCGTTTTATTATTTTAAATTGATTTGTTTTTTATTTTTATATTATCCAATCAATTACCTATTTATTTGACATAAATAAAACAGCATTAATTTAGAAAAGGATAAGTTTATTAAGTTTTAAAGAAAAGTGAAATTAATGTTAGTAAAAGTCAATATTTAGTTGAGCCACCTTTAGCCGCTATCAAAGCTTTAATTCTGCGCGGCATGCTATCAATGCAAGATTGTACTGTCTGCTGCATTTGAGGATGATGATTCCACACATGAATAATCTTTTCTAGGAGCTGGGTTTTGTTGGTAATCACATCTTTAGCCACTTCTCTTTTCATCAGCTCCCACACATTTTCAATGGGGTTCATATCAGGGCCAATCCAACAGAGGGATATTTTTTTCTGCCAAAAAAGCTTTAACAGACCGAGCAGTGTGGCAGGGAGCTCCATCTTGCATGAAAGTGAATGGTTCACCATTTGGAAACCATTCTCTGAGCTGCTGAATCAACCGATTTTGTAATACTTCTTTGTACTGATCTTGCCTCATTATTCCTTTGACGACGTACAGACGTCCAGTGCCCTTGCCGCGGATGAGTGACCAAATCATCACTTTGGTGGGATGTTTAACCGTCGGGACGACACAATCAGGATGAAACTTTTCTCCATGACGACGACGCACATACTGAGCTTTATTCTGCAAAATTTCGAATGTGCTTTCGTCACTGAAGCAGACCTGTCAAAAATAGGAAAAATATATAAACTTCCATGTTTATTTGCTTTATTTAACTGAAAATGATAATAATGTATCAATTATTGATTAAATTGCTGTATCTTACCGATCTCCAGAAGTCCACATCTTTGTCTTGCCATTGTTTGGCCCACTTCAGGCGCTTTGCTTTCATTGCAGCTGTTAACTTGGGCTTCCTGGCGGGGCGACAGGCCTTAAAATCTAATTCTTTCAATGTTCTTCGAACAGTGCGCTCAGAAGCATTTACGCTAGCATCCTGGAGTTGTGATTTTATTACCTTTGTGGTAGCAAATCTGTTTTCTACACAAATTTTCTTCAAACATCTCTCTGACCGTGGAGTGAAAATTGGTTTTCTACCGCATCTTTTCTTTCTTTTCGGGCTTAATTCCTTCCCTGACCCAATTTTTCTTTTTTATGCGTCGTACACTAGCTTCAGAAACCTCCAATCTTCGTGATATTTGTAAATGTTTTCGCAATCACAAGGGCCTTCACTTCAGCTTTTTTACGTGGTGAAAGATCGCCTTTTCTACCCATAATGAAAATAGTCCAATTACTTTTTTAAAACACTGCATACAAAATAAATTAATAACTGAGTAGTATAAAACTGTTAAACAGACAATCACAGTCCATAAAGCCACAGAAACACGTCCGTACCTGACTCGATTCCGATCGCGACTGATACAGGTTTGTACTTATTTACGTTCATGTATCACTTTGTCAACACAGTGTTACCATATGTTAAAAATAAATACAAATATGTAGTCTACAACAATTCTTTTAAATAAAAATCAATAATATTGTAGTTTAAATATACCATTATTGCATAAAAACTCTTAAGAAACATAAAATTACTAAAAAAAATACAGTGCGTCTAATAATTTGGCCAGGGACTGTACTCCTGGGCCAACAAGAAAACATGACGACTGACATAAAGGAAAAGCTAGAAATATGGAAGAAGTACGTAGAAGATCTGTTTGAGGACGAGAGGCAAATTGCCTACCCCGACAATTTGCAATAGAAAACAGGCCCGGACATAACAAAAGAAGAACTGATGCACGTTATCAAGTCATCAAAAAATCGATAAACACCTGGGCCAGATGGATTACCAAGACAGTTCCTAAAACTGATTCAGGAAGGGAAAATTTATTTGGTAGTAGAATTGTTTAATAGGGTCTACAGACTGGCTAGTTTCCACTTTTGTCACTCTTCCCAAAAAGACGGCTACAAAGCAATGCAGTGAACACCACACAATCAGCTTGATATGCCATACTGTCTCTAAATAATCCATAACGGAATCTATAGGAAAGTAGGAACAGAAATGGAGAAACACAGTTTGGATTCCGAAATGCCCTTGGAACCCGCGAAGCATTGTTTGCCTTTAACATTCTGGCTCAGAGATGTCTCGATGTAAACCAGAATGTTAATGCCTGTTTTATGGACTACAATAATTCCTTCGGCAAAGTTAAACACGACCAACTCGTAGAGATACTAAAAGCAAAACAATTGATTACCCGTAATACAGCCATAATAGCCAACCTCTATAGCGACCGGAGAGCAGGGGTGCATGTCGAAAATAGTATAGTCTGTCAAGTTAGAACGTGACCGCTCCTATTCTTGAAAAAATGTGTTTCGAGAACATTTTTTGCCATCAATGTATTCTTTGGTGTGCTAACAACAGATTACCTTGGTAAGTTATCCAATCGCCCCCTGCATCAATAATCGCCTAGCATCTTTGAGGCATGCTGTCGACGAGATTTTCTACATACCCTGCAATTTTTTTTGAATCTCGCGAGACAGTTAATGTCCCCAGAGTCTTTCCTTTGATCAATAGGGTTCGAGTCCGGCGATCGTGGGGGCCACTCTAGTATCTTATCATGAGCCCAAGCGAGCCGCTTCGCGACGTGATGCTCACCCAGCAAAAGTTTCTTCAATGTGCTTCTGGTGCCATGCGACACATTCAAACCCAATTTTCTTAATTTTGCGGTTTCTTCAACATGCTTCAGAATTTGACATCATGAGTACGAAGATGTTGTCGAATGGTCCCATGAGACACATACAAACATGATTTTCTTAATTTTACTGCTCTTTGACGCAGCGTCAATTTCAGGTCCCATGAAAACAAGACACGATTAGTTTTTCAAATTTCGGAGTGACTTTGCCTACTGAGCCACGTTTTCGCAAGTCGTCGACATGTTTCGTCTCGTTAAAATGATTTATTCACTTTTTCACAAACGATACCGACGTTTTATTATATTTAGCGGCCGCGGAATGTATTATTTTAGGCCCCTTTGGGTGGGAACAAAGAAAGACTGCCTCGAACCGACGCGCAAACAAGTGACTCATTTTACGTGATTTCGACGAAAGTTTAGAATCGACTGAAACTTTTACTAAAATGCGTCGTAGACAAAGGTTCCCTCTACCGATTTTTGTTGAATCGCAAGAATTGCATCTACCAAAAATGAATTATCGCGAACACGTTCTTACTTGACAGACTGTATAATAGGCAAAATCCGAATCAAGAAAGACGTAAGACAGGAATGTGTCTGCTGTTTAACCTATATTCAGAGATCATGAAAAAAGCCTTAGAACAGAAAGAAATTGGAATGAAAATTAATGGAAAGTCAGTCAACACTATTAGATACGAAGATGACACTGTCCTAATGGCGGAAACTTTGGAGTCTTTTGCGGAGTATGTTAGACAGAGTAGTTGAAGCCAGTGAAGAAGATTGTCACTCAAGCTAAAGAAAACCAAATTTATGATAAAATTAAACTGTAAACGGAAATAATCTCGTCGAACGGGTACATAAATATGATTATTTGGGAACAAGTATCAATAACAATGACGACATCTCAGAAGAAATTCGAAAGAGAATTGGGAAAGTTTGTGAAGATGAAAAAATTCTTCTCAAGTTACGATATATATAAACTAACCTAAAAATATGATTAGTTAGATGCTACGTTTTCTCAGTACTGCTCTCCAGGGTAGAAGCGTGGGCGCTGAACAAAGACATTCAAAATGTGGGTATATAAAAAGAAACTCAGAATGCTGTGGGTCGATAAAGTCACAAACGTTGAAGTGTTCCAAAGAATGAACAAAGATGAAGAAATTGTAATTACCATTGAACGGTAAGAAATCGAATATCTGAGTCATGTGATCAGAGAGCAAAAATACCAACTATTGCAACTGATCATGCAGGGGAAGGTTCAGGGCAGACGAAGTGTTGAACCAGCGTATCTCTTGACTTCGCAACCTAAAAGAGTGTGTGTTTGGGTGCATATCTACTCAATTGTTCAGAGCAACACTTTCAAAAATACGAAGAGCAATGATGATTGGCCAACTCCGCAGAGGAGATGGCAACTGAAGAAAAAGAATAGATTTTTATTATCGTAAGTAGATTATTACTGTAATCGCTAGTAACAATCCCTCTGCCGATCTATGGCCCTAAACAGCCCCCGACAGAAGGTAGGTATGCTTTTAAAGTTTCGATTTGATTATTCCAATTTTTGCAGATTTCAGTTGAGTCTGAGAGAGTCAAATTCAATATTAATGCTTAAGTTTGCGAGAGAAGTTTTGGGTAAATCACTTCACCCAATCTTTTAACTCTCACGATTCTGAGATTACTTTGATTTCGGCACAAATGATGCAAATTGTACGAACCACGCGAGCGTAGCTTCGAGCAAAATACTAGTCTCTGAGAAAAACTAAAAACAGTAATAATGCATAGTTTATAAGGAACATTAAAAGAAGCACGCATACGGCATAATGTTAATGATGTTATATGTACCTTAATGACGGTACTGACTAATTACTATCGAGAAATACCAACCAAGCACTAATCCCAAATAGGTATGATAACTTTTAACAGTGGTAAGTACAGTTATTCGTGCTTCGCTTTCATTAATTTTAAATTGTCAGTTTAATAAATTAATTTGATCGCTATTTGTAAAACGCCCGCCTATTTATATACGTATAGTTTTAAAACAAGATCGATCAGTCATAGTAGAAATAAAAAAAAATCATTTGTGTTAGCTAAGTATCATTAGAAAGAAATCGTGGAACAGGAAATCGGTTTTATTGTAAGGAAGAAATTCATTCAACAACATCAAACAAATATGCGAACATTTAAAAGTATGTTTACACGAAGCGGCATTTGAAGCACTAGGATATTATATAAGAAATAGAACAAATAAACCTGATTTGTGAAACACCGAGATTGAGAAAGATATAGAATACAAAAGGAATCTGCATCAAAAAGATTTAAATACCAAAAAATTGGAAGATAAAATAAAATATAAAGAAATTCAGGCAGTAATAAGAAGAATAATATCGAAGAATTATAACGACCCTTGGAAAAGAAACTGTCAAAGAATAAATATCTATTTAGGAGGAACCAGAAAAACGGAAAGCTGGAAAGTGATAAAATATAAACAAAGAAATAGCAACAACTGTAAAACTTCAAATTGGAAGGAATATTTCGAAAAGCTATTGTTAGACGACAGAGAAAAATTTCAAGCGGACAGAGAACCAAATGAACAAAGAATTACGGAATTAAGTTCAACAATAAGAATAACAGCGGAAGAAATAAAAAATGGACGTAAAGCGCTAAAGAATAAAAAATCACCCGGACCTGGGGATATCCCGGGAGAATTGTTCAAATATGGAACATACAAGTTATACTAACACTTTAGACAACTATTTCAGAAATGTATAAATACAAACGAAATCCCAAAGGAATTTAAAGTGTTATACCTAACTACTATACACAAGAAAGGTGACAAAAACAATTGCGATAATTACCGAGGAATAGCAGTTAGTACATCCATGAGTAGAAATTATGGAAAGGTTTTAAAGAACAAAATGTAGAAGTAATATCAAGATTTGGAAGCAGAAGAACAAGCTAGCTTTTGCACGGAACGATCCACATTTTCTCCTTAACTCAATTAATAAAAAAAAAGACGGCACGAAACCAAGAAATCCAAATCCACTTGCTGTTCGTTGACTTGAGAAAAGCATATGACAGCGTTCCACTGCAGAAATTGTAGCAATCATTGGAAATTACTAATATTAATATAGAATCAATTAAACTTGTCAAAACACCAGGATTTATTACGTAAAAAGGTCTAAAGCAAGGATGCTGTTTATCACCTACCCTTTTTAAGATATATTTGGAAAGTATAGAAACGGAATACGCGGACGTAGAAGCTGAAGAACAGGCAGGCTTTAGAGCAGGAAGATCCACAATAGACCATCTCTTTTCACTGACAGAAATTCTAGAAAAGAAAACCGCATTTGATCAGGAAGTCCATGTCTTGTTTGTTGATTTAAAAAAGGCCTACGACAGCGTGCCCCTAGTGAGATTGTGGGAAACACTACTACAGAGTAATGTAAGCACCGAAATAATTAAAGCCGTAAGATCCTTATACCAAGACGCAAGAAGTAGTGTGAAAACCAAATATGGTATAACAACAGGGTTCCCGGTCACAAAGGGTCTCAAACAGGGCTGCTGTATATCCCCAACGCTATTTAAAATCTATTTGGAGAGTGCACTGAAGAACTGGAAAAGGAAATGCAGCAGTATGGGATTACCACTGGATGACGATACTACATTGTACACGTTATCATTCGCAGATGACCAGGTAGTAGTCGCTCAGGACATCGATGATATGGAATACATGACACGAAACTTATGGAGGAATATGAAAAATGGGGCCTAGAAGTCAATATTAAAAAGATCAAGTACGTCGGAGGACAACAGCAGGACTTGAAACTGGCCACAGGACACACCATCAAACACTGTGCCAGTTATAAGTATTTGGGAACGAGAATATCTAGGGACGGAACACTGGAAGAAGCAATATTCGAGAGGAATATCCAAGGAAGAGAAGCGATTGCAATGCTTAATAGTATACTATGGGACAAAAACATAACCATTGAAAATAAGAAGAGAATTTACAACTCAATAATGAAAAGTGTAATAACTTACAGCTCCCAGGTGTGGCCATTAAAGGAAAGAACAGAAAAAATACTAAAAGCTACAGAAATGGATTTCTGGAGACGAGCAGCCAGAAAATCCAGAAAAGACCGCATACCAAATGACACGATAAGGCGAGCTTTAGAAATAAAGCACGATATAGTGGACGAAATCAGAACCCAACAGTTGGTATGGTACGGACATGTACAGAGAATGTCACAAGACCGACTACCTAAAAAGATTTTAAATTGGATCCCTCATGGAAAAAGAAAGCGAGGGAGACCACGCCAAAGCTGGAGAGCAGGAATCAACAAGGAAGTACTAGAGAGAGATCTGGAGGAGGAGGGATGGAGAAACCGGGAGGAGTGGAAATTAGGCATCGGAAGACGGAAGACGTTATAAAACCGATTGATATATATATATATATATATATATATATATATATATATATATATATATATATATATATATATATATATTTGGAAAGTGTATTGAATATGTAGATGGAAGCAGAAATGTAGACCAATGAGGATGCCATTAATTAAGACCAGGTTGTACACGCTATTTTTCGCGGATAACCAAGTGACCAGGATAGTGACGACCTGAACTACATGACGAGAAAACTACTTGGAGAATGCAAAGATTGGGATTTCGAAGTCAATATAAAGAAGACAGAATATCTATGTATTGGAGGGCAACAAAAAAGTCTTATTCTGGACCATCGAACCACTATAAAACACTGCGGCGACTATAAGTACTTGGGTATAAGAATTTCGGAGAGAGAAATACGGCGGGAAAAAAGGCCATTTAACAGCATTCTATGGGATAAATCTATTAATAAAGCCAACAAAAAGAGGATGTATGAAATAATAGTGAAAAGTATCATGTTATATACTTATGAAGTATGGCCTCTGAAGGAAAGAGCACTAGCCACGTTGAGAGCAACGGAAATGGACAGAAGAGCAGCAGGAATATCCAGAAATCATGGGAACCAAACACAATATTACAGACAACATTCTAAACAACTATCTGGTTTGGGCACATTCGAAGAATGGACGAAAATCGAATCCCAAAACAAATACAGAAATGGCAATCAGAAGGCAGAAAAAAACGAGAACAAGTTGGAGAGAAGGGATAGACAGAGAAGTCAAGGAAAGGAAGATCTAACGACCGAAATAAATATATATATATATATATATATATATATATATATATATATATATATATATATATAGAGAGAGATATAGAGAGAGAGAGAGAGAGAGCGAGAGAGAGAGAGAGAGATTTATTTATGTGATAACATAAAAAAAAAACATGCAAATTTTATTTCTGCTGGCCGCATCATGGCTGTGGTGGCCCGTTAGAAAATTACAAAGATTCACTTGAACAGTAGTTTTGTCAAACATGATTTGAAGTGGGCCGTAGTAAACAGTCTAAATGATTGTCATTATTTCTTTGAACTACAGTTTCTTGGACCTTGAAAAAGGTTTTATATAAATCGAAACCTCTACAAAAATCTTACTTCTACACTATTGTAATTTTTACTTTATTAAACATTTTCATAATACCTGAAACGTTACAGAGATTTCAAGGTCTGGTATATGCGAGAGAATATTGAAATATTTCGACAAAGTGTAAAGAAGAATCCCGTTAGCTCTGTTAGGCTTTATTCCCCAGAGAAGTGCATTCATCCGACTGCGATACCTGTCATATTGAAGAAATACTTGGAGACCACTAAAACGTCACTATTAACGACTCCTGATTAGAGGCGATTTCCGAATTTTGTCCGGGGAGAGAAGAAGAATACTTCGGAGAGGTACTCATTAATTTGCAAAAGAAAACTAGCCCTACTAACAAAGTCGATACCTAAAGAAAGCATCGATATCCCGAAGTCTTCTTACCTTAAAAAAAAAAAGAATCAATTACAAAAAATGGGGTTTCCGAAAAAAATTCCGGCCGAGGGGACGGAGAAGAAATACTCCTTTGGCGTTCTAGACCTAGGAATATCCCTGTCTTCTTCACTAGTTGATGAAATGAGCATATTATAACTAGTCATTGCCCAAAATCAGTCACCCAAAACACCACAACCTAAAAATCTAGAAGTTCAATATATTTGTGGTATTTCTAAAAACTAGCAACAATTTATTTATAAAAAAGTTTTAGCAAAGTTACGATTTATTAATGAATAATTCGTTCCATTCATTTATTAATAAATGGTATGTGTAAAGCAGATTAAGCAAGATGAAAGTTAAACAAGACATGTACTCACAAAAGTCCAAAAAAATCTTTAACCAAAATATAAATTTAATTCAAATCCGTGTTATACTATATTTATTAACTAGTTTCTCACGAAAATCTTATAAAACCACAACGCTTGACTAATCTCACCATAAATAACAACAATAAAATTCTTCGAAACAATTATAAATTATTAAAATTGTTATTAATTTATTAAAATTAATGGATTGCGTAAATTAGGCAAATCTGAACATAAAAGAATGACGTGCTCTGCTAAGTGTAACTCGGTACAGTTTCCGCTCCATAGTGTGTGAAACATTTCTTTCTTGAGTTAAGCATAGTTTTTGCAAATGATTTAATACTGATCTATTATTATATAGTATATGGAAGAAAGTATGAAGAACAGATAACAATTGGGCCATTAAAAAGAATCTGAATTTCATCTATCCTAACGTTGTTTTAAATACCGTAGTTTTTCCTACTTTTTAAAAAGGCTAAATCACTAACTAGCTAAATATTGCGTTGCAGAACCAAGCCTACGAGGGCTGTCTGAAAAGTTCTCGGCCTGACACACAGATGGCGTTAGAAACTGTGAAACCATAATTGTATCGGAAAGTTCCATCTTTTATGTAAAATCATGTGAAATTTTATTTCTAGCTGTCAATTCATTCGAGTAATAGCAGCTGTTTAATATTTGCTTTTTTTAAATCTGGTCGTACAAACTCGAAGATGTTCCACGCGAAGGTCGTCCAAAAATTGCTATAACACCACAATTCAACAATTTCATGATATGGTGTTAGATGATCGACGAGTGAGAGTGCAGTTAATATCTGAGACCATAGGCATCTCAAAAAACGAATTTGCTGACAATTGATCAGAAACACATTCGAATGCGGATTATTCAAGCGTGTTTGGATCGTTTTAAGCAAAATAAAATGGATTTCAAACGTCGTGTCATAACTGTTGATGAAACTTGGATTTTGGGATTACAAAGGTATTTTGTTGATCGATTATCCTCAGAAAGGTAAAACAATTAACTCTGAATATTATTGTAGCCTTCTGTATCAGTTGCATGCAAAAATTCGTGAGAAAAGACCTGCTTTAAAGAAGAAAAGGATCATTTTTCATCAAGACAATGCACGTGTTCACACAAGTCTTTTGACGATGACAAAATTGAACGGAACTAAGCACGAATTCTTTGAACATCCAGCATATTTACCAGATTTGGCTACCCCTGACTATTATCTTTTTCTAAACCTGAAAAAATTCCTGGCTGGAAAGCGTTTTACATCAAATAACGAAGCTATTGCAGCCGTTGATGGATATTTTGCAGACCTTCCGGAATTACACTTTAATGACGGTATTGAATTATTAGAAAAATCTTGGAATCAATGTAGTGATATTCCAGGAGATTATAGTATATTGAAAAATAAAACATATTTCACATAAAAAAAGTCTTTCATTGTTAGGTCGAGAACTTTCCAGACCGCCCTCGTAGTTACATCGGGACAATTCGCTGGCATCGTCGCCTAATTTGCTGGGTCTTAACTTAGGAGCGATATGTCTCGGCTTGAACATGTTACATGCATAGCAATAGAGGTTCTCAAAAGCTAGGAATGTTATTTCGTATTTTAAAGCTCTATAGCTCACAGAAATTTTAAATCCGGTTTAAGGCGCAAATTTGACTTAAGATGAAGTACTGCTCCTACGTTTGGAAATCTCCTCTCAAATGTACACTATATTTGTTAGATTGTATACAGAAAAAAACAATTTGCTTGATTGGGGGCCCAGCCCACACCTTGATTCTTTAGAACATTGAAGAACGGTTGGTGATTTGAGTCTACTTTATATGTACTTTCATGGAAAGCGTTCGATGGACATAACCCGCTTAATTCTTCCCCGAGTGGTGCCCGCCAGAAATACTAGTCGAGCAATACACATCCGTATAAGGTTCATCATATATATTCATTCATCGTACCACCGTTTTAAAGAATTCTTTTATATGGGGAACTTCAACTCTCTGGAATAAATTGCCCGGGACTGTTTCCCGTCATGTACAATTTCTAGCGATTCAACACTAAAGTGAATTGCTTTTTCGGAACACGCGTTAACGCTTTTTCGGAACACGCGGAACAGATTTTCCTGTAGCACTCATAAAAACAACATAAATAATTCAAGTTTAGGTTTATATTTTTATAATTTATATAAAAAGCATTCGTATAAAATAATTGAGGCATCTAGGATATAAATATCAAAATAGCATTAAGGGATATTTCTTGACAAAATCCTTTAACACTAATAACGTTACCGTATGTCACAAAAATTTTAAAGTAACGTCAAAAAAATAATAATAATAAAAAGAAAATCTGTACTACTTTAAATGACCTAACTACCCTTTAGGGTCTGTATTTTACCTGGCTGGTAATTTTAACAGTCAAAAAGTGACAGTAGTGGTTATAGCATAAATGAAGGATTTAGTTGTTTAATTCATTTGTCCACGATAATACCAATAGTTTTAGTTAAAGGTAAATATACTTAGCATTTATAAGATCATTAAAATTAGCAACCAGATAAAAAATTGAACCTACTGAATAAATAACATTTTTCATACTTTGTTACTGATTTTTTTCACTGTATCTCTACTATAAGGTTCTCTGCATAAAGTGAAATATAGTTTTCCTGTAATTTTTACGAGTGTTCATGTATGTCAATTTTTTTCGAAATCTTTGACAACTTCACAAAATAAATGGGGTAACCCAGATTTTAACTATCTTTTTTGATAAAACTCCTACAAACAATTTTCGTAAAAAAAAATAAGTGAACAAAACTGTATTTTTTACTGTCGAACTCAGTATTTTGATGCGTGACTTTTTAAGTTCGTTTAAGCTAAATTTTTTCAGGAAACCGGAAGAAAAAAAATCATTCACAATAATACCGTAATCTCTCTCTCTCTCTCTCTCTCTCTCTCTATATATATATATATATATATATATATATATATATATATATATATATATATATATATATATATATACAGTGTGTCCCAAAAAGTTTTATACAAATGGAGAAAAAGTATATATTACATATTACAAAAAAAATTGTTTTCTGCATCACATGGAAATCCATAATCAAGCATCAAGTGTTTAAAATTTTGATTGTGTACAGGGAAAATAAAAAATAATGATTTATAATGAAGAATAAAGTGTGTTTAAATTTAAATACGAGGCTGGTTTGAAAAGTCCGTGCAAAAATAAAAACTACTTATGTGTTTGGGGTAAACCTTTTTTATTTTTCGACATAGTCTCTTTTTAGGCTTATACACTTCGTCCAACGATGTTCTAGTTTGTTGATCCCTTCCGAATAATAGGATTTGTCCAAGTCTGCAAAATATCCATTAGTGTCTGCAATCACCTCCTCGTTTGAATAAAATCTTTGTCCCGCCAGCCATTTTTTCAAATTGGGGAACAAATAGTAGTCCGAGGGAGCCAAGTCTGGAGAATAGGGGGGATGTGAAACGAGTTGGAATCCTATTCCCATTAATTTTGCGACCACAACTGCTGAGGTGTGTGCTGGTGCGTTGTCGTGATGGAAAAGGACTTTCTGTGGGCCAATCGCGGGCGTTTTTCTTGCAGCTCGGTTTTCAAACGGTCCAATAACGATGAATAATATTCACCTGTAATAGTTTTACTCTTTTCCAGATAGTCGATGAGGATTATCCCTTGCGAATCCCAAAAGACAGTCGCCATAACCTTTCCGGCCGAAGGAACGGTCTTCGCCTTTTTTGGTGCAGATGTCTCCTTGGTAACCCATTGTTTAGATTGTTGTTTGGTCTCAGGAGTATAGTAATGTATCCATGTTTCATCCACAGTGCCGAAACGACGCTTAAAGTCCTCCGGATTCTTCTGGAACAGCTGCAAACCATCCTTGCAACACTTCACACGATTCCGTTTTTGGTCAAGCGTGAGCAATCGCGGCACCCATCTTGCGGATAGCTTTCTCATGTCCAAATGTTTATGCAAAATATTATGTACCCGTTCAGTCGAGATGCCCACAGCACTAGCAATCTCACGCACCTTAACTTTTCTGTCATCCATCACCATATCATGGATTTGATCAATGATTTCTGGAGTCGTAACCTCCACAGGCCGTCCAGAACGTTCAGCGTCACTTGTGCCCATATGGCCAGTCCGAAAATTTTGAAACCACTTATAAACTGTTCTAATCGAAGGTGCAGAGTCACCATAATGTTTATCAAGCTTCTCTTTAGTCTCCTGAGGCGTTTTACCTTTCATAAAGTAATGTTTAATCACCACACGAAATTCTTTTTCGTCCATTTCTTGAAAATCACTCGACTTCCTTGATTCACACGAATGCCAAACACAAAGAAATAGACCAATATGGCTGAAACTTGGTGTGCGTTCATTCAAGAGATGCTACTAACTAAACATGACCTCGATACGCGCCGGTGGTGCCATCTCTCGGACTTTGCACGGACTTTTCAAACCAGCCTCGTAGAGAGCAAAATATTAATTGAAAATGCTAATGAAAACTACAAAATTATGCTCACATTTAGATTTGTGGCATTCCTAGTTAAAAATTCAAAAAAACTCCAGTAAACACGTCAGTAATTGTTGGATTATTAACTGAATAAAAGAAAACGAAATCACTACAAATTTTAGACTGAAAATAAATGAACATATCTTTGGAAATGCCTAATAACTGTCGATAAACTTCAAAGCTAACGTCAGTTTGTATTTGTAATAATTAGAAATCCAGTAAAATTGAGTGTTGAAGATAAAATTGAAATTGTTCTCATAGTTGGAGATAATTATCAAACTTTTAGAGAAGCAGCAGAAATCTTTAATAATAACGATAAAATCGTACACTTCACAACTGTAGGATATATAAATTCAAGATTTATGGAAGTGTTGAAAATAAATTTAAAAAAAACATCAGGCATGGGTTTCAAATAAAGATAATCAAAATCAAGTAACGCTGTCGGTAGTAGAAAAGCCAAAAGATTCACTTCGGAAAAGATCAGCTTTATTAAATGTGAGTAAAACTAAAATTGCGAGAATTTTAAGAGTAAATAAATTTAAACCATACAAACCCCTATTTACACATTTGCATACTTTAAAAGCAGAAGATTTGAATTTTGTGCTTAGTTTCAAGAAGAGTTGGAAGATAACAGGTTTATGGCAAGACAAATAGTTTTCTCTGACGAAGCGACATTTACGTCTAATGGGACAGTAAGTTCTCAAAACTATCGCTGGTGAAGCGATGTTAATCCTAACTTCAATATCCAAACTCGAGATCAATACTCGTTTAAAACCAATGTATGGTGTGAAATTTTTAAAGATGGAATAGTTAGACATTCTTTTTTCGAAATAATATGAATGCTGAACATTACCCAGAATTTTTAAATAATGAGTTCCCTGAGTTTCTTAATCGCCTACCAATAATTGAAAGACAACGTATATGGTACCACCACGATGGTGCATCATGTCACAGTACGCGAAATGTTCGAGATTATCTCCTCCACATTTTTAACGGTAGAGTAAGTACAGTATACTTGGCCCCCAAGTCTCCGAGCATCACCCTTCTAGACTTATTTTTATGGGGCTTCTTAAAAGAAAAGGTTTATCTTAAAAGGCCATTTCAAGAAGCTGACCATCTTGAAAGAGTTATTAGGGAAACATGTGAAGCTATAACTCCTGATGTAATTAGAGATTTTTCTCGAAGAACAATCACCTGTTTAGAAAAGGACGGTGGACACACTGAAGCACTTGTGCAATGAAGTTAGAATTAATCCATATGTTTAATTGTTATGTTATGTACGTAGTAATTAAGTAATGTTGCAATTTCAAAATAAAATGATATTAGCACAAATTTATTATGGATGTAATTGGGGCAAAGCAAATAAAAATCGTATCTAATAACAAAAATATGATACGATCAAAATCAGCGCACTAGTTTCTAATTAATTTCGTTTTCCTTCATTCAATAAATAATCTAACAACTACCGACGTGTTTACTGGAGTTTTTTGAATTTTTAGCTAAGAAGGCCACAAATCTAAACGTGAGCATAATTTTTTTAGTTGCCATTAACATTTTCAATTACAATTTTGCTCTGTATTTAAATCTAAACACACTTTACTCTTCATTATAAATCATTATTTTTTATTTTCCCTGTATACCATCAAATATTTTAAACTTCTGGTACTTGATTATGGATTTTCATGTGTTCCAGAACTTTTTATTAAGGATAAATTTTTTTGTAATATGTAAGATAAACTTTTTCTCCATTTGTATAAAACTTTTTGAGACACACTGTATATATATATATATATATATATATATATATATATATATATATATATATATATATATATATATATATATATATAAAGAGAGAGAAAGCAAAAGTTGCCGTATCTAACAAAATCCTAAGTTATGAAACTAGTTGGGGAACTCGGCCAAAAGGGGCATCAACGGATGTTCATACTATATTCATTTAGCCAATATTTCGGTCCTAGGTTGGGACCTTCATCAGGGCACAAACTTACTCTGGAAGCGCTGGATCCTGTTATTATCATTCGGTCTATCTGACATTAAGTTCTGTACAATGTGTCTAGGGATAAGGCCTGTTGACCTGCACTTCAATAAAAAGTTCCTTCTACTGGTCATTTTTGCTAATTTTAGGTTAAACTTAGCCCAATTTCGGAAGATTTAAACAATAGATATGGAGCGGAAACAACAAACCTTTTCCGAAATTGGGCTAAGTTTAACCTAAAATTAGCAAAAATGACCAGTAGAAGGAACTTTTTATTGAAGTGCAGGTCAACAGGCCTTATCCCTAGGCACATTGTACAGAACTTTGGATGCATGAACAACTTAATGTCAGATAGACCGAATGATAATAACAGGATCCAGCGCTTCCAGAGTAAGTTTGTGCCCTGATGAAGGTCCCAACCTAGGACCGAAATATTGGCTAAATGAATATAGTATGAACATCCGTTGATGCCCCTTTTTGCCGAGTTCCCCAACTAGTTTCATAACTTAGGATTATATATATATATATATATATATATATATATATATATATATATATATATATATATATATATACATATATATATATATATATATATATATATATATATATATATATATATATATATATATATATATATAAAATATCAGTATGTGTAAGTACATATTACGTTGCAATTTTAGAATCTTTAGCTACACTCGACACGCGTTTAGTGAACCATGTTAGCAATCATGGCTCCCATTCTGGTGTAATGAAAATAACTATTGAATACTATATGTCCCAAAGACATTGTATACCCAAATGAAAGCAAAAGGACAACCCTGTTTTATGCAAAAAAGTTACATTACTTCACTGTCGCGCCACACCGCTAAGAAAACGGAATGGTCGCCAGCTGTTTTATAGTATAACCTGCCTTGAATACGTAGCAGTATTGCCACTTATATTTATTAAGTTTTATGTGGTTTATTAAAATGTCAATTTGGAAAATATTCAGCTGTTATATATAAATATAATATTTTTCTTTTTTCTCTATTAACACTTCATTGTGTTAGACTTAAAATGATACAATGAAAGCCGGCAAACCATTTGACATCATTTATTGAATATTCATCATCCATTAGCCGTCCTCATCACTGCTGGATATAGGCCTCCTCCGAGAACTTCCACTGATCTCTATCCTGAGCGGTGTTAACCCAATTTCCTGCCACTCTTGTGATGTCATCGTTCCATCTTGTTGGTGATCTGCCTCTGGTCCTTTTGTCTTGACTATTAGGTAGCTACTATGAGAGCTACCTTTTAAGTATTTACAAAAACAATGACAGAAATTTTTTTTTGTTTCTCAAATATTCGCCTTTAAGATTTATACACTTTTGCATACGTTCGGACCAATTCTGGAAACATTTTTTCCACTCGAAAGTTGGTACCTCAAAAAGATTGTTTTGGAAGGATTCAGCAGCTTTTTGAGACTAGCCAAAGTGTGAACCAAGAAGTCTTTTAAATTATAAAAATCCAACAACATTGTACATTTCGCCGATTCGTTAGTAGTCGATACAGTCATCCAATTTTCAGGGTAATGTAGATGTGTGATCGTGTTTAAGATAAATATGCGAAGACTTGATTAAGTACGTATATGTATGTATGTGCGTGTGTATGTCCGAGTTTCACTCGAAAACGTATGTGTGTACGGATAGGTGAAGCGCCGGGAGATTAATTTGGTATACTAGTAAGACTGATGGGTAATAAAGTTTCTGTGACTTTTTGTTATGTCCTTTAATACTGCAAAGCCGCTTAAACATGCTAGTTAGTAGTAATTAATGAACTGCGATTTGCACTTGTTCTATGTATAAGTGTTTCCTACTATATGCATTTGAAATGTGAATAAAGGTTCACAGTTTCTGATTTTTCTTTAATTTTTCCTGCTGTAATTTTAAGATATATAAAGGTAGTACATAAATTCTTAGCACATTTTTGAATTTTTCGCTTTATAAGCTTGCATTACCTTGCACGGAAGATTTATAAATACAAAAAAAAAATCGGCCAAGTGCAAGTCAAGAATTTTTTCGAAATTTTTTTATTAATACTCTCAAAGATGGGTTTTTTGGCAGTTTGGCAGTTTTTTTAAAATAACATAAAGAAATGTTTGTGCGAGTATCCCATCATATATATTTTTGAACTCGTGTTTTAACAAGCTTTCATTTGACACACCACCCGACGACCTAGAATAAAAAAACTTCATTTCACCCCCAAAACTAAGCCCTTAAGTAAAAAAGTTAACCTTTGAAACTACGCGGCTGTGGCTGAGCCATCAATTTTTATATTTGTAACAATTTTCAACTTTCTATGTCAAATAGTTTCGAAGGAAACAAGCCGGTTCATCTGCTTGATACTCCCAAAATTCCCGCGTTAAAATATTTATATTTTGCATTTATGTTTGGTCTATTACTAACTCAAATTTTAGCTCTTTACATGAAATCGTCTCTTTGAAAAATGGCTAGCGAGATGGACAGACACGGAATTGATTTCTCAGGTGCTTCATTTTTGTTACGAAATACTACGAAAAGTCACCATGGGAACCAGTAATTATTCTCTTATTCGCATAATTAACTAATCTGAAAATGTAAATGATCAAAACCACATTAAATTTTTACAATAATATTAACATAACATTAAATATTTTTATCTTAAACACTAATTTATCGTTATGTAAATTTATCTTTAAAAATTGTCAGAAAAAATATGGCTTATCGGACGATGACCGTAAAATAAGTTTTGCCCACACATTAAAAGTATGGAACGCCCAAGAAAAATGGACTACCCGTTGTTTGTCAGAATAAGTTTTCAACAAAGTTTCCCATCTTTACTGAAAACTGATGACTTAAAATTTTTTGTTTTTTTAGTGTTCCGTACGGAACACTTATAAGATGACTTCGGCGTCTGTCCGTCTGTCACACCCGATTTTCTCCGAAACTATTTGTCATAGAAAGTTGGTAATAATATAGGAATTGATGGCCTCATCAGAGTCATGTAGTTTTTAAAAGTTAAATTTTGACTTAAGGGGTTAGTTTTGGGGGGGGGGGTGAAATCGGAAATGCAAAAAAAAAATGTTTACTAGGTCATCGAGTGTGATGTCAAATGAAAGCTTGTGAAAACACGAGTAAAAAAATATATATATATATAATGTAATACTTGCACGCACTTTTCTTTGTATTATTTTTAAAAAATCGCGAAAAATTCTGTCCACCCTTATCTCGAAAAGTACTTATCAAAAAATTTTGAAAAAATTCTGGAATATTCTCCACGGGGTGTAGATTGAACGAAAATTATCATGAGTGCATTACCTTTAATAATTTATCTGGTATATAAAAAACAAAAATTTCAAGGTCATCAGTTTTCAGTAAGGATTGGAAACAAACTTTGTTGAAAACTCATTTGGAGTGTGCTTTGTGAAGTCACTGATCATTTTATACCTCCGTAACAAAATTTTTTATTTTAAAAGCAATCAACGTACGGAACACTAATTGCGCAAGTTCAACTTGCACTTGACCGGTTATTTTTATATAGTATCAGATTAATTATTAAAGGTAATGCACTCATGATAATTTTCGTTCAATCTACATCCCGTGGAGAATATTCCGGAATTTTTTCAAGATTTTTGGATCAGTACTTTTCGAGATAGAGGGGGGGACAGCGATTTTCCGCGATTTTTTCAAAATAATACAAAGAAAAGTGTGCGCATGTAAGGCATTATATATATTTTTTTAAGCTTTCATTTGACACCCTACTCGATGACCTAGTAAAAAATTTTTTTTTTCACTTCCGATTTCACCCCCTAAAACTAGCCCCTTAAGACAAAATTTAAGTTTCAAAACTACACGGCTCTGACGAGGCCATCAATTTCTATATTAGTGCCAAATTTCAACTTCCTACGTCAAATATTTCGGATCAAAGCGGGTGTGACAGACGGACAGACAGACACCGAAGTGATCTTATAAGTGTTCCGTACGGAACACTAAAAATATTAGTAGTCAGCAAACCTCAGTGTCCTTTAATGACAATATTCAAGTCACAGTGCAATCTGCGTCCGATAGGCCACTATCTTTTATTTTCTGCATATTTACCATGGATCCTAAACACGTAATTCGTTTAAAAGTGATGTATGGGTATTTTATTTATTACTCCAACTTTCTTTTAATTTTGCCGAAAAAGTATCGGTCCTTTTTTGCGTCAAAATTCATACATTTTTTTTATATTTTGAATGAGTTTTATTAAACCAAATATGTGCCATTTTGATTGACGACATTTTGCTATTTTTCCGCTAAAATCATTATCCCATCATTGTTAAACTTCTGGAATTACTGAGCGAAGAACTGAACCAAGTGATTTTCCCAAGCCTCTTTTGAAGTCAACTTTACACCATTACGAGTGTTCTACAAAAACCGCAAGCTCTGGACTGTACGGTGGATACATTAAAACTGTCTGGTCAAGCTATTGTAAGTTTTTCCGGATCCTCAACACCGTCAGACCACACATGATCTGAGGGTGTCATGATGTAAAACAACGACTTTTTTGTTGGTCAATTCCGGCCGCTTTTTCTTAATTACTCGCTGCAGTCTGGTTAATGTTGACAGTAAAGATCAGAATCAATCGTTTGGCCTGGTTGTGTACCTCATGATTCCCGATCCCATTCTAATTCCACCAAACACACTACATCTTCTTCCTTAGTATTAAGTCAACTTTACACCATTACGAGTGCTCTGCAAAGACCTCAAGCTCTGGACTGTATGGTTAACAGTAGAGATCAGAATCAATCGTTTGGCCAGGTTGCGTACCTCATGATTCCCGATTCCGTTCTAATTCCACCAAATACACTACACCGTCTTCCTTAGTATTAATCTTGGCATTCCCACTGTACGTGATCCTTTTTTCATCGCCTGTAGACTTTTCAAAAATGGATCGATTTCGTTTCGATTCAGTTATGTTTCGCAGATCAGGTAATTAAATTTTCCACTATCAAGTCATATGGCACCTAGATGTCGAGCTTCTTTTTGTATCCAGCCTTCTCCAAAAGGTACCATACTGTTTGCTGATGGATGCTGAGTTCCCTAGCGATATCAGGTACGGCTTATTTACCTGTCATGCTCAACTTTCTCGAAAATTGTATCGGCTTTTTCGGTAATAGGCCGACCAGAGCGAGTTGCATCTTTGACATCGAAATTTATAGAACTAAAGCGAGCGTAGCATCTCTTGGCTGTTGTTTTTGGTAAAGTACCTTGACCGGAAACATCATAAATTTCTTTACCAACCTTCGCAGCCTTTTTCTCTGTATTGAAGTAGAAGTGCAAAACATTGCCGATTTTTTTAGAAATTTCACTCATTTTCAAGACGTTGTAACTTTAGATGGAATCAATAAATATTTTTTTTTTATTTATTCTATGAAATGTTATCTTTCAAAAGCGCATATGACCAAATGCGATTAGCAGAAATAAGCTAATTTAAAGCTATCTATCTAACGAATATTCTAGTTACTTTTTCCAAATCTTACGCGAAATAGTTGAACTTATTTGTTTTCTTGCTAATAATTAGGTTACATGTAACCTAAATTGTAAAATAATTATTTTTGTATAACAAAACACCATAAAATATCTGTACGTTCTTACATATCTGTGTTACAAAAAGATAATAACATTTTAATCTCTTGTCCTCTCAAGAAAAAGATAATTACATAGCACTCGCAGCCTCACACAATCCGTTATTCGTATATAATCACCGTAGAAATCTTCGATATCTTAAATTCTCTTGTAGCACACCACAAGAAAAACTCGTCGATAAAAAGAACATGTAAATAAATAATTTTAATTAGACAGCATAGTAGTAGTGACAGAAGGAAGTAGTCGTAGAATGGAAATTAGTCTCAAAGAGATTTTTTAATAGATTGTGTTGTGTGCTACGAAGACATTTATTATTATTATAAATTTTCTACAGTTTCAATAGTCTTATGGGAATTTTTCCTGGTTTCTGGATGGGCTATTACGTGATTTTTTTTTATTGTTCCCATCTTTAACAGAAATAGCATGTCGAGGCAAATATCGGTTTTTTTCTGTGATTAATATCTCACCCTTTTAAATATTGCGTTTTTATACTTGGATTAAGTTATTTTTTAATGGGAGAAAATCACTTTACCGATTGTAAAAAACTATATGATGAGAAAAATTTTAATTGCAAATCTTATTAAAATTTTATGGCAATGCACTTGATACATGGCACAAGGAAGGCGTGTCGTAGAGTGTTTTTTAGAGAAAGCCTGAGAATGTCACAATATGTTGATACCACACCGGCGACCAATTGCGATATAGGATGAATCGTTTTGTGTTCTTAAACAAGATGTGGTATAAGTTGAAAAACAGTTGAAGAGTCAAAGAAGATAAAATAATTCAATATTTCTTTAAAAATAAATTGTGTAAATTATGCAACAATTTACATAGAAGGTATAACCTTATCCCTAATATCCGTTATGATGGTGCTGAATTAACTAGAAATTGAGAAAATCTTACTATAGGATTAATAGTTCATTTTTGACTGCACTAAAAAAGTTTGACTATAAAATTTATCTAATCTGACAATAAAGGGTTTAAATTGACAAAAGCACCAGCAAATCAACAAAAATTATGATGCTGTGGGGTATAAGACCAGACAATTCGTTTTTTACGATTAAATAGATAATAACCGGTCAAGTGCAAGTTGAACTTGCGCAATTAGTGTTTCGTACGTTGATTGCTTTTAAAATAAAAAATTTTGTTACGGAGGTATAAAATGATCAGTGACTTCACAAAACACACCCCAAATGAGTTTCAACAAAGTTTGTTTCTAATCTTTACTGAAAACTTATGACCTTCAAATTTTTGTTTTTTTCTTATACCAGATAAATTATTAAAGGTGTCGTGATAATTTTCATTCAATCTACACCCCGTGAAGAATATTCCAGAATTTTTTCAAAATTTTTTGATCAGTACTTTTCGAGATAAGGGGGGACAACGATTTTTTAAAAATAATACAAAGAAAAGTGTGCGCATTATATATATATATATATATATATATATATATATATATATATATATATATATATATATATATTACTCGTGTTTTCACAAGCTTTTATTTGACACCACACTCGATGAATTTCAACTTTCTATGACAAATAGTTTCGGAGAAAATCGGGTGTGACAGACAGACAGACGGATAGTCATCTTCTAAGTGAAAGGAAATATTTTGTTAAAATTCTTCTTCTTCTTAAACTTTTTATAGATCTAATGATCTGTGAATTCCAAGGTTGTGGGGTTTTTTGAGAGGTAGGTTGCCAGCTATTTCTCTATCTTTAGGTGGTCTCCCCGGTGGACAGTACTAACCTTCCTCCTGAGAGTTGTTAAATTTCCTTAACTTCTCATGTCATTAATTTGCATTTTTCGTGCTAACGACACTAACTATTCAAACTATAGTTTATGTGGTTAAAGCAGCAAAAAAAACCTTCAGGAAATCTGGCTGTAAAAGTTTGAGCCAGCAGCTGACAGCGTCACGTCACCTCGCCCGCAGACAAGTACAGTCAGTCAAACACAAAGACTCTAGTGAAATGTATATTGTGTGTATGTTTGTGTATATGTAGCTTTTAACATTATCATGAAACAAAATGGGTTTAATTTTTCAAGTCCGCACCTCTCGTAGGGTTAAAATATTCTAAAAAAAAATTAGAACTGATAGTAAATGGCAAACTAAGTTTAGAGAAGTAGAAAAATTAAAATTCCAAAATTTGCGTTTTGATGGACTCAATGTTAGAGATGGAAGTTCTATTTCAACCTTTGTAATCGTATTTTAGACAGTCTGAGGAAACATACTTTATTTTCAGGTTTTAACTTTATTTCAAGAATGTGTACTTTATTATACGTATTTTAGAAAGTTTTGTTTTTATAGTATTTTACTGCAATGCAGATAGTAATGAACGAAAAAGATTAACATTTTAAAATTTAGTACTAGTAGTACTAGTGGCAATATAGTACTAGTAGTACTATATTGCCACTGGCGAAAAATTTCCCTGTCGACCTACAGAAATTTTTTTTTAGTGTTCCGGAACACTTATAAGATCACTTTGGTGTCCGTTTGTCTGTTGGTCCTTATGTCTGTCAGACCTGATTTTCTTCGAAACAATTTAACATAAAAAGTTGAAATTTGGCACTAATATAGGAATTGATGGCTTCATCAGAGCCGTGTAGTTTTGAAAATTTTGACTTAAGGGGTTAGTTTTGGTGGGGGGGGGGGGGGGTGAAATCGGAAGTGAAAAAAAAAATTACCAGGTCATCAAGGGAGGTCCCAAATGAAAGCTTGTGAAAATACAAGTTCAAAAATATATATATATGTAATACTTGCGCACACTTTTCTTTGTATTATTTTTAAAAAATTGCCAAAAATCGCTGTCCCCCCTTATCTCGAAAAGTACTAATCAAAAAATTTTGGAATATTCTGCACAGGGTGTAGATGGAACGAAAATTATCACGAGTGCATTACCTTTAATAATTTATCTGATATTAAAAAAAAACAAGAATTTTAATGTCATTAGTTTTCGGAAACAAACTTTGTTGAAAACTCATTTGGAGTGTGTTTTGTGAAGTCATTGATGATTTTATACCTCGGTAACAAAAATTTTTATTTTAAAAGCAATCAACGTACGGAATACTAATTGCGCAAGTCCGACTTGCTCTTGACTTGGTTATTTTGTATTCGAATCTGTAACAAATAGTTGTCAGGGCGCAGATGTACGGAGATGTTAAAAGTATTTGGAATAAAATAATAGAATAATAATGAGGCAGCAAATAAATATTTAATTTCTGTTTCTACATAATAATCTAAAAAGAAACTGCTATTGATTCTACGGGACGATCCTGTTATTTTTACAGATTCAAGTCGAGTCGAAATTGCCTGTGGGTTTTAATGTTCAAGCTTATATATTATCAAACAAATATTAGCCTTCGTTAGTTATATGAAAATGTCCGAATGATTATCGGATTCAGATTGGCTTAACTTCAAATTTTTGTTGAACTCTGCTACCTTTTCTTATGTTAGTTTTTCGCTATTTCCAGTTTTAACAGAAATAATACGTAGGCTGAAAAGTTTTTGGTTTAGCTATTTAAAACACATTTTTTTTTCAAAATTCGACTTTTATTTATCAACATAGTCTATACCTTTCTTGTAGAATGATTCGTCTTTGCCTTCAAAATAGGCCTCAATTTCGGCGATAACTTCTTCATTGGAGCCAAATCTCTTTCCCGCGAGCATTTTTTTGAGTTCTGCGAATAAATAATAGTCGGTGAGGGCCAAATCTGGAGAATACGGTGGATGAGGAAGTAAATGGAACATTAAGTGAGGAAATTTTGCCATCGTAACCGACTTGTGACACGGTGCATTGTCTTGATGAAAGAGCACTTTTTTCTTGTTTATTTGGGGCCGTTTTTTTGCGATTTCTGCCTTCAAACGCACAAATAACTTTATATAAAATACGCTATTAATGAGTTTCCCTTCTCAGCATAGTCGATGAAAATTATCCCACGCGCATCCCAAAATACAGAGGCAAAAACCTTCCCAGCCGACTGTTGTGTCTTTGGTCACTTTGGGCGGCTTTCCACTCAGCTGACTGCTGATTTGATTCCGGTGTGTTATGGTGGATCCATGTTTCATCCATATTGCATGAAAAAATCCTTTTTATTGCGCTTAAACAGGTCCAAACAGCCCTCAAAATCATCAACACGTTATTGTTCTTGGTCCACTGTGAGCAAACGCGGTACCCATTTCGAACAGAGCTTTCTCATGCCCAAATAGTCATACGAAATATCACCAACACGTTCTTTTGATATCTTTACGGTGTCAGCTATCTCATGCAATTTCACTTTACGGTCATCCAAAACAATTTTGTGGATTTCTTGATGTTTTCCGGCGTAACCACCTCATTTGGGCGTCCAGAGCGTTCAGCATCATTTGTGTTTGTACGACCGCGTTTAAATTCAGCACGCCAGTAAATGATGAGTGATTTTCCATTGGCAGAGCGCCGTAACACTTATCAAGCCATTGTTTTGCTTGAACGGTCTTTTCTCCCATCAAAAAACAGTGTTTACTCAACACACGAAATTCGATTTTTTCCATTATTTTGAAAATATCAAAAGTAGCACTAAAATCACTGTAACTTGTAAACTAATCGTCGAAATGTCATGAAATTTTGACACGTATCGTTTGAAGGTTGGTATTTCCTAAAAATCATATGTATCTATGTGTCAGACCAAAAATTGTTCAACCTACATGTTAGTATGTTGATCTGTTCAACTTTTTTCATGGTTAACAGCTCACCACAAAACAGTTATCATTTCAAATATGGCATTGTATTGCTTAGATTACGTTATTCTTTAGTGTGAGGTACGTAAATTCAATGTTGATTTTAAAACAATGGAAGGGACGGGTATCATATCAGACTTTCTATATGAGAAATTTTTTAGTTATCCTTTTAGCATTCGAAATTCTAATTACCGAACTTACTTCCGAACAATTTCTTTATTTCAAATGGTCCCTGGGACAAAGAGCTTTGAGGTGATTGAAATAACCAAAACTAATTAATGCCTAGTTATCTATTTCTTAACAAATATCTATGTATATCCACTTAAAAACGACCGATTTTATTATCGACGTATATTTACCCGACAATCATCAAATTAAACCACAAAATTATAACGACTTCTGTCTTCCTCGACCTATATAATTGCCGATCTGTCAATATGACAGATGTTTTCCTAATGTATAGTAGTACGTCGCTCTAGAGCTACTATATAACTTTGGGCCCTAACGAAATGTCACGGAAGGTAGAAATTAAACATGCCCAAGGGCTGGTTTGTTTCTTATGATCAATGAGAATGAGCGCTCGGATTTTTTGACGTCAAGGGTTTTACATGTTACAGCAGTTTGATGTGGTTTTTACTGATCGCGTAACAGAATTAATGAAACTTTATATGACATCTTGTTACCAGTTTCTAATTCTTTCCGTAAACGAAAGAACATTATAACAAGTAATGGCGTCTTTGATGTAGTTTGTATTAATTGACCTGATACAGTCGGGAAGTTCGATTCGCTGAGTATCTTATATATGAAAGTTTATCGGTTTATTCCGTCAACTAACTGATGTGTTAATCTTGTTCGCACCGGAATACTTACGTTAAACGAACCAGGTGACTATTCTGTACTAGTTTGAGTTTAGTTCAATTTTTTATAGGCTAGTTTGGGTTAGCTCAGGTCAATTCTGGTTAGTACTGATCCCTAGGACAACGCCAAATTAATATTCTTAAGGAACTTTGCGAAAAGAAGAAGAAGTTAGTATCAAAACGCTTCCGTTAACGAATTGTGCGAGTGCTGACTCCATATTAATAGACTGGACATAAATCAGGTTATTTACCTAAACATTTTTAACAATTTCCATAATTTTTTTCAATTTTCAGCTAAAAATTGTGATGTGTTTTAACTATTGGGTGCAAAATTTGGAATTTTACTTTCGTTTAGGGTATAATCTAATACAATTTCATATTTATGTTCTGAGAGCTTAAAAGAAGTCTTATAATTTCATATTTATATCCTGAGAGTATGAACATGAAAACATGAAAAGTAACAAAGCTCCCGGTGAAGACAATATTGTAGTAGAGGCAATTAAACAAGGAGAACAACAAATTATCAGATCATTTAAAATGTTATTTAATAAATAACTCCTGGAAGGAATAACTCCATTACAATGTTATAATGCAACTATTGTCATCATGCATAAAAAAGGAGATACCTCAGACCTAATAAACTATCGACCCATTAGCCTCCTGAGCCATGTATACAAGTTATTCACGAAAATACTTACCAAACGCCTAGCAAATAAATTCGAGTTTTTCCTTTCAAAAGAACAGGCACGTTTCCGCTCGGGGTATGGAACAAACGACCATCTGCTTACAATTAAAATCGTCATGAAAAATGTATAGAATATAATAAGCCTCTTGTACTCATATTTGTGGACTTCGAAAAGGCTTTTGATTCTGTAAATCAGCAGCTTTTGGAAGCGCTTGCTGAGTGTCGTATTGATCATCGATATTCCAATGTAATTAAATACATATATGAAAATGCTACCGCCCATGTTAAAACACAAACTGATCAATCCACCAGCAAATTTCGAATCGAGTGCGGCAAGGTAATACGCTCTTACTAAGCTTCTCGTAACATTTCTAGACTGTTTCGCAGACGATATCGTTTTAATAACAGACAAAAGAAGCACAAATTACGCTACACATGCTTCAGGAAGCTTCAGGAAAGGTTGGTCCAAAATCAATCTATCCAAGATCCAGTTTGTATTAAGCGACACTATAAAACTGAATAACGTAGAGATAGAGCAAGTGCAGCAATATAAATACCTGGGACATGAAATCAGCATAGGACGAGAAAACCATACACATGAAATTCAGCGGCGAATAGGTCTCTCCTGAGCTGCATATGGCAAACTGGCCTATGTATTCAAATCTAACCTTCCTATGTGTTTAAAAAGAAAAATATTTGACAGATGCATATTCCCCGTTCTTACTTACCGAGCCGATACTCTCACAATGAAAAACACCAATAATGCAACGAAAGATGCAGAGGACAATGTTAGCCGTTACTCTTAGAGATCACATCCCAAATCACATTATCAAGAAGAGAACGGGGGCACAAGACGCAGTCAAATTCATTCTACATATTAAATGGAGCTGGGCTGGGCATGTTGCTAGGTTTAAGGATGGGCGATGGACAAAGAGAAGCATAAAGTGGCGATAAAGATCCGAAGCCTATCGGAGTAGAAGTAGACCACCAAGTCGGTGGACTGATGAGTTGAAAAGAGTGGCTGGAAATTGGGTTCAAGTGGCCCAGAACAGGAAAAAGTGGCAAGACTTGAGGGAAGCTTTCGTCCAGCAGTGGACAGTATAAGCTGACGATGACGATGATCCTGAGAGCTTACAAGTAGTTAGGTCGTCTTATATGATTTATTTTATAGCAGATTTAAGCGAAACTAAAATACCCCCGTTAAAAATAAACTAGGAGTTGTTGTAAAGAGTTTGTTATTCGTTAAGAAATCATATTACGAGAGTATGGCTTCTAAACGGAAAACTTCTTTTCCTCGAATTAGCGTTTTTTAATTTGTGGGTTGGAAGATTCTACAAAAGTTCAAATAAATTATTTTGTGAAAATCTATAAGACTTTTAGAAGCATCTGAGAATTTTTAGGGGGTATTTTAAGAAATTTCTAATAATTTGTAATGTTGTCGAACGACTGAATGTTTTATCTAGTTAGTTTTGAGGATCCAAGCAAGCAATGGTCTAACGGACTCAACAGCTGATTTTCCTACATATTTTAAAAAAATATTATTAAATTATTAAAGTCTAGGGACGTTACAAACCAAAAATAAGGTTCGTGCCGCTTGTAGACCTCAATAATTTTTTTATCATTTTTTACAAAAAAGATCTGAGTCTGAGTCTCTCCAGACACTATTGCTTGAGTTATTAAATAAATTATTAAAAAAATAAAATGGCAAAAATGCCCCTGCATCAGACCTTTAAGAAATAAAAAAATATATGAATTGTAATTTTGGAGAAATGAAAAATGTAAAACGTATTTACTTTGTTAAACAAGTCATATATATATATATATATATATATATATATATATATATATATATATATATATATATATATATATATATATATATGTATGACAAGGATATTATGTAGAATATTACTTTTAGGGGGTAATTTAATTTCTTGGGGATTTTTTTTAAAAATTGGATTTGTAGCATTTTTTCGATTATGAGTTCGTGGAACTTTACCACGGTATCGATATGATAAGTTAATATATTTAGCATGAAAAAGATATCTGCCAGTATCTTTGAATTTTCTGTTATTTTATTTTAGAATTAGTATTTTTTTGTTTGTAAATTTAGCCTAGTTAATTATTTATAGTAAAAATATTATAAACCAATAGAAAGTTAATATTTATTTTTTATACTTTCAAGGTATATACTTATACAGGTTCATTGATTATTTATTTAAAAAAAATTAATTTATCTCATATTTTAGCAATAAAGGATTTAGAGCAAAGTAGCTAAAATATGAAATAGTTAGAACATATAAGTATAAGTATATGTATATGTATGTATATATATATATATATATATATATATATATATATATATATATATATATATATATATATATATATATACATATATATATATATATATATATATATATATATATATATAATATATATATGAATATATATTCCCTGTCCTTATATATATATATATTATATATATATATATATATATATATATATATATATATATATATATATATATATATATATATATAGTTATGTGAATATAAGTATCTCATATATATATATGCTATATATGCTATATATCGTTAGACGAGAGAAAATTCCTGCTTGTCTCATCTCATGTTGATGAGACCGCACTTTACTATATCTCGAACATATATATATGTTTCAAATATACTACTTCTGCTGGGTGGTAATATATATATGTACCATTATATATGTATATATATATATATATATGTATATATTATATATACTTATATGCCAACTAATTCATATATATTAGTATATATTAGGAAGTCTATTATATATATAATATATAATCTTTGGCCAGATGTATATATATATATTGCTATATAGGGGTCTATATATATATATATATGAGAATCGAGTTATATATCTACGATATATATCATCCGGGAAATACGTTTCAAAAATTTATATATATTATATTTTATATACAATTATTATATATATGTACGTATATATATATATATATGTATATATATAAAATATATATATGTATGCATATATGTATCTATATGATGATTAAAATATTTATATATATATGTATATATTTATATATTTATATATATATATATATATCAGTTATATATATATATATATATATATATATATATGTATATATATATATATATATATATATATATATATATATATATATATATATATATATATGTATATATATATATATATATATATATATATATATATATATTATATATATATATATATATATATATATATATATATATATATATATATATATATATATGTATATATATATATATATATATATATATATATATATATATATATATATATATATATAATATATATATATATATATATATATATATATATATATTTATATATATATTATATATATATATATATATATATATATATATATATATATATATATATATATATATATATATATATATATATACATATATATATATATATATATATATATATATATATATATATATATATATATATATATATATATAGATATATAGATATATATATATATAGATATATATATATAGATATATATATATAGATATATATATATATATATATATATATATATATATATATATATATATATATATATATATATATATATATATGTTTTAGATATTCTTTTTTCCTCTTGGGAATGTGGTTCTTGATTAATTTAGGAGAAAATTGATTTTAGTAAAATTATATATTCTGTTGTAAATTCTAATAACAGAGCTGCCGTTGTCAGGTTTTGGCTGAGCCGTGATAAATCGAGTTCTTTTTCACGAAGCCACCTCAACTGGACGCTCTTAAACTGGATTACTGCCGAAACAAATAGCTCGTCCGATTTTGGAACCAATATTTTACCTGGGGGGTTTTCAATCCTCGACAATATGTGGTTATTTGGTTTGCTATTACGGGCTAACTAAAAATGATTACAGTATTACGTTCCGACTTTTTGTGAATAGTTTATTTGTAAACTCTGTTTAAAAACTTGCGTAGTCGGAAATAAACAGTGGTTTTTCTAGACTGATCTGGAATAACGTCATAACGCTATTGTACTGAGAGCACAAAAAAAAGACATCTATTTCTTTATGAGAGATTAATGAAGTGCGATTTGTCTTTCTTGGTCAGATAATAATAATATATAAATATATAAATACAACATATATATATATATATATATATATATATATATATATATATATATATATATATATATATATATATATATATGTGTTACAACAGAGGTTTTCACGGATGGTGGAATGTAATACATTAAAATTCCGGGTTTCAATCCGTTCGTCTAACGATGAATTTGCACGACGTTTCGCTAAAATCTCATTTGGCATTTTCAAGTGCTCTTGCTGCTGCTACTCGATATAGTGATCTTGCTGCTGCTGTCGCTCGAAGCTAACTCTATCTGTAACTAATTGATGAGATTTTGGCGAAACGTCGTGCAAATTCATTGTTGGAATTTTAATGCATTATATATATATATATATATATATATATATATATATATATATATATATATATATACACAAACACACACATATATGGATGTTGGTTCATTATAATAAACGTTTCAACCACATTTGTACAGCTACGTCCTGTAGAGAATAAATATGGTTTTAATCAGATTTTAGTGAGAAAAATGTGAATGTGTTTGAAACTGCTTGGTTTATTAATGAAATCGCCTTTTTAGGATAAGTAAATAATACTGATGAAGACCAAATGTGGTCGACACGTTTATTATAATGAACTAACACCAATTGAACAGAAAATATAATTTTATCAAAATCAATTTTTGCCTAAATTAATCAAGAACCGCATTCCCAAAAAGAAAAAAAAAAAACAAAAAAGAAATATCTAAAACTAGTTCAAGAAACGTCTTCAATTTATATATATATATATATATATATATATATATATATATATATATATATATATATATGTATATATATATATATATATATATATATATATATATATTATATATACTCCGCTCGCGTGAACGACAGAATTATTGTTTAGGTTTTTTTTTTACAAAAGAGCGCGCTGGCGGCAATTTTTTTTTCGACTTGATTCACTATTATCGTCCCTGCTTACTCCTTATCTTACCTAACGTAACAAAATATATACTAAAACTTGACCGAAGATCATACGTATGAATTTAAAAAAAAATGTAAATCGGATAAGTTGTTTTCGAGTGATAAGCACACTAACGGACAGACAGACAGAGAGAAGTTGCGTTTTATATATATATATATATATATATATATATATACATATATATATATATATATATATATATATATATATATACCAGTATTATGTTCTTGGGTAAGCGGTCTTTGGAAAAGAATTAAAAAGCTTTTGACTGCTTTTTGCCGAAACCAAAATCCTATGTAAAGAGAGAAATCTAGGCAGGAGAATCTTTAGGGAGATGGTGGAAATCCACCTTGAAACTAACTCGATCAATAAAAAAACTGACATTGAAGATATGAGTTTAATTTTCTCCAATCTATTAGAAACAGGCAGTCAAAATGAAAACTCTTACAACATATCTGACATATCTCTTTAATAATAATCTCACTGATTTTTACTAACTTTCCAATTTTAAAACAAGGAAACAAAATGTCAACGTCGTTCTACTTTCAAATATAAATTAACCACAACCTAACTAGGAGATAGAAACACACTGCCCTTAGCAAAATGACAAGAAAACATAACAAAAAAAATCCTTTATAAATTAAGATCACTTTTAGAACTACACAATTCTTCGTACCATACTACCAAAATGGAGTAAAAAAGCATATTATATTTCCCAGATAGTATTATGTCGAGTTTTTCTCATGTTTTTTCTGATTAATAAGTGTAACAAAGTGCCCCCACAAAGAATAATTTTTGAATACACCACTTAGCAGTAAGTACTTTAATGTTACATATAAAATAGGGCTGTTCTTTACTTTTAATCTCAAAAATACTGATAATCTACTATAATTGTAGCCCTGATGAAGAAAATTAAATATTTTCGAAAGCTCTGCGTAGCTAAAAAAGGCGTCAAAAAACTTTTTCTTTTCCAAAGACCGCTTACCCCAAGAACATAAAACTGATATTTAACTAGTCGAGTCGGTCAGACTACCCTTCTCCTCTTATATATATAATATATTTTTAGTGACTTGTTTAATAAAGTAAATACATTTTTCATTTCTAATGATACCGAACATTCACAAAGTAACGAACCCTTCAATAAAATAAATGAAAAATGCGACAAAATAATTTTTAAATACTTTTAATACTACATTATATACATTATCGATTCTTAACCATAGATCTAAACGGGATTTTGGTTTCAGTAAAACTAAAATATAGCAAAAAATTCGATATGATATGCAACAATGTAACATTGCATTCTCCGAGTCAACAAGTCTTGTTTTTCTAAAACCTCATCACAAAAACTACCCTCTTATAAGGGTCTAGGTAGCTAGCAAAGGTTCACCCATCCGAACTATACAGTGTTGCCAGGTATACCAGACAACTTCTATGGTGTTCCTAGATAAAACCGATGCCAAAACATGTCGGAAGATTATGAAACTCAACGTAAACTTTAGACAACCATATAGTGTGCAGCTGAGGGCAGCAGATTTATCCCTGGGTGACAGCAACAGCAAAAGGAGACGAGAACACGATTCAATATATAGTATGTAGAATTTGATAGACGATGTGCTAATAAGATGGGCGCCTTTGAAATTCTTACGCTTTCTCGCAACTTTTTTTCGTTGAGTAGCGGCCATTTGAATTTCACGTCTATATAAAATAATTCTTTAGTGTATGGTAATACTCACTGGGGGTTAAAGAACTCTTAAGTCAAATTTATTAGTCATAAGTTTGTACTATTCTGTTAATTCAACAAGAATAACTATTTTTATTTACTTACTCTTAATTATCGATAGATGATTATCTTATTTTTAATAACCCCAAATTAGTTACACTTATGTACTTAGTAATTTATTCAATTTGTTGTAAGTGATTCCATACAATTATCACTATTAATTCAACAAATCTATTAAAATAAGTAATTGACATTAAATGAGTAGGATATTAACACTGTTTGCGGTAGGAATGAAAATTTTTGTTTGTAAATATGTTTTTAAGAGAAAATGCAACAAAACTTATAATTACAAATTAGGTAATCAGAAATCGAGGGAAATTGTAAGTATTTTTACAGTTATGAAAACCTCTTTATTCCTAATAAAGCCTAGTTTTAAAATTATCGCTTTAAAATTTGAATTATGTATAAAATTGTATAGAACACCCGTTTACCCTTCTCATTTACCAAAACCTCTGTTTTAAATTGAAATTTCAATAATTAAATAATATTAGCTAAATGCTATTTAATTTGAGGTTCTGCAAGCTTTTTATACTGGGAGCAACTTGGAAAAACGCACTTCAAAAAAACACAATGGTTCGCTTAGACAAAAATAGTGGGAAGAAAATGTAGGAAGTTTCGGCCATTAATAGGACAGCAATTTTTTTTTTATAGTTTAATCACATTTAATTTATAGTTTAAAAAATTTTCTTATTAATCCTAATTTACATTTATTCCTCTATAATGATTTTTGAATTTCCTTTCGTTATAGACATTCACAGATTGATTCGCTGAAAACGTCCAAAATTTTAAGCCACTTTTGGTTGTACAATTGATTTTTGTTTTTGACAATTTCATATTTCAAGTCGAAATATGACTAGAGAATTATGTCTTCAAAAAACTTAATGCAAAAAAAATCAGAAGTTAACCTTGGAACAGGCAATAAAATTAATTTGTCTAAATTTAACACAATTTTTCGTGTTTTTCAGAATTTCCTTCATAACTTTAACTGTCAAAGTTTTAACTAAACACATTCTTTTAGGGGATGAGACAGGGAAAAACTATTTTTTAGCAAACTTTTGCTACAGCAGTTGTAATATTAATTCAAAATTATTGTTTATTTCATAATATACAATAAAATTAGTTTATTACTCTGAAATAATACTAATTTTGTTCACTGACAATATTACTTGTTTTTAAGAAGACTAACATAAATCAACTTGGACTAACACCGATTTTATTCATTGTTTAACTACTGTAACGTAGCTTCATAATTTTGCGCCCTAAAATAATTAAAATAAAGTAATCAAGAGCTAAAATCACACACCTGTTGTGGACCGAACGAAAAATCCAAAAATCGTCAAGAAAATTCCAACAGTTATAATCCGAAAATCATCCTTCTTCTTGACGTGTTTAATCCACATTTTGGCAATACTTTCCCCCTCATGGGGCACTATACACTGTGTTATATCCTCTTAATAAAAGTAAACGTATCCACTTATATCCTGTTACAAAAGACCACTGGTTTTTATTCAAGAAGTTGTTTTGGCACTATATTTTCGCGTGAAACACTGCACTGAAAAAATAATTGTCAAGTCCAATGCATTTTCGCAATAGTTCCGACTCAATTTGAGTCAAAGTCGTATATTTTTAGTCAAAAAATCCCCGTCAACAGTCTAAAAAAAAAATAAATATTTTGACCAGCGCGCGCGTTCAAAAGGTCAAACATACGCTCTGTGCAGCGTCGAAAGCACGATTAAAGTGGGGGAAACAGTTGAACGCCGCAACCAAAATGGCCGCTCAGGTCGTCTGGATATTCATACGCGCAGGACCAGTAGCTTTTAAGGTGTTTTTTACTTGTTTTAAAGAGCTTTCCAAAATTTTTCGTAAAGAAAATTGTCTCTCGAACGTAAAAAAGTATTTTTTTATTGACTAAACCCTAAGACTCTGTGTAGAAGCTTGAAAAACCTCGCGTGAGAACTTTCTTGGGTACTACTTTTCTTTACCACATGTTGGAATGCGATCCCTTCTTCAGGGCACTTATCATTTCTGGCCAATGACGGATCGGTCTTCGTGCTGGTCCGAAGAATAGCTTGCGGCAAGTTATAAGATGCACTGGCCAGAGAGAGAGGTTTTAGCGCAAAATTATGAATAGGAATGAGTATGATTGCATTTATGTTGAATTTAGTTAATGAGTCGAGTAGGACTGGTCGTACTCTCTTTGTAATATTGAAGTGTTAGTACGGCTACTGAAGGAATCTGAAGATATAGTCGAGACGGATTTATAGATGTGGAGAAATTGAGGGAGTTTGATAGGCAATGAACTTTGTTAAAATGATTGATTACTACATTAGTTATTGTTGTTCTTTTTATCTTGTCATCAGTTTATAATATTTATTGGACAAAATAGGTAAAATACTGAGTAATTATTAAAAGAAGCATGTCTTGAAAAAAGAGGTATTCGTTTTCTAAGAGTCATCTTTAAATACATCATTATGCTAATTTACTTGATCGAAGAGAAAAACAAGAAAAAATATGTCTATTTATTTACGTAAATCAATATGAATCATTAAAATTGGACACTGCCCTTACTTCAGCAGTTGTTTTCTGTTCTCTCATTTGTCAATCCATCTCGCGTTTTGCCGTATCATAGCTCTTTAGCCGGGCTAGGATCGGAAGAAAGCTAACAGAAATTAAAGTACTTATTGCAGTACTAACGCGAGGAATAAATAAGATACAACAACTTGCACTTCTGGCTGATATAACTTTGAAGGGGTACCTGTTCTCTATCGGGAGCTGTTTGAGGCCACAAACCGCTAAAGAAACTGTTCATTGAGTTGCTAACGATTACCGCTTGACAGCGTTTGATATGGTTCTACCCTACGGAGAGCAGGGACGCCTTCAAAGTTACGTGGGTGACAATCAAGGTGACAGTTGAAGTAATTTTTTAAATTGACAGAATCTGTTATCGATTTGAATTATCTAATCACGACGTGACTAAAATTTAAATAACAATAAAACCGCCAAACGCAAGTCGGACTTGCGCAATTAATATTCCGTACGTTGATTGCTTTTAAAATAAAAATTTTTGTTACGGAGGTATAAAATGAACAGTGACTTCACAAAACACACTCAAAATAAGTTTTCAACAAAGTTTTTTTTTTTCGATCTTTACTGAAAACTAATGACCTTGAAATTTTTGTTCTTTTGATATACCAGATAAATTATTAAAAGTAATGCACTCGTAATAATTTTCGTTCAATCTACATCCTGTGGAGAATATTTGAGAATTTTTTCAAAATTTTTTGATCAGTACTTTTCGAGATAACGGGACAGCGATTTTTGCAATTTTTTAAAAATTATACAAAGAAAAGTATGCGCAAGTATTACATTACAAGTATAAATATTTTTGAAACCGTGTTTTTACAGGCTTTCATTTGACATCCTACTCAATGACTGGTAATTTCTTTTTTCACCTCCGATTTCACTCCTCAGAACTCACCCCTTAAGTCAAAATTTAAGTTTCAAAACTACATGGCTCTGATGAGGCCATTAATTCGTATATTAAGCCAAATTTTAACTTTCTATGTCAAATAGTATCGGAGAAAATCGGGGTGTGACAGACGGACTGACATCGAAGTGATTTTATAAGTGTTTTGTACGGAACACTAAAATACACACACACATATATATATATATATATATATATATATATATATATATATATATATATATATATATATATATATATATATATATATATATATAATATTAGTTCAGGTTAATTTATATTTATTTATTTAATTAATGGATGATTATCTGATTTTAATAACCCAAAATCAATTACATTTATTTGTTAAATAATTTATCCAATTTGCGGTAAGCGATCATTTACAATTACCATTATTGGTTATAATTGACTTTTAATGAGTTGCGTGTGCGATAGAATAAAAATTCTATTTCTGTAACTGTTTTCAAGAAAAAAACAACAACAAAATTTGTATTTAAGCAAAAATCGGGGAAATTGGAAATATTTGGAACTCTGTTTCTTCGATTTCAAGGGGATAGTCTGCCATGAGTTCTTACCACCAAGTCATACTGTTAATAAGAAGTACAATCTAAAAGTTCTACGCCGATTGCGTGTAAAGCAATCCGAAAAACATCCGGATTTTGGCGAAACATCTCATGGTAATTACACCGCGATAATGTACCTGTTCACACTTCACTGCTTGTTCATCGCTTTTTGGCCAAAAACAACACCGTTATTGATGCCTCAACTTTCGTATTTGCCGGACAAGGCCCCCTGCGCAAAACATAAAAGGACAACGTTTTGCCAAGATTAAGGGCATCAAGATAGAATCGCTTACAAAGCTAAAAGTCATATCGAAAATTGAGTTCTGGTGGAGACTACTTTGAAGGGGACAAAATTAATATACATGATCAATAAAGCTGAAACATCGAAGAACGGTTGGCGACTTGAGTCTGTTCTACAAGTATTTTCATGGGAAGTGTTCAGATGCCGCTTAATTTCTTCCAGAGCTGGTGCATGTTAGAAATACACGTCGCGCTAATACTTCACATCCGTATGAGGTTCAGCTTGTTACTCCGCGTACAACGCTTTTCAAACAGTCTTTTATATGGAGAACATCATCCCTTTGGAATAATTTGCCCAGGACTGTGTTTCCCACCGAGTACAATTTACAGCGATTCAAGAACAACCTGAATCGCTTTTTCCGCACACATGCCGCTCCTGGAGCGCTTTAAGGACTTCCCTGTAGCACGTGTGCTAGACCCATAAAAAAGTTTTCGATAAAAGCGAAAATTCCGCGTATTTTTTAATCAAATTTCTTGTAACACGTAGTCTGAAAGGTTTGCTACTTAAAACACATTTTTTTTTTTTGCAAAATTCGACTTTGTTCATCAATATAGTCTCCTTCAAGAGCGATACAATCAGTTCAACGCTTTTCTAACATTTCTATACCTTTCTTGTAGCAGGATTTATCTTTGCCTTTAAAATAGGCCTCAGTTTCAGGGATAACTTCTTCAATTCATGCAATTTTGCCATCGTAACCACTGGCTTGTGACACGGTGCATTGTCTTGATGAAAGAGCGCTTTATTCTTGTTCATTTGGGGCCAATTCTTTGCGAGTTCTACCATCAAACGCACCAATAACTTTATATAATATTCGCTATTGAAGGTTTTTCCCTTCTCAGCATAGTCGATGAAAATTATTCCATGCGCATCCCAAAATACAGAGGCCAAAACCTTCCCGACTGTTCTGTCTTTGGTCGCTTCGGACGGATTTCACCAGCTGCTGTCCACTCAGCTGACTGCCCATTTGATTCCGGTGTGTGGTGGTGGATCCATGTTTCATCCGTTGTCACATATCGCATGAAAAATCCTTTTTACTGCCCTTAAGCAGGTCCAAACAGCGCTCAGAATCATCAACACGTTGTTGTTTTCTGGTCCACAGTAAGCAAACGCGGTACCCATTTCGAATAGAGCTTTCTCATACCCAAATGTTCATGCAAAATATGACTAACACGTTCTTTTGATATCTTTAGGGTGTCAGCTATCTCACGCAATTTCACTTTACAATCATCCAAAACAATTTTGTAGATTTTTTTATGTTTTCCGGTGTAGCCACCTCATTTGGGCGTCCAGAGCGTTCAGCATCATTTGAATCTGTACGACAACCCCTAAATAATGAGTGATTTTCCAGGGGCTGAATCCCCGTAATACTTATCAAAGCCATTGCTTTGCTTGAACGGTATTTTTTCCCATCAAAAAAACAGTGTTTAATAAACACACGAAATTCGATTTTTTTCATTGTTGTGAAAATATCAAAAGTAGCGTCACTAAAACCACTCTAACTTGTAAACTAATCATCGAAATGTCATAAAATTTTGACACATGTCGTTTGAAGGTTGGTTCTTCCTAAAAATCATATAGATTTTTTGAAAAGGGCGACATCTATGTGTCAGACCAAAAACCTTTCAGCCTACGTGTTATATATAAAGGGCAATTCTTAGGAGAAAATTATTTTCACAAGCTTTCGGACAGTAATGCAACTCGGCGTAACTGATTGCACCAACGATTTTTTAATACGACTTCTCGCCTCTGTTTTACAAATTTATAAGTTACAAAATCGATGATTAGCTGGTGCGAAATGATGTTCCGCTTCCTCTTACTACATCAACATATTATTTATTTTGTTATATTATATCTTGGCATAGAGAAAAATTTCTACTTAAAAAGTTACTAGTGGACTTAGTTGCATCAAGTCACGTTAATGGCCCAAGTTTACTATCTCCATGACATAAAGTCAATATTATTAAATTATTTAGTTTCCATTATATTATTAGAGATTGATGATTAATCGTGACTACTGTATAATGATGAAGCCTTGATTAATTTGCTCCACCTGCAACATAATCATACTACGATGTATTTGTTTCCAAAAGTTAACGCAAATTGAAGGCAGAGCCTAGTAAGTGTCTGAACCTAATCATGTCATTCAATATTTTTTCCATAAAAATCATGTAAACATTGCATTCCCGTACCAATAACACATTAGCTCGACATATTAAGAACAATAAAAGTAAAACAAAAAAGGAAAATAAAACAGGAGTTTACGAATTATGCTATTGCACTTGCAATAAAACCTATATAGGACAAACAAGCAGATCTTTTTATAAAAGAATAAAGGAAGATAAACAAAGTTAGAGAATGAAAAATAACATACCTCACTGCGCTAAACATTTAACAGATGAAAATCATACTTTCAATGAAGATTTCAGAATTTTGCACAATGAAAAGAAAGGGAAATGACTGAATTGTCTAGAGCCGGTAGAGATTAACCGCAAGAAATCCTCAGGTTTCTAACTCAACCATCAATTAGATGGTGGTGGGTCTCCATTATTGAACTTGTTTTAGGTATTAAGGTAAATTAATTTAGCATTTGTAATCAGGTAAATTATATATTCTGTAACATACTTTGTAGTTAATTTACATCTTGCTCCAGAAGAAGACACAATTTGTTGAAACAATTGTCAGCAGTAATATAGTAAACATAAGTGGTGATCTTAAATAGTTGTTTAAATTTTCGTTCCAAGTAATCATGTCGAGTTATGTTATGTAATACAAACTTCTTGAGAGAAACCTGCAGCTCGTGATAGAATTTTTTTTAGTTGTTTGTAAAGTTGTAAAATTTAGTATTATCTTCGAACATGGGCATCGGCAGCCGGTATTTAATCATTTTAGGCAAGAAAAGAAATATTTCTACTTCACATGGATAATACAATTGTAAAATGTAATAGAAAAAAAACTCTCCAAGTGCAGTCCGGACTTGCGCAATTAGTGTTCCGTACGGTGATTATTTTTAAAATAAAAAAATTTGTTATTCTAAATGAGTTTTCGACAAAGTTTGTTTCCGATCTTTATTGAAAACTGATGTTCTTGAATTTTTTTTTTATATCCCAGATAAATTATCTGAGGTAATGTACTCCTGATAATTTTCATTCGATCTACACCGTGTGGAGAATATTCCAGAATTTTTTCAAAACTTTTTTTGGTCAGTAATTTTCGAGATAAGGAGAGGACAGCGATTTTTAGCAATTTTTTAAAAATAATACAAAGAAAAGTATGCGCAAGTACTGCATCATATATATTTTTGAACTTGTGTTTTACAAGTTTTCATTTAACACCCCACCTAATGACCTGGTAAAAAAAGATTTTTGTTACTTTCGATTTCACCCTCCAAAACTTACCCCTTAGTCAAAATTTTACTTTCAAAACTACACTGCTCTGATGGGGCCATTAATTTCTATATTAGTGCCAAAATTCAACTTTCTATGTCAAATAGTTTCAGAGAAAATCGGGTGTGACAGACGGAGAGAGAGACAGACAAACAGACACCGAAGTGATCTTACGTACGGAACACTAATTATGGTGTTTTTCGTCTTTATAATAGTCCTTTTTTATTCTTATTTCCTAAAACTAAATACTATTTACCAATTTATCAAAATAATCAGAAATAAAAATGTTGCTCCGTCTTAAAAGAAATAACCAGACAGAGCACTAACCCTAACTTCACCTGAATTTAGACATGAAATTTTAAGAAAAATAAGGAAAATTCTCAAAAATAATAATTTTCCGGAATAACTAGTTAACAAAATCTTTAAACAGAGAACTTATGAGCTATATAACAACAAAATAGCTGAAAACCCAAAACAAAATTCAGTTAGCTGTATACTCGAAACCTATTCGAAAAAAATCGGATACGTCTTAAAAACCCACTAAGTGCAAGTCGGACTTGCGAAATTAGTATTCAATACCGTGAGTGCTGAAATATTCTACGAAATTCTGTCACACATTCATCTTCACTAAAAGAATTACCAAAAATGTATAAAAAGCCAGACATCTTTGTAGTAAAAGTTTAAAACCAATAATTACTACCTAAATATTTGTTTAATTATAAACAAATAAAATAAAAAATTATTTTGTCTCGGTACCTATCAGTTGATCACCAGCCATCATGGAAATTTATTTTATCTGTGATTAATCAAATGCTTAAAGCAGTAATGTACTGAAAAATATATGAGTAAATTACTGGTTATAGCGATTACGAAACGTGTACTTTTTGATATTTTACAGTTGTTAGTTCCAGTTAAACTCACAAATTTCCACGAAAAAATCTCCACCATATTATCAAGCAAAATATATATTTTTTTACTGGATAAATTATCGAAGCTAATGCACTCGCGATAATTTTCGTTCAATCTACACCTTATGGAGAATATTCCAGAATTTTTTCAAAGTTGTTTGATTAGTACTACTAGGATGGGGGCAGCGATTTTGGTAATTTTTTGAAAATAATATGAAGAAAAATTTGCGCGAGTATTACATCATATATATTTTTGAGGCTTTCATTTAAAACCCCCCTCGGTGACTTTACAAAAAAGATTTTTTTTCACTTCCGATTTAAACGACCAAAACTAACCCGTTAAGTCAAAATTTAACTTTCAAAACTAAATGGCTCTGATTGGGCCATCAGTTCCTAAATTTCAACTTTCTATGTCAAACAGTTCCGGAGAACATCGGGCGTGACAGATGGATTGACACCGAAGTTATCCCATAAGTGTTCCTTCCATACGGAACACAAAAAAACACATCATTGTCTGTCACAAAGCCCAAAATGTTCTATCCAATATTTACTCCTCCAAAAAGTAAAGGTCTAACGAAGAAAAAAGTCAAACTTATTACATTCTACACTCTGTCTAAATTGCCTCAAAAAATATATTGGAATGGAATAATAGATTCATTTGATATAAATGTACAAAAATGCATCTGCAGCCTTATATAAGCACGAAGCAAATGAAAGTAGCTAATTTGACTTTCCAAACACTAAAGGTATCACCCAAGAAAGAAATTTCCTGAAAATTTTAGTAAGGAAATGATATATGATAAGAAAGAATGACGTAATGCCAAGGACAAGCAGGGCATTAGCAATGTAAATTAAATTTATTATAATTTAATAGAGTAAATATTGCACAGTTAATGAAAATTTAATACAACTCTGTATAAATTCTCATTGTTTATCAATTATACCAGCAAAAGAAAACAGCCCAAGAACATAAACACTTTCTCTTTTTTCTCTTTTAGTGCGATCAAATTCCTTTAAGAAAAAACATGGTTTCGAGGTGCGTAACTTATTTTTAGATTCAAAATTCATTAAATATAATACACTGTTTATCATGAAGTGTTCTGTGTTTCATATAATATTTTGTTTCATTTCACATAATTTCCATATCTTTAATTTTGTAGGTTAATAATCAACCAAGAAATATATATATATATATATATATATATATATATATATATATTATATATATATATATATATATATATATTTATTTATTTATTTGTTTGTGTATTTTTTTTATTAAACAGTAGTGCGAAAGTAAAGTATTGCCAATAAAGCCACGTTTCATATTTCCGATTTTCAGGTTTTCCAGCAGTTGCCTTTGACAGTAGGCAAGGTTATTATTTTTTATTCTTATAAGGGAAATAGTTCCTGTTGCCAACGGGGAAGTCCATTCAAGAGGTAATTGCATACTGGTATAGCAAAGTAATCCTGTGACTGAGGAAGTTCAATAAGTGGTAAAGCTGGAAACTGCTTTAACATTTAACATAATTAATTTCTTTTAAAAATGTTTTTAAAAAATATATTTTAAATAAATTATAATCATTATAAACAAACCTATACGTATGCAAAAATAAATATTTGAGTTTTTGAAATAAATCACTAGTTATGAAACATTTATATACTCGCCAATACGCAACAAGTTCCAGACGCATTTGATTTATTAAAAAACGTAATTTTTAAATTAAAATTAGCACTATTTTCAAAATGAAAAAGATGGCATATTGGGCAACAAGTAAAGAAAATAGAACTTTTTCCTCGGAGTGCCTATCACACGCCGTCCTACCTCTAATATTCTATGATCATTTATTGAATGAACCTAACATATGATTAGCACTACCTATGAACTAGGTAGTGCTAATACTACAAGAAACTGATCTAATATGAGTATAATTAAGATATTTACATGTCAGTAACCTATGGCTGGAGTGAAGGTATGGCAATCGGTGGTAAAAAGATAAGTAACCTTAGATATGCGGATGCAGCTTGAATACAAGACCTAGAATCAATTATGGGGCGCCTGGAAACCACTAGCAAAAACTATGGATTGACAATTAATATAGCGAAAACCAAAGTAATAATTATTAGTCATAATAAAGATCTGTCACACATAAATGAAATTGCTTTCTTTACTGTTGTAGGCCATTTAAACTATTTGGGATCCCTCATAACTAACAATGGTGGCTGTGAAGTGAAAGTAAAAAGTCGTTTGGCTATGGCTAGAAACTGGACGATCAAACTCACTAAGGTGTGGAAAGATCTAGTTGTTACAAAAAACACAAAGTTAAGATTGCTGTCCAACTTTATATTCCCCATAGCAACTTACGCATTGGAAACATGGACCATTAAATAAGCTAACAAAAGACGAATCGATGCGTTTGAAATGTGGGAATATCGAAGAATCCTCAGAGTATCATATACCCAACACCGTACTAGTGTATCTATTCTCGAAGAGTTTAGTATAAATGCCCGACTATCAAATAAAATTAATAAACAGTACCTGAAATAGTTTAGTCACATTATGAGGAAAGTGGATGCCATGGAAAAGCTTGTAGTAACGGGGAAGGTAGAAGGTAGAAGATCAAGGGGATGATCTTCAACGAGATAGTCCGACCAAGTAAGTGCTCTTCTTGGAATGGGTATGCACGAGTCAAGTCAGGTCACGCAGGATCGAGATGCCTGAATGAATGACTGTTGAGGTAGCAAATGCATACTGTCACCGATACTTTTATTGGGGTGAAAGAATTGAGTGTGAGAGAGACAACCTAATTAACTTAGACTAGGTAAGAATTTTATATAAATGAGATAAAAACTTAAGATATAGTATCTGAGACAAGATATTTAATTATTACTAACTTAACACTAATCCTGGGAGAGGATCTGATGGTCTTGGATGACGAGTCTTGTCTTTTGGCAGATGTCTGTAACCATTTCTGACTGTGAGGATGGTGTGCTGGGTGGCTTTATCCAGAAATTTTAGCTGAGCGTTGCTCATGAATTCCAGGATTGTTGCCATCTAGAGGTCACGGTGAATTTGGGTATTGTGAACGCACCATGCGGCGTTGACATTGATCTTGAGGGCCTTGTTTTGAACAGTTTGGAGGGTGGATCTCTGGCAACGTGACATTTGGCATGATGCCGGACTGAAGTAGATGAGCGACCCTGATTATCATTTTGTTAATTGTCAACTTGTTGCATCTTGATAATTTATTAGACTTGTTGAGGAAGGAGTAGAAGTTGCATAGGAGCTGGTGTTCATTCATGGTAATAGCTGCAACCTGATCTTTCCATACTAGCCGCTCTTCGTAGAGGTTGACTAGTGCATAGAAGAGACCCAGGTACTTGATGTTGTTGGTCTATTAGAGTCTCGTACCATAGAGGGTGAGTTTGGGCTAAATGGGGCCGGGCCGTTGAATTTGTTGCAAATGACGGCTTGTGTCTTGGCGGGGTCAGTTGGATTCTCCAGTGTTCAAAGAAAGGAACTAACATGCCTAAGCTGTATTATTAGAATCGTATCTTATATTAAAACACATCGTTTTGGAAAATTATTTAATTCACTTAAATTGATAAATGCGCCAGTAAGCCTACTAAAGTTATGAGACTCTGTTGTACATGACCAGAAAATTTGGTTTTATTTATGATGAGTCTATAGAAATGAAATATTATGGCAAAAATCTATAAACTGTTATATTTTTTTACTTGCCCCAAGGTCTTGACTCTCGACTTTTATACAAAATTTTCTTAAAATATAAAAAACATTTAATTAGTGATACTTATAATACAAATATTGTCAAAAACAAAAATTAACTAAACAGTTAGATGTTTTAGATTCCATGGCAAATAGACCGAATCGAAACTTTAGATCCCTTTAACGAATCTAGCTGTTAAAGTGTAAAAAGATTCGTAACATTATTTTTAATGTACGAGGCTGGTTTGAAAAGTCCGTGCAAAGTCCGAGAGATGGCACCACCGGCGCGTATCGAGGTCATGTTTAGTTAGTAGCATCTCTTGAATGAATGCACACAAGTTTCAGCCATATTGGTCTATTTCTTTGTGTTTGGCATTCGTGTGAATCAAGGAAGTCGAGTGATTTTCAAGAAATGGACGAAAAAGAATTTCGTGTGGTGATTAAACATTACTTTATGAAAGGCAAAACGCCTCAGGAGACTAAAGAGAAGCTTGATAAACATTATGGTGACTCTGCACCTTCGATTAGAACAGTTTATAAGTGGTTTCAAAATTTTCGGACTGGCCATATGGGCACAAGTGACGCTGAACGTTCTGGACGGCCTGTGGAGGTTACGACTCCAGAAATCATTGATCAAATCCATGATATGGTGATGGATGACAGAAGAGTTAAGGTGCGTGAGATTGCTAGCGCTGTGGGCATCTCGACTGAACGGGTACATAATATTTTGCATAAACATTTGGACATGAGAAAGCTATCCGCAAGATGGGTGCCGCGATTGCTCACGGTTGACCAAAAACGGAATCGTGTGAAGTGTTGCAAGGATGGTTTGCAGCTGTTTCAGAAGAACCGGAGGACTTTAAGCGTCGTTTCGTCACTGTGGATGAAAACATGGATACATTACTATACTCCTGAGACCAAACAACAATCTAAACAATGGGTTACCAAGAGGGAATCCGCACCAAAAAAGGCGAAGACCGTTCCTTCGGCCGGAAAGGTTATGGCGACTGTCTTTTGGGATTCGCAAGGGATAATCCTCATCGACTATCTGGAAAAGGGTAAAACTATTACAGGTGAATATTATTCATCGTTATTGGACCGTTTGAAAACCGAGCTGCAAGAAAAACGCCCGCGATTAGCCCACAAGAAAGTCCTTTTCCATCACGACAACGCACCAGCACACACCTCAGCAGTTGTGGTCGCAAAATTAATGGAAATAGGATTCCAACTCGTTTCACATCCGCCCTATTCTCCAGACTTGGCTCCCTCGGACTACTATTTGTTCCCCAATTTGAAGAAATGGCTGGCGGGACAAAGATTTTATTCAAACGAGGAGGTGATTGCAGACACTAATGGATATTTTGCAGACTTGGACAAATCCTATTATTCGGAAGGGATCAACAAACTAGAACATCGTTGGACGCAGTGTATAAACCTAAAAGGAGACTATGTCGAAAAATAAAAAAGGTTTACCCCAAACACATAAGTAGTTTTTATTTTTGCACGGACTTTTCAAACCAGCCTCGTAATGTACGAGTATATCTTGTGATTTGTCTCCAAAAATCCTTGAGAGTTTGTAATTAAAAAGCTGTCTTTTTAGTTTCAATATCCATGTAAATCCCGTTGCGGGTTCTTCTGTTTTAATTTCATTTTTAGTATTTCTTACGGAACACATAAGATTACTTCGGTGCCTGTCCGTTTGTCTGTCTGTCACACCCGATTTTATCCCAAACTACTAGAGATAGAAAGTTGAAATTTGACACTAATCTAGGAATTGATGGCCCCGTTAGAGCAGTGTAGTTTTTGAAACTTAAACTTTGACTTAAAGGGTTAGTTTTGAGGAATAATATCGGAAGTGAAAATTTTTTTTCACTGTCATCGAGTCGGATGTGAAATGAAAGCTTGTGAAAACACGAATTCAAAAATATATATAATGTAATATCTGTAGTATTTTTAAAAAAATTGCCAAAAACACCTTATCCCGAAAAGTACTGATCAAAAAATTTTGAAAAAATTCTGGAATATTCTCCACAGAGTATAGATTGAACGAAAATTATTGTGCATTACCTCCAATAATTTATCTGGTATATAAAAAAACACAAGAGTTTCAAGGTCAACACTTGTTAACAAAAATCGGAAACGAACTTTGTTGAAAACTCATCTACGGTGTGTTTTGTGAAGTCAATATTTTTATTTTAAAAGTAATCAACGTACGGAACACTAATTGGGCAAGTCCGACTTGCACTTGGCCGGTTACTTATGTTTCTGCTGAAGTGTACTACAGTATTATCTACAAAAATGACGTCTTATATTTTCTGAGTGTTAAATAGTGATAAATACGCAGGCAAGAAACATTTAAAATTGAAAAAGTTATTGAGAGATCATAGTTCATGGGATTAAACCTTTCTTTCTTTTCTTTCTAACACCTTCACTATCAACCCCTGTGTGCCCCAAGCCTCCATACTGTATCCTATTCTATTTCTCATTTACATTAACGATCTGTTGGAAAAGAACGGGAATGCAATCTACTGCTTTGCAGATGACAGTACGCTTATCGCTTCATTCACTTTGAATGCTCGAACATGGGCTACTCATGCAAATATCCGCAGACACCAGGAAGTCGTTCAACTTAAAGATCTGGAAGAAATTCTATTTTGGGATCACAGTAACCAAGTAGAATTTAACTTTACAAAAAGCCAGCTGCAGTTTTTTCTAAAAAAGTGAACGTTGCTGAACCCCACATAGTTATGTCGGGGCACTCCATTCCTCTAGCATCGACACTCAATTTGCTGGCGGGAATTTGAGAGAAAAAAATTCTTGGCATGAACACGTTGCAAGCATAGCAAAGAGCATCTTCTCAAAAGCTGGGAATATTATTTCGAACTAGAAAGCTTCACACGCCACAATAACTGTTAATTCTATACAAAGCTTCAATTCGACCAACTATAGAATGCTGCTCCCATGTTTGGAACTCGGCTCCCAAACATACACTGCATTTGTTAGATTCTATTCAGAAGACAGCTACTCGCCTGATTGGACATCCAGAACTAACCAGCAACCTTGATCCCTTGTTACATCGAAGAATGGTTAACGACTTGAGTCTATTCTACAAATATTTTTCATGGAAAGTGTTCGATTAATGTAGCCCGCTTAGTTCCTTCCTAAGCGGTGCGTCCTAGAAATACACATCGCGATAATACTTCACATCCGCATGAAGTTCAGCTTGTCACTCCTAGTAAAACCCTTTTCAAGCAGTCTTTTGTATAGAGAACCTCATCCCTTTGGAATGATTTGCCTAAAATTGTGTTCCCACCGAGTACAATTTACAGCGATTCAAGACCAACGTGAATCGCTTTTTCCGCACACGGGGTCGCTCCTGTAGCGCTTTAGGGATTTCCCTACAGCACGTATTTTATGCCCATCAAAAAAAGACTATGCCAAGCAAGTACCTTTTCTACATTTGGACATCTTGACTCTTCGACCTTAGAACACTATAAGAAAGTCACTCAATCTGAAAAACCATAATTTTTTATCTAACCAAAGCCTTGAAAGCTTTCGTTCCAGAAAGGGCTTACTGTTAAGTCAGTGAGACACGAAAGGAAAATGTCCAGAAACAAGACTTTAAATTCGGAGTAATTTCTGAAATCTATAAAATATTTTTTAAAGGTAAAACATATTTTCTTGGCTTCTGAATTGTATATGGGGGGCATACATAACATATAAGAAAAAAATAAAATTAGAAGTTAAAAGACGTAATGAAATTCATGTAAAATAAATTGTATACCTTACCACGGCCTTTTTACAGTTTTAGGTCAAGAAATTCTTCAAAATTTCTTTGCAAAATTCAACTTTATTCATCAATATAGTCTCCTACAAGAGCGATACAATCAGTCCAATGCTTTTCTAATATTTATATACCTTTCTTGTAGAAGGATTTGTCTTTGCCTTCGAAATAGGCCTCAGTTTCGGCGATAACTTCTTCATTGCTGTCATATCTGTTTCCCTCGAGCATTTTTTGAGGTCAGCGAATAGATAATAGTCGCCGCAATTTTGCTATCGTAACCATTGACCTGTGACACGGTCTTGATGAAAGAGCACTTTATTCTTGTTCATTTGGGGCCGTTTCTTTGTGGTTTCTGCCTTCATAGGTACCAATAACTTTATAGAATATTTGCTATTGATGGTTTTTTCCTTCTCAGCATAGTCTATGAAAATTATTCCATGCGCATCCCAAAATACAGAGGCCAAAACCTTCCCAGCCGACTGATTTTGGTGTGTAGCGGTGAATCCATGTTTCATCCATTGTCACATATTCCATGAAATAATCCTTTTTATTGCTCTTAAACAGGTCCAAACAGCGCTCAGAATCATTAACACGTTATTGTTTTTGTTCCACAGTGAGCAAATGCGGTACCCATTTCGAACAGAGCTTTCTCATGCCCAAATGTTCATGCAAAATATGACCAACATGTTCTTTTGATACCTTTAGGGTGTCAGTTATCTCACGCAATTTCACTTTACGATCATCCAAAACAATTTTGTGGATTTTTTTGATGTTTTCCTGTGTAACCACCTCATTTGAGCGCCCAGAACGTTAAACATTATTTGTATCTGTACGACCACGTTTAAATTCAGAATACCAGTAAATGATGAGTGATTTTCCAGGGACAGAGTCCCTGTAACGATATTTTTTCCCATCAAAAAACAGTGTTTAACCAACACACGAAATTCGATTTTTTTCTGTTGTCTTGAAGATATAAAAAGTAGCGTCACTAAAACCACCGTAACTAAATTAATTGTCGAGATGTCATGAAATTTTGGCACATATCGTTTGAAGGTTGGTACTTCCTAAAAATCATATGGATTTTTGAAAAGGGCGACATCTATGGGTCAGACCAAAAACTTTTCAGCCTACGTGTATGTTTATTCAGGACGTTCAATGAGTGGTAAGACAGGAGACTTTTTTGATATTCAATATTTGTTGCTTTTTTGGTTTCTAGGAATGTTCATTCGGCAATGTTTTACATAAAAAAATTTTGATAATTTATTATTAGTTTTGTTGTGTTTTGCCATTTTGAAAAGTGTAAGGGGACACAATTTGTCTTGAGCGACATTCAGCTCTTACATCCTAGTGTAATGTGACGTTGACTCCAATGTCACTGACGACAAAGAATGGCATAAAATTGTATTTTTAGGAAAAACTTTATTAAACTCACAGATAGTTTTGTGTATGTCGATCATCCATACTGCACTGTCTCTACTCCTGGTACATCAAATTTTGCAATAGTGCCTTCTTTAAATGTGGCTATGAGTATAACAATTATTTTTTCAAAAATCAATATAAACTACTAAAATTGGACAAAGTCCCTTTTCAGCGGTTTTTGACTGTTCTTTCGTCCATTAATCCGTCTCAGGACACGTTTCTCCGTATCAAGACTCTTCAGCTGTTCTTACCGCAATACTAACGTAAAAAATAAAAAATAAGTAAGATACAAATAATTTGCACCTCCGGCGTCTGGCCTAGTTTAGAAGGCGCACCTAACCTCTGTCGGGGCTGTTCAGATCAGAGACCGATAGAGGAATTTTTCAGCAAGATGCTAAAAATTACCGCTTGGCAGCTCTTTATAGGGTTCTATGCCAGGTATGTAAAAATCAATATAAACTACTAGAATGGAACAAAGTTCGTTTTCAGCAGTTCTCTCATCCGTCAATCAAAAAATTTAAACTTGCAGTTTTAAAAATATGGGCAGTCATGCTGAGAACGCCATAAATATTAATGGAGTCACGTTGCTTTATGTGTTTTATTTACATTATAGATGTAATTACTCTAAAGTTTTGTATTTTTTTGGAAAATTAATACAAATATATGCAAAATTAGGGCTTAGGCTGTCAGAATAAAAAAAAAATAGAGTTATTTATTAGAAGCGAATTACTGTTGGTTGTAATTTTTAGGGTGCTTCATTATATTTTATTATATTTTCTAGTTCTACGCAATTAAGTTGAAAGTAATTAAAGAAATTTTAACAAGTTTTCTAAAACTAAATATATATAAATGAGGACTGCTTAACAATTTTAAGCTGCTGAAACCGTTCACACATATTTTAGAAATTATAACTTTGAAAATGCATTGGCCAATAATCACGCGCTTATTTCCGAAAAATTGTATATATTCATAAAGAGCTTAAAACTAAAAATAATAATAATTTGGATCAAATATGAAAATGGAGAATCACAAATTCGTATAAATAAGACGTTTTCATTATCGTCCTCTAAGATCAGGTAATGGTGCGAGACTTTTTCAAATTTCCTCATTGGTTGAAATTTTTAATTAAAACTTCTTCTTCTTCGTAACCTAAATCTGTCTACTCCTGGACGTAGGTCTCTTCTAATCTCTTCTATGCTTCCCTGTCTTTTGCCACCTTTAACCACTGCTTGCCTGCTACTACTCTTATACCATCGACTCATCGTTTCTGTGGACGTCCAACGCTTCTTCCTATTTCTCGTTAACTTTGGTTCGTCTCCTCATCTGCTCGTTATGAATTCTATCCCAAAGAGAGATACCAAGCATGCTGCTCTCCATAGCACTCTGTGAAGCCACGAGTTTTTTTAACAAATGCTTTAGTGAGACACATTGTTTCCAGTCGATATGTGCTGACCGGTAGGACTGTAGACTTTAGTTTTTAGCTTTATGGGTAATGTAGTACTCTTTAATTAAAGTCCTAGTTTTCCAAAAGCTGCCCAGGCCAGCCTTATTCGCTTGGTAATTTCTGCATGCTTTTTTTAAATTAAAACTAACTATTGAGAAATTATAGCCGAGTCTTAAAAGTATGTTCGTGACAAATCAGTTTCTTTTATTTCCAAAGTAATTTTTAATATTTTAGGTGCGCAGGAATGCCGGACTCTGGAGGAAAAGTTAAAGTTTATTAAGGCATGTGAAAAATAAAATTTCAAAGTTGAGAAGGGAATCAAAACAAATTTTAAAGCCATTGTAAGAAAATTTTATGGCAATACTAAAACGCAATATTGTATAATCTTCATTTGTCTTGACAAAATGGCAAATGTAACTTCTGGGCTCGGTGCTTTATCGTTACCAAGATCCAAAGGGTTACTGTTTGATCAATATAGATTCAGTCGGAATTTGGGAATGGAAGAAATAAACAAGTTCATAAAATTGATAAACAAAAATGGAAAAAGATGAAGCCGCAAAGTTAACTGAACTTAACAAAAAAATTTTAGAAATAAAAAAGAAAATTCAGCTTTCAGGTAGGAAATTTTTTATTTTTCTAGTATTTTTGTTTTTTTTGGTTTTCCCAAAATTTTTAATTGTCTCTCTTTAATTTATCTTTTCTCTTCTAATACGTAATATATTCAGTTGTATTATTATATTTATGTATTATCTTTACATTATTATTATATTTGTTCATATCTACGAAAAAATTATTTTTAGAGGGTCAAAGAAAAGCTCTTTTCGAAGATTGTGAAGCTGAAAGAAAATCTAATGCGGATGATATTCTGAAGTTAAAAAAAGAAATACAAAATTTAGTTGTAATTCTACATCAAAGTAAAAGTCCTGTAGCGGTATACCGTTTAAAAAATAGGTAATACCATTAGTATATATTGTATACTCTACATCGATATCTTGGAAATGGCAGTTACGGGATAGAATCAGTTAAATTATGGCAACGTTTATTTTTCGTATGTCTTTGTCCTTATCGTTATCTCAAGCATACGCAGAATTAACGCAATGAAATTTCACTTTCACGGTACGGCAGAATTACAATAATAGAATGATACACTTATTCGAGCGATCTTCCAACAATTAAATACCTTTCATATAGTAGGATTTATCGAGCTCTCTCAAGTAAGCCTCAGTCTTGCATTCGACTTCTTCTTTTAAGCCCAATGTCTTTCTCTGGAGCCAACTTTTCAAATTTGGAAAGGGCTCATAATCACTGGGGGCCAGATCTGGTGAATACGCCAATTCATAATTGGTCCTATTTCACCGTCGATTTTATAGAGTTGGTGAAACAATACTCTTTCGTCGCTAAATGCGACCTTTTTTCTTGGTTTCACCATTGAAACCGTCCAATAAACCAACGCAGTAGTCTCCAGTAATGGTTCGCTCGTTTTCAAAATAATTGATCAGTATTTTTCCATGTGCATCCTAAAAAATACTTGCCAAAACATTTCCCGCTGATCTCACAGGCGTGTAGAATTGGATCCATGTTTCGTGCATTGTTACGAAGCGACGCAAAGACTCCTTTGGATTACTCCGGAATGGTACCTAACAGCATTCTGACTCTTTGACATGTTGCTGTTTTGATCAATCTTGAGAATCTCCGGCACCCATCGGGCACATAGCCTTTTCCATATGTAATTATTCATGTAAAATATGCCTCTCGCATTCTATTGATATTTTCACGATGTCAACTATCTCTCTTACTTTCACTTTGCGGTTATTCAGAATTCTGAGAGTTGTCACTATTTAAAAATCATGATTTTTTATTTGTGCTGCCATCTCTCGGAAAGCCTCAGGGCTTTTCATCCCATGTTAGTATGTAAAACTAATTGAAATGTTGCGACGATATTTTGTTCCGGTAGTTTTTAAAAAAGATTAGCAAGACTGAGTTACATACATACATATGTTGTTTTACTGTGGACCAATAGTAGTTACTTATTTTTTTAAATTTACCAACTCGCCATTTTGTCAAGAACTTTTACAATAGTTTATTTTTAGACGATTAGAAGACATTGTTGGCCCTCTAACTGATAAAACTTGCGATGAAGTAAAAGAGCTTTTGGATTTACATATAATAGATCGAAGTAAAAAGTTGGATTTGTTAAAATATAAAATGAAAAAGGTATAACACCCAAGTTCTTCTTTTAATAGTTAATTTATTTTATTCTATAGTGTATTGTAAGCTTAACTCTATAATTAGGTTTTTAAGTTATTGCGGAAAATTTTGCTCAATTGTAATGCGGTTCAAAAATCCTAGTTCGAATCTAAAGCAACTTGGTTGGTATAACACACAATCTCTGTCGTCTGCTGTTTTCTCTATTAATTGTTTCATCTACGGTCGGGTTTAAAAGAATTCAGACTGTTTCATTGCGTTGTTCCATCTGAAACTGGTATTTTCTTCATTTTTCCTAGCTATATTTTCTGTCATCTTTCTCCTGCCATTTGGCGTAAAATAAATATGGCATTAACTGAAGACCTATGTAGCCGGAGTTCTTGTTGCTCTCTAGTAAGGAATAAATGATGAGGAACAAGAAGGATGTAATTTCTCTTGAAACGATTTTGATCATAAGGTTGGACACAGCAACTTAAGGACTTCACACAATTTGTATTGATAGAGTTCTTAATATATTGATTTATAAATCCGGTACGTATTTCTTTCCTATTCTAGCTTTAATTTCACGTTAAATTGGTAGGTGTTCCTCTTCAGATTTCTCCTTTTTCGACTGTATCGTTCAAGAACATCTGTAGATTCTTACTAAAGGTAAGATGTTAGCCTAACCTCCACACCTTGCTTTATGTAGGCCGGTAAAGGCAGTCACTAAACTATATCACAGAAAATATGGCTACCGCGCTTATTTTTTCCCATATAACACAATTTATATTTGCGCAGCATCTGAGAAACTCGATGAGGCCCATATCAATAGGCTGGCGGTAGCCAGCCGGCTTCATTTTGTGACGGCGTTTTGTTTTACATGTTTGTCTTTCTGTAGCAATAGCTATATTTTCTGTGACTATACCTAATCCACCTAGCAGCTGATAGAGACGGAAATTTATAATACTTTAAACAACGGGCGAGTTAAACCCAAGATCATTTATTACATGACGATTCATATCTTCGATTAAAAATTTTGAATTAATTTTGTCGCAGTAAGATACAACAGATTATATGTTTGGCTGTAAAAACTAAAATTTAAAAGCAAACCTGCCCTTCTACCGAAGCTGTTTATGGTCACAGACCGACAAACAAATTGTTGCTAACAATAGAGAGATTTTGCAATGCTTATTTTTCACATGTGTTTGTCTTTATCGTTATCTCAAGCATGCGCAGTATTAACGTGAAGGAATTGGAAGGTTAGGTTAGTATTCATTTTCTATAAACTTTTTCATATATTTCATGGTTAAGCACACCGGTAGTATTTGATGGGTCAACACAAGTTTCTAAATTAAAATTGGGTCTAGCAGGTTTCTATCACTTCCTTCAATATTTCTAAGGTAATACGAATGTGCGATAAGTAAAATTTCATTTGAAATTAGCACTACACACATTGTAATGCTATTAGGCCAAAGATTGCAAAATCCCAACATAATCTGAACACTAATTAACTGTTGTGAGTGTTATTTACAATAAAAGATTACACAGCCCCACAAAAAAAAAAGTGGGGTATACTTTTGATGCGATATATCAGATCGGTAGTATTTTTGCCCGCTGATCGCGAATCTGACGTCAGAATATCGCCATCACATCTCAATTTTGTTCTAACCTCAAAAAAATAGGTAAAAATTAGTAAAAATTAAGAAAAATATACTCCTAAAAAATTGATTCAAGCTTTTTCATGAATCCAAAGATGTATTAATATGTATTCGGACACGCTAAGCTAATATTCATCGGTTGGATTGAGCCATACAGTTCTGTTTTCTTTCTAACCTCAATAAATCAGACAGATATAGTGCTTCTCGAATGCAAAAACGAATTCAAATTAAAATTCAACCGATCCTTACCAAATTTGAAAGAAAACGGTCTCACGGTACAAGGACTTTTCATAAGTGCGATAAAAACAGTGATTCATTTTGTTATATTTGCTGTCAACACGTATTGAGTAAAATGGGGTCACCGATAACGGATAAGATTAAAACCTTATATAAGGATTGTTTTAACATTGAAATACAGCACCAGGATACAGATTGGGTTCCCCACATCATTTGCAGTTCTTGCAAAATAATGTTGTACATCAATAAGAAGGCGATTAAATATTCCAGACCAGCAATATGGAATAGACCATACAGTGAAAAATGATTGCTACTTTTGTATGAATGTTGTATCTAGGCATAACCGAAAAAATAAAAGCATTATTACTTATAACGATGTTTCGACAGTAACAAGACCAACTAAACTAATTCCGCCTCCTGAACCACTTGATGCTGATGTTATGGAAACAAATGATTTCACCTTATCAGTTCATGCCGAAAACATTAAGACTGTCGAAAAAGATTCAAACACTGTTACTAATGAATGTTCTAGTGACAACCTATCATATACTAGTGACACAGATAAAGAATTTCTACCATACAACCGTAAACCAGAGCCAATACTCGTATCACAGTCAGAACTTAGTGATCTAGTCAGAGATTTAGGCTTATCCAAAGATGGTTCAGAGCATCTTGCTTCCTTTTTAAAGAAAAGACATTTACTTAAGCCAGAAGCTACGATTTCTTATTATAGAAACAGAGATGAAGAATTTCGAAAATATTTCACAATGGACGAGGAATTGTCACTTTCATATTGTACCGATGTAAAAGGTCTAATGGATGAATTTCAAAATAACTCATACGATCCTGAAGAATGGAGACTGTTCATTGATTCTTCTAAACGGAGCATTAAGGCAGTTTTGCTGCATAATACCAACGTTTACGCTCCCATTCCGATTGCTCATTCCACAGTTATGGAAGAGCAATATGAAAAAAATGAAGCAGCTTTTGATAAAAATAAAATATGCTGATCATAACTGGAAAATTTGTGGAGATCTGAAAATTGTAACAATATTGCTTGGCCAACAGTCAGGGTTTACACTTTGTCCCTGTTATAAATGTCTGTGGAATAGCAGAGACAGGGAACGTCATTATAAGAAAAAAATTTGGCCAACAAGAGAATCGTTCACTCCTGGTGAAAATAATATATTGTTTCCACCATTGGTAGATCCAGGAAAAGTTCTTATTCCCCCGCTTCACATTAAGCTTGGACTTATGAAGCAATTCACGAGAGCATTAGATACAAACGGCCCATGTTTCAAATATATGCATAAAAAATTTGCGAAATTTTCTGAAGCTAAAATTAAGGCAGGCGTATTTGACGGGCCACAAATAAGAAAATTGTTTCAAGATTCATTATTTGTTACTAAAATGAATAAAGTTGAAAAAGCTGCTTGGCTTAGTTTTAAAGAAGTCGCAACAACTTTTTGGGAAATAATAAAATGTCCTAAGTACAAAGAAATAGTCGAGTAAAAATGGTAAAAAAATTTTCAAACATTAGGTTGCTTAATGAATCTAAAATTACATTTCCTGGACTCCCACATCGATGATTTCCCAGATAATCTTGGTGACTACAGTGAGGAGCAAGGGGAACGTTTTTACCAAGATCTGAAAATCATAGAAAATCGGTATCAAGGACGATGGGATGACCATATGCTAGCGGACTATTGCTGGTCGCTAAAAAGAGAAACAAGTCCTCAAAAGCGTTTGGGCAGAAAGCCTTTGAATAGGTCATTCGCGGAAAAAAGAACAAGATACAGCCAAAAAAAGAAAGTTAGGCGCGGGTCTAACCTTCGCAATTCTAGGGCTTAAGGGTCTACTATTTGAGAGTATATGGTTTAAAAGTCCTGGTTTTGAGTTTATTGGGTCTCATTTTTAAAGTTACAGGGTTATTGAGGTCTATTTTTTGAGGTTACAGGGTGTGGGAGTCTAAGGTTTCAGGGTTTAGGGTTTAAGAGTATCAGGTTTGAGGATTCCCCAACTGTATACCAAATTTGGTAGGAATCGGTTGTTTTCAAAAATTTTGTCCGCCATCTTGGATCCGCCATTTTGAATTTTGCAAATCCGACCTCAGATTCATGATCAGCAACCCAAAAAACTCCCGTGTACCAAATTTGGTAAGAATCGGTTGAATTTTTAATTTGAATTTGTTTTTGCATTCGAGAAGCACTATATCTGTCTGATTTATTGAGGTTAGAAAGAAAACAGAACTGTATGGCTTAATCCAATCGATGAATATTAGCTTAGCGTGTCCGAATACATATTAATACATCTTTGGATTTATGAAAAAGCTTGAATCAATTTTTTAGGAGTATATTTTTCTTAATTTTTACTAATTTTTACCTATTTTTTGAGGTTAGAAAAAAATTGAGATGTGATGGCGATATTCTGACGTCAGATTCGTGATCAGCGGGCAAAAATACTACGGATCTGATATATCGCATCAAAAGTATACCCCACTTTTTTTTTTTTGTGGGGCTGTTATCATTTCAATTTGACTGTATTTTCTTAGTGGTTTGTATACCTAAGTAGGAAAAAAAAACTGACCCTACCATAATAGCGATAAAAATAACGAACTTCAAATAACCTCTCTTATAAGTTCCTAAATATGGAAAATCGTTATCTTTAATAAAGGATTATCTTATTTTGTTTCCCGAGTCCTTATATTTAATTTCTTCCCTTTACTACTTCGCAAGCTCCAAACGATGGGCGCATGCTTCAAATAAAGATAAAGACGGTGGTCTAACAAAATAAGCGTTGCATAATCTCTCTAATTACACCTAGGCAGCTCAATCGGTAAGGTTCTAACCCAATAATAAAAATCTGTGTCAGATCGCTATTGTCTCATGTGTATTTCACAAGCCATACAATTAATTATATCTTTCTGTAATGTTATGGCAGTACTGCAATACGTTGTCGTTAAGATTGACCTTATTTACAAGAAATACTCACTAACTGAAGACTATCTTTTAGAGAAGAAAAATATATGGCCGAATTAAGCTCCGAGAATCAAAAATTAACAAGCAAAAAAGAAAAAAAAGAGCTTGCGAAAAAAGTGGAAATACCTGTGAAACAAGTAAGTATAATATTATATTGTCGCTTGTTTTCAGTGATAGTTGAAATATATATTTTTTAATGATATTTTTTCTTCTTAGTCGTTTGTGAACTTCAAAATAACATACACGCCGTAGAGTCCAAATACGAGAAGCAGTACACATAAAACTTAAATACGCAGATATAAAGAGGTCATTGAAAGAGGATGCGGCCAAATTTGAGAGCAGAATTAAAGCTTTGGAGGAAGAATTGCAAAATCAAAGTGGAGATATTGAAAAATTACAAAAGGTACTTCTATGTTTTGTAAGAAAACTTACCATCTGGTCACCATGTCAGTCAAAAGTATCCAAAAGTAATGAAAATAAAAATATTCAACACGACTAATATTAAGAAATTCAGATTTTCACTATATTTTATTTATCAAAGTAAAATAAATAAAGTAATACAAGTTACCATGTAGGCTGAAAAGTTTTTGTTGTGACACATAAAGGTCGCCCTTTTCAAAAAATCCTTATGATTTTTAGAAAGTATTTCGACGATTAGTTTACAAGTTACAGTGATTCTAGTGACACTACTTTTGATATTTTCAAAACAATGGAAAAAAACAAATTTCCTATGTTGATTAAACACTGTTTTTTGATGGGGGAAAATACCGTTCAAGCAAGGCAATGGCTTGATAAGTGTTACGGGGACTCGGCCCCTGAAAAATCACTCATTATTTACGGGTAAGCTGAATTTAAACGCGGTTGTACAGATACAAATGATGCTGATCGCTCTGGACGCCCAAATGAAGTGGTTACACTAGAAAACATAAAAAAAATCCCCAAAATTGTTTTGGATGACCGTAAAGTGAAATTGTGTAAGATAGATGACACCTTAAAAATATCAAAAGAACGTGTTAGTCATATTTTGCATGAACATTTGGGCATGAGAAAGCTCTGTTCGAAATAGGTATCGCGTTTGCTCACAGTGGACCAAAAATAACGTGTTGATGATTCTGAGCGCTGTTTGGACCTGTTTAAGTGCAATCAAAAGGATTTTTTCATGTCATATATGACAATGGATAAAACATGGATCCACCACTACACACCGGAATCAAATCAGCAAAGTGGACAGCAGCCGACGAAAGACACAACGTTCGACTGAGAAGGTTTTGGCCTCTGTATTTTGGAATGTGCATGGAATAACTTTCATCGACTATGCTGAGAAGGGAAAAACCACCAACAGCGAATATTATATAAAGTTATTGGTGCGTTTGAAAGCACAAATTGCAAAAAAACAGCTCCAAAAGAACAAGAAAAAAGTACTTTTTTATCAAGGCAATGCACCGTGTCCCAAGTCAATAGTTTCGATTGCAAAATTGCATAAATTGAAGTTCGAATTGCTTCCTCATCCATCGTAATCTCTAGATTTGGCCCCCAGCGACTGTTATCTATTCGCAGACCTCAAAAAAATGCTCGCAGGAAAGTGTTTTGGCTCCAGTAAAGAAGTTATCGCCGAAACTGAGGCTTATTTTGAAGGCAAAGACAAATCCTTCTACAAAAAGGTATAGAAATGTTAAAAAAGCTTTAGACTGATTGTATCGCTCTTGGAGGAGATTATATTGATGAATAAAGACGATTTTGCAAAAAAAAAATGTTTTAAGGAGCTAGACTAAAAAATTTGCAGCCTACGCGTTAAATTAGACGGTGCCATGTTTCAGTACAGAGTACTTTTCTCAACAGTAGTTGAACTTCTACTCTTTTGTCTAATAACTAATTTAGGTACAATTATTTAAACCTACCTTAATTATACGGAATTTCGTAAAGGTGTTATAAATAAATCGACCATTAACCAAATTATATAAAATTTTTTAAAGGGATTTAACTTGGAACAATAAAAATATAATTACTAGAACTTAGAATTTAACAAAGGAGTGTTGTATAAATCTAGTTGATTATTTTACAATACCTCGGAATCCTTTAATTTGTTACTTTCCAACGACTCGAGCAAATTCAACTTCTTATTTTTGTTATTAATATATAATATGTCGAAATTTTCATCAAAACCATGATTTTCAGAAAATAAATGAGATGCATAACATGAAACTTCAGTATTATTCTCAAATGCTCTTTTATTCTTCGTTTGAATGTTCTACTAGTTTGACCTAGTAAACTTTGGGGCAGGAACCACATTTTAATTTATAAACCCCAGATTTATTATATTTGTTAGTTTTGTTGTTTTTTATTATTTTACCTAAAGAATTGTCTTGAAGGCTACCTTTAATCCAGTATTTTCTAAATGTTTCGAGACTTAAGTTATTGTGTTAAAATTAATGTTTTTGTTGACTGATAAGGAGTAAACCAAATTAACAGGTTTGTTTTCTGTTGTTTTTTATGTAATAATCTATCTATTATCCTGTTGACATATCCATTATTTTTTGCTATTTCGGATGGTTGTAGCTTCTACTTGATGGAAATTCATTATAAATATATAATAACAGACTGTTTTTAGTCAATTTCCACTAGTTTATTTTGTGATGACACGTTTCGCTGTCGATGCAGCTTCTTCACTGTCAAGTTAGGTTTAAATTATATTAATAGTATTGGAAAACCCACGCAGACATGGAATTAGGAGAATAAATTCAATAATGGTGAATTATTTAAAACTACCTGGTCGTTGAGTAAAGTACCTGTAGTCCTTAATCGATTTATTTGCATTCTCTCTAAAAGTTTTAGTTTTAAACCTTTTTGTTGTGTGATTCTCTGTTAAAAGATAGAGAACCTATTAACAAAAAACAAAGTAAATGAAGTTATAAAAATGGACATAAATAATTTATTAAGAACTTGCCTAAGACAAAATTATTTTTCATTTAACAATAAATTCTACAATAGCAAGGAAGGGTTAATTATGGGGAATCCATTAAGCCCATTACTTGCCGAAGTTCTAATGGACAGTATTGAAACAATGATATTTAATAACCATAATAACAATAGTAATAATTGTCTATACTGATATCGATACGTAGACGATATAATTGTTTGCTTTACAGATACGGACTGACAATTAACTCACTTTTTACAGTACATTAAGTCAGAGAAATATCAGTTTTACAATGAAGAAGAAATCGAAGGAAAAATCAACATCCTAGTCTTAACAATCAGTAAAACCATAAAAAAAAATGAATTGGCAATATATCACAAACCTTGTCATACAGATACCACAATTCACAATAGTTCTCACCAACCTAACCATCATAAACTCGCAGCTTATTATAGCTTTATACATAGACTAACTAATATCCCCTTATCAGAGGACAATTTTACTAAAGAATTAAACTACATAAAACAAGTAGCCGTTAACAACGGTTATTCCGTTACTTTAATCGATAACATCGTTAGGAAAAAAAATATACCCATGTTTTAAGGACAGAAAAACCACCTTTAAATGCTTAACCTACTTCGGCAAACCAACAGAAAAACTGGGAAAATTTTTTAAATCAAAAAAATATCAACGTAGCTCACAAGACTAACAATACTATAGGGAAATATCTCAAAAACTACAAACCACAAGTCAATAAAGATAATAAATCAGGGGTATATCAATTAACATGTGGGTAATGTCCTAAAACATACATAGGACAAACTGGACGTACATTTATACAAAGAATTACAGAACACTAAAAAAGTTTCATCCATAGAAAGTCTAATTCAACATATGCTAATCATCTTTTAACAGAGAATCACAGGTTTAATAAGAATTTCAAAATTTTATATACCCAACAAAAAGGTTTAAAACTAAACCTTTTAGAGACAATGCAAATAGATCGATTATGGACTACAGGTACTTTACTCAACGACCAGGTAGATTTAAACAATTCACCATTATTGAATTTTATTTTCCTAATTCCATGTCTGTGTGGGTTTTCCAATACAATCAATATAATTTAATTAGGTGTAATATTATAATTAAGAAATTATATAAAATTGTAAACATTAAACCTAACTTGACAGTGTAAAATGTAGATCTGAAGAAGCTCCATCGACAGCGAAACTCGTCATCACAAAATAAACTAGTGGAAATTGACTAAAAACAGTCTTTTTTAGTGTTCCGTACGGAACACTTATAAGATCACTTCGGTGTCGTCTGTCTGTCTGTCTGTCTGTCTGTCACACCCGATTTTCTCCGAAACTATTTGACATAGAAAGGTGAAATTTGGTAATAATATAGGAATTGATGGCCTCATCAGAGCCATGTAGTTTTGAGAATTAAATTTTGACTTAAAGGGTTAGTTTTGGGGGGTGAAGTCGGAAGCGAAAAAAAAATTTTTTTACTAGGTCATCGAGTGTGGTGTCAAATGAAAGCTTGTAAAAACACGAGTAAAAAATATATATAATAATATTATACTTGCGCGCACTTTTCTTTGTATTATTTTTAAAAATTCGCGAAAAATCGCTGTCCCGGACCTTATCTCGAAAAGTACTTATCAAAAAATTTCGAAAAAATTCTGGAATATTCTCCACGGGGTGTAGATTGAACGAAAATTATCACGAGTGCATTACCTTTAATAATTTATATGGTATATAAAAAAAACAAAAATTTCAAGGTCATCAGATTTCAGTAAAGATTGGAAACAAACTTTGTTGAAAACTCATTTGGGGTGTGTTTTGTGAAGTCATTGATCATTTTACACCACCGTAACATAATTTTGACTTAAGGGGTTCGTTTTGAGGGGTGAAATCGGAAGTGAAAAAAATTTTTTTTTACTAGGTCATCGAGTGTGATGTCCAATGAAAGCTTGTGAAAACACGAGTATATATATATATATATATATATATATATATATATATATATATATATATATATATATATATATTATATATATATACATATATACATATATATTATATATATATATATATATATATATATATATATATATATATATATATATACTCGTATATAATGTAATACTTGCGCACACTTTTCTTTGTATTACTTTTAAAAAATCGCTGTCCCCTACCTTATCTCGAAAAGTACTGATCAAAAATTTTGAAAAAATTCTGGAATATTCTCCACGGGGTATAGATTGAACGAAAATTATCACGAGTGCATTACCTTCAATAATTTATTTGGTATATAAAAAAAAAACAAAATTTCAAGGTCACCAGTTTTCAGTAAAGATTGGAAACAACCTTTGTTGAAAACTCCTTTGAGGTGTGTTTTCTGAAGTCACTGATCATTTTATACCACCCTAACAAAATTTTTTATTTTAAAAACAACGTACGGAACACTAATTGTGCAAGTTCAACTTGCACTTGACCGGTTTTTTATATATATTTTTGCTATTTGTTTAATGATATTTAATTCTTTCCTAAAATGGATTTTCATCAAGTAAGCGCCAAATATATCCAATTCATGATTAATATCATTATAATATAATGTTAAAATTTTATCTCAGAAAGGAAAAAACAAGGGGAAACAAGACAAGTTAAATACAAAGGTTGGCTTGACTGATTGGGTAGTATTGAAACGGGGATTTCCTGCCCTACTTTTTGATTATCTATCCAAACACGACATCTTCGAGCTCGTATGTCACTCCCATTCAAATTAGATTAGAATGTGCAACTTATATTTCTTTAACTCCAATTTAAAATATTACAAGTTAGCTTTTTCGTCTCTCTTCAACGTTCGTAAATCAAGAAATCTCGATTTTGACAGGTCAACGAACGGAAGCACGAGACGTTTCATATGGGTTTGGTTTTTATGTTTTTTAAGATATATATCCCTGAACAAGATAAATGAAATTTTATTTTCTAGATCATGGAAGAAGCTACCAAACGTAGAGGAATAGCAAGAGGGCATCTCTTAAAAGAGGAAAAATTAGCTTCAAATGCTGCTAATCAAAGAGATAACGAAGCAGCAGAAGGTCGTCGTTTAGTAAGCGAACGGAAGGTAACTATTTACTACCCATGGTGTTTTTTTTTGTTTTTGTTATGTTATAATAAATCATATACTATACATAAATCCATTTTCGTATTTTAGACAGAACTAGAAAAATTAGAGAAACGACTCTTTATTAGCGGAAAAATTCCGACAAGGCCGGAACCTGAAGGGGCTGAAGCTGATGCCGAAGAGGAAAAAGCTCCAACACCACTTCACCCGGTTGAAATTATATCGCAGGAATTTGATTTGCTTAAAAGGGCTACTGGTGAGTCAACCCAATAAACTTTGCATTACAAGGAATTTATAAGCCTTAAGAAAACTATATTAGTTGGTAAAAATTTCGTGCACACTCAGGCTTATTTTAGAGAGCTCAACACATCTTGCTTTAAAAAAGATATCCAAATGTTGGAAGATCGCTAGACGAATCTTCTAAGCGTTGTCACTAACTGTAAATACAGTCGACACTCTATATAGTGAAAGACCCAAATGTTGACCGAAATTTCACTATAGAGAGTTTTCACTATATAAAGAAAAAATCCGTATATGTTGCTATGTATGTAAAATATTCTATGTATGTATATATATATATATATATATATATATATATATATATATATATATATATATATATAATATATATAAAACGCAACGTCTCTCTGTTTGTCTGCCCGTCCGTTAGTGTGCTTATCATTCGAGAACCACTTATCCGATTTACGTGTTTTCAAATTTTTGATTTTTTTACGGATAACACATAAAAGTAGTTAACAGGTTGACTGCCGACCACTCCGATCGGAGTGCGTCGGGTCTCTTCGCCAATGCCGTCTACTCCGATCGGAGTTCGACATGCGTTCTTACGAAACGTTTTAGTATTCCATCGGCGTTGTATATGAAACGTGTTTCTAGTGGTGGCGTTGCTTAAAAACGCAAGTTCTAACAGGTGCTTAAGTAGTTCCGCGGATTTGCTTTTGGTTTGGTTGTAATCTGCCGTACAATATGGACAATCAACCTGGGCCTTCTGGTATTAAAAAAAGACATTGTACTGATGAAAAAAAGGTATATGATAAGAAAAAGAAGCTAACTGACACTGAATTATTGCAGCTATTGGAAGAAAGCGGAGGTAGGAGTGACTAACATTACGTACCAGACACAGACGATAGTGATGTAAATTCAAGCTCCGAGTCCGAAGAAGAGAATTTTATAGACCCTATTCGGCCACATCAAACACTTCCTAGCCTTGATGAGATAAAATGGAACGACAGAGGTGCGTTAAAACAAATTTTGTTCCAGAAAACCCAGGAATTATTGGTGCAAATTCCAGGACAGGGTGCACCTATCGATTTTTTCGAAATGATCATTGATGATGATTTTTTACAAACTATTGTAGAACGAACGAACTCTTACGCAGTCGAGGTTTTGCTGCGCCCAGAAACAAGTACAAAATCAGGTATTACTAATTTTAAAGATCTTACTCTTGACGAACTAAAAATTTTTTTTGGCCCTGTTACTTCACACTGGCACAATATCCTTGAGCCGTCTTAACGATTATTGGAAAACTGATCCGCTATTTAATCTACCTGTTTTTAGAAAATATATGTCAAGGAATAGATTTTTGCCTATCTTGAGGTGTTTGCATTTTACATCCAGATATGGATCCGGCAGATCGGCTAGGAAAGATTAGATTTGTGGCAGATTTTTTTAACAACAAGATGGGAGAAATTTACTATCCTGGAAGAGAGTTGTCTTTGGATGAAGCTATGGTACTTTATCGGGGTCGTCTCCAGTTTAAACAGTATATCAAGAATAAGCGTCATAAGTATGGTATGAAGTTATACATGCTGACAGAGCCTAATGGACTTATTTTGAAATTTCGTGTCTACGAAGGTGCGACAGATGTGTATGGTGGAAGCGGACATACTGAAAAGATTGTTTTACATTTATTGGAGGAAAAATTGGGCGTGGGACATGCTGTTTATCTAGACAATTTTTACAATAGTGTTAATTTAGCTAGAAAATTACTTCAACAAAATACATACTGCACTGGTACGCTGAGAGCTGAGAGGAAAGATAATCCGAAAGAGGTAATGAGTGCAAACTTAAAACGTGGTGAGAATAAATCTATGTTTTGCAATGGAGTGCATGTCGGAAAATGGCGCGATAAACGCAATGTTCAATACATTTCAACAGAATTTGGAAGCGAAATGGGCATTTTTAAAAACAAAAGAAATCAAGAATCTGAAAAACCTTCCGCAATCCTTGGATATAATGCTTTTATGTCCGGTATAGATAGACAGGATCAAATGATGGCATATTATCCTTTTGCAGCCGTAAAAACCATTCGGTGGTACAAAAGTTATTCATGCATGTGCTGCAAATGAGCATGATAAACGCCTATTTTTTGTACAATAAATATTCGCGGTCTGACCAGTTACGATTATATGACTTCCGATTGGATGTCATAAGAAATTTTACTAGCCAGACGACCAATTACTAATTTGCCGCAAATTCCTCCAGGCCAAATAAATGTCCACAGCATTAGCAAAGTAGAAAAAATTGTTAGTGAAAAAAAAGGAACTAAAGAAACAAAACGGGTAAGCAAAAAGGAATGCAAAGAATGCAGGAAAAATAAAATAAGAAAGCAAACAGTGCATGAATGCAAAATGTGCCCTGGACAACCAGGTTTTTGCCTTAATTGCTTTGAGTATTACCATAAAAATGTACAAAAATGATTTAGAAATAAATGTTTTGAGTTCATGAGTTCGATTTATTATTTCTTTACTTATTTAATTTGGACACTCCGATCGGAGTGTTCGGCATCTAGTAAAAATTTTCACTTGCAATGCCGATTACTCCGATCGGAATGAAATTTTTTTTTTTCTAATATTTTGAATGGCACATAAAAAAAACACATCCAAGACTCATTTTAATTCATATTTACCACAATAAAATAAAAATATTTGGAAAAATCTTACCGGCGTCAACCACAAACTCAAAAATATAGATCGGCAGTCAACCTGTTAAAGGATTGAGAAAGAAAGATATATTCTATTTAAAAGCGGATAAAGGAAATAAGGTTGTTATATTGGATAAGAAAGAATACTTTGAACCTGTAGATAATCTTATCGCATCTGGCCCTTATGAAAAGATAATAAGACATCCATTACCGAGAATGATAACACAGGTTAAAAATTCTTTAAAGGAATGTAAGAACCTTATCTCCGATTCGCTAAAATTTAAATTAAATGTGAGTAATCCGACGATAGCAAAGCTGTATTGCTTACCCAAAATTAACCCATATGGATTTTTGTTTTGTGCTGCCATCTCTCAGAAAGTCTCGGAACTTTTCACCCAATGTAGTATCTACACATATGTTTAGCCATATATTGTTTTATAGGAGGTACTACAACTCAAGAAGTACTAGAAAGATTTGAAGGCCAAAGAGAAACGCAAGAGAGACTTGACGAGCTTAGAATCAAATCAGAATCTGAGAAGAAAACCCTTGAAAGTAATATGGAGACTTTAAAAACCAAGTTGGACGGTTATAAAATACTCGGAAGTACGCGAAGCTGAGCAGTAAGTACACACAATTTTATCACCACATTAGAGGTCTTTACAAAAATTACAAACTACTTGGACGTATTAATATTATACTCTAGCCAGTGAGAATTTTCCTCGATATTATTCTACACATATTGCGTTTGTCTACTCGGCGTTGTTCTATAATAAAATAGGTTGAGCACAAGCATTGGACCTAAGTTACTCGTCACTCCAACGATTGCTATTTAATTAGCTCCATAATTGTACGTGGTTCAATATTTTTATGACATAATTTATTTAATATTTTAACTGTGGTTTTAATATATATTTTAAAATTACTTGTATATATACAACAATAAAAATTTCGTTGATGCTTAATAGCTTTTGCATGGTGATAATACCCTATCATGTTTCATGAAGCATTTTCGGGAAGTTTATCAAAAGATTCATATTTATTGCGGAAGCAGAATATTAATATATTCTTCTTCTTCATCTTATTGTATCCATCGTCTATCTATCGTGTGTTCTCCTCATCCAGTCAAGCCCAATTAATCTTTCTATGTCATCTGATCACCTACTTTGTGATCTTCCTCTGCTTCTTTTATTTGCTCGTGGTTTCCATTCCATAACTTTTCGAATCGACCGATGATCCTTCATCCTTCCAATATACCCTGCCCAGTTCCATTTTAATGAACACGGTATGTACGTCAGTTACCATAGATCTTCATTTTATTTCTGTGTTTGGTGCCCGATCATTAAGTTTAATGTTTAGAGTTCTTCTCTCCATGGCTCGTAAGGTCACTTGTAGTCTACGGATTATACTTTTATTCAATGCCCATGCTTCTGTTCCATAGGTAAGGACTGGGAAAACATACTGGTCGAAAACCTGCGCTTTAAGCGTGTTAGGCGCATTGGATTTAAATATTCCTTATAGTCTTCCGAACGCCAACCAGAACATATTTTTCTTTGCAGATCTGCTGTCAAGTTGTTTTTTGACAATTCAGATTTTTGGCCCAAGTATATGTAACTATCAACTTTCTCTATTTGTGTATTTTCTAATATTTTTATATCTTGGTTTTGTTCTATGTTGTTAGTTAAGTATTTGGTTTTGTTGATATTTATTTTCAGATATATCTCTTTTGGTTTTTTATTCAACTCTTCCTGAATTCTTCGTAGTTCCTGTTTGTCTCTAGCTAGCAAGGTCACATCATCGGCAAATCTCAGATGTGTTAGTTTTTCGCTATCTATAGCTATTCCGCTATCGTCCCAGTAGAGCGTTTTAAACATTTTTTTTAAGGCCAATGTGAATAGTTTACGAGGGATTGAGACTCCACGCTGAGTTTTTTATATTGTTCGTTTTTTCTATTGTTGTTACTTGCCATGTATTCGTATATATATACTTAGTGATGTTTGTGTATCTGTCACCAACTCTGCAATTACTTAAAGCGTTTAGGGTTTCCTATATTTCCATCTAGTCAAACTAAATATATAATATGCTACCACGTAATATTACAAACATGTTTTGTACATTGCGCTTTAAAAAAAGCCCTAATAAATGTTATCAGCAAAAGTGTTTTTAAACTCTGCTGGACTTTACTTCATTTATTCAGCGGGATGTATTGTTACTTTCTTTTAGGATTTAAACCAACGTACGGTAATTTGACAGAATGATATTATGTAAAACGTACAGTCGGTCAAGTAAGAACGTGTCCGCGATAATTCATTTTTGGTAGATGCGATTCTAGCGATTCAACAAAAAATCAGTACAGGGAGCCCTTGCCTACAACGCACTTTAGTAAAAGTATCAGACGATTCTGAACTTTCGTCAAAATCACGTAAAATCCAATGAGTCATTTGTTTGCGCCTCGGTTCGAGGTAGTCTTTCTTTGTTTCCATCCAAAGGGGCCTAAAATGACACATTTCACAGCCGCTAAATATATTAAAAAGTCGATGTCGTTTGTGAAAAAGTAGGTAAATCGTTTTAATAAGACGAAAAAATATCAACGACTTACCAAAACGTGGCTCGGTAGGCAAAGGCCCCCGAAAGTCAAAAAATGAAGCAAGGAGCGGCAAAATTAAGAAAATCGGGTTTAAATGCGTCCCATGAGACGGGGCGAAAATCAGGTCGCGAGGCGGCTCGTTTGGGCCCACGATAAGATACTAGAGTGGCCCTCACAATCGCCGGACGCCAATCCTATTGAAAACGTTTCGTCCCTTGTAAAGAGAAAGCTGAGAAGAAAGACACTGAGAACTTAGTTGTCTCGCAAGACTCGAAAAATTTGTAAAGTATGCAGAAAATCTCGTCGACAGCATGTCTTGAAGATGCCAGATTATTGATGCAGGAGGAAATTAGACAACCTACTAAGGAAATTACGTCGTTGTTAGCATATCAAAGAATACAATGATGGCAAAAAATGTTCTAGAAACACATTTTTTTCAAGAATACAAGCTGTCACGTTCTTACTTGACAAACTGTATGTTGTGGGAGTGTGTGGTTGCGCAAGCTTGTGTCTGTATGTGTAAGTAAAGTGTGAATGTCGTTAAAAATTGAATTGAAATTTAATAGAAAATACACCGATATTTTTTTGGGTTTGAGTGCAACTTGTTTTTAAAAGCCAAACTCTCCCACTGGTGAATCTCATAAATATTGTACAATGGCCGCACAATCTTATTTGTATGTTGTTTTCGGGAAATGTTGCATTGTAGCATCATTTTTTTTTTTAAATACATTTATGTTTCTCATTAAACATTTCTTATCTCATGTATTTGTCACATTGTATTTTAGTGTTCCGTACAGAACACCTATAAGATGAGTTTGGGTGTCTGTCCGTCTGTCTGTAACACCCGATTTTCTCCGAGACTATTTGCCATAGAAAGTTGAAATTTGGTAATAATATAGGAATTGATGGCCTCATCACACCCATGTAGTTTTGAAAGTTAAATTTTGACTTAAGGGGTTAGTTTTGGAGGGTGAAATCGGAAGTGAAAACAAAATTTTTTTACTAGGTCATCGAGTGTGATGTCAAATGAAAGCTTGTGAAAACACGAGTAAAATATATATATATATATATATATATATATATATATAATATATATATATGTATATATATATATATATATATATATATATATATATATATAATGTAATACTTGCGCGCACTTTTCTTTGTATTATTTTTAAAAAATCGCGAAAAATCGCTGTCCCCTTATCTCGAAAAGTACTTATCAAAAAATTTTGAAAAAATTCTGGAACATTCCCCACGGGGTGTAGATTGAACGAAAATTATCACGAGTGCATTACCTTTAATAATTTATCTGGTATATAAAAAAAACTAAAATTTCAAGGTCATGAGTTTTCAGTCAAGATTGGAAACAAACTTTGTTGAAAACTCATTTGGGGTGTGTTTTATGAAGTCACTGATCATTTTATACCTCCCTAACAAAATTTTTTTATTTTAAGAGCAATCAACGTACGGAACACTAATTGCGCAAGTTCAACTTGCACTTGACCGGTTATTTTTTCCTAAGAAAATCTGGACAAATGGAACGCCTTCAGTCGGAAATTGCCGATCAAAAGAACCGATCTGAGACTTACAAACAAGCAAAGGCAACTAAAGAAAAGGCTATATCCAATGTTTTACAGGGCCTCCACGGTTTGAGGCTTTTAGCAAATCCTCTGTCCATTCCAGAAAAAAATCCCGAAATAGTTTTAAGAGAATTGTTGAAAAATATCGAAGACGTTATTAGGAAATATGAAAGGAGTCGAGTATTGAAAAGGACTGAAGAGGAGGTGGTAAGTTTATTATTGTCGGTAGGTCTAAGTATGCGCTGGCGATATATTTAGAAGGGATAAAGCTTGAGTACTAGAGGCATCGTGGCAATATTTGGACTCATACCCTATGGCTGTCCAATTCTTTACAAGAATCCAGCCATGTTGTTAACTACAAACGACAAAATACCGCCTGGATATCTTTAATGAACCGGGAACTTTCTTCCAATGGGTTTGATAAGCTCGGGCATAAGGATGGGCTTTAGTAGAAACTTTGGTCTCAAGAATTTCATATTTTATAGCGGCATCTGTAAGACAGAAGAAGATAAAGATATATAAACGATTGGTTCTTAAAAAACTATAAGTTTTCATTACTAACCCTCTAGGAAAAACAACAGAACACCAGCCAAAAAAGAGCGGAAGTTAGAAAGTGTTTTCTTATTAGTTGACAGTTAATTTTGTGGGATTGGGAGAGTCATTATCAGCTTATACGGTCCACTGCTGGACGAAAGCCTCCTTTAAGTCTTGCCACCTTTTTGTGTTCTGGGCCATTTGTACCTAATTTCCAGCTACTCTCTTCAAATCATCAGTCCACCAAGTTGGTGGTCTACCTCTACTCCGATAGGCTTCGGATCTTGGTCGCCACTCTCTATTTTTTTTTGTCCATCGTCCATCCTTAAACCCAGCAACATGTCCAACCCAATTCCATTT